>JAPMOS010000013.1:392500-697500 GCA_027972325.1 Paratrimastix pyriformis
CCCCCCCCCAGGCGGCCTCGGACATCCGGGGCTGAGCCGGCTTGACGGCCCAGCAGCGCCAGTTCCTGGACATCCAGAAGGTCATGAGCAGCACCCGGCCCCAGCACGCCAAGAAGGTCCCGCCTCGCCCTCGCCCAGCCATCCGCCCAGCCCTCCGCCCATCCGCTCCCCCGGGGTGATCACCGGTTGTCCCCGTCTGTCTTCTTGGCTGGGCTACTGGCAGGTGCCCACCCGGTGGGTGCCGCTGATCTGCTACCGGATCGTCGACCACCTGGCCTTCGAGCCGGTCATGACCCTGGTCATCGTCGCCAACGCGGCCGTCTTCTGCATGAACTACTACGGCCAGCCCGACACGGTCCGCACGGCACAGGCCACCGCCCCCCCCCCCCCCCCCCCCCCCCCCTGCCCCCCTGCCCGGCCCTGTCCGCCCCATCGATGCCCCAAAGCAAGCCCCGCTTCATCGCTCCCCTCTCGCGGTCCCGGGTGATGTGTGGTGGCGGCGGCGGCGACGCACAGTATGCGATTGCGCTGGACGTGCTGAGCTACGTCTTCATGGGGATCTTCGCCCTGGAGGCGCTGCTGAAGATCGTGGGGCTGGGCCCGCAGCTCTACTTCCACAACGGCTGGGACATCTTCGACTTCGCCCTGGTGGTGGTCTCGATCGTGTCCACCTTCACCCCCGTCCGCGCGCCCTTCCTTGCCACCCGCCCTCCCTCGTTGCCTCCTTGGCCACCACCCGGCCCGCACCCTGTCCGGCTCCGTCCTGATGTCTGCCCGCCTGCTGGGCCCCCCGGGGCGGGCAGATCGGCACGGTGGCCTCGGTCTTCCGGCTGCTGCGCATCTTCCGGCTGCTGCGGCTGCTGCGTGCGCTGCGCGGGATCCGGATCCTGGTGGGCTCGCTGGTGCTGGTGATCCCCTCCTTCGCGGCCGTGGGGGCCCTGCTGCTGCTGCTGTTCTTCATCTACGGGGTGGCCGGGGTCAAGCTCTTCGGCACCGTCCGCCGGCAGGGCGAGCTGACCGCCTCGACCTTCTCCCACTTCGCCAACTTCGGCACGAGCTTCCTGGAGGTGGTCAGCGCCCTGACGGGCGAGCGCTGGAACGCGGTCATGCGCTCGGTGGCCCTGTCCCCGCCCGACTGCACCCCCGACCTCGACTGCGGCAACGCCACCCTCGCGTACATCTTCTGGTATTCCTTCGAGCTCATCTGCGCTCGGGTTCGCCTGGCCGCCTTCCCCCCGCCCGCCACGCTCCCAGCCCCGAGGCCCGCCCCCCTCACATGCTCTTGCCTGGGTTGGATGGGCTGGGTGGGTGGGTGGGTGGGGCCGGGGCGCCCGCAGGTGATCTTCAACCTGTTCACGGCGGTCCTGGTGGACAGCACCCAGAACGCCCTGACCGAGGAGGGCCGCCCCATCACCGTCCGCGACTTCGAGGCCTTCGCCGACGACTGGGCCCGCATCGACATCAACGTCCGCCCGCCCCCCCGCCATGCCTTCCGCCTCCCGCCCCACCAGCGCAGACCCGGCCGTCATCTGTTTGCGGTGGTTTGTGGTCACCGCTGCGTGCGGCTTTTGGTGTGGGGCAGGCCCGGGGCAAGATGAAGGGGACCCGGCTGCCGCTGCTGCTGCAGTACGTGCCGCCCCCGCTGGGCTACCGGGACCTGCCCAAGTCCCAGCTGCTGCGCAAGATCTGGTCGCTGAACATCCCCGTCGACAAGGACGGCTACATCACATTCCGTGACACCCTCATCGCCCTCACCTGCGACTGCCTCAAGGTCCCACCCAGTGCCCGCTGCTGCCCCCTGCGGTGCCCTCCTGGCTGTGGGTCGCTTGGGACCCCTCTGATCTCGCCCCCCCCCCCCCCCCCCCCCCCCCCCCCCCCCCCCCCGGGCCCTCGGGGTGCGCAGGTTGTCCCAGCGGAGCTCGAGGTTGCCCTGGCGGACCTGCTGCCGCGCCTGTTCACCCGGAAGCAGCCCAAGGACGCGGTCCCCCTCCGCGAGGTGGCCGCCGCCATCACCATCGAGGTCCGGCCTTCCGCCGCCGCCTCGGCCTCCGTCCACACCCACCCACCCGCCCACCCATCCGCCCACCCTCATCGCCCTGTGTGCCCGTCACCTCGCCGGCCCCCAGAGAGCCTATCGGTCGTGGGCCTCGAGGCGGCGGCGGGTGGGCGTTCGGGCGCCCAAATTCCTCCGGCTGAAGGACGGCTCGCTGGAGGTGCACGCCCAGGACGGGGCCAGCCGGACCCTCGCCACACAGACCACCGACCGCTCGGGTGATGGCCCGCCCGCACCGGGGGGTGACGCCCAAGCGGCCCGGGGCTTGGACGAGTGGATGGACTGTCTGCACCGCCTGAGGGAGGTGGCCGCGGCGGCCCCGGTGGGGCCCCAGGACGTGCAGCGGATCCGGGACGAGGTCCCGGCCCTCATGGAGGCCCTCGCCAGGGCCGCCGCCGCCGCCGCCCCGCAGCAGCAGCAGCAGCAGCAGCAGGCTGCCCCGGGCAGTCCGGCCCTCTCGGAGCAGGCCTCCGCCTGGACGGCCCCCGTCCTCGGGGCGGGCATGGGTGGGGCCGAGGGGACCCGGGGCCCGGATGCCGAGGGCGGCTCGCTCCCGACCCCCCCGACCATCGTCAAGCGGGTTTCCTTTGGCGAGGCCCTCGCGCCCCCTCTGCCGCTCCCGCCTCCTGTCCTCCGCAGTCTGACATCACCCGCCATCATACCGTCAGCCCCTGGGCCCGGCCCGAGGTGCGTGCCGCCCAGCCCGCGCCGCCCCGCAGCCGCCCCGCCGGTTTCCCCCAGGACGGTATCCCCCAGGACGGTATCACCCAGGACGGTATCACCCAGGACGGTATCCCCCAGAGTGTTCTCCCCCGGGTCGGCACCCCCCAGGACGCACTCCCCCGGGACGGTATCTCCCAGGACGGGGTCCCCCAGGGGGGTCTCTCCTGTGCCCATCCGATGGGTGGCTGCAGGTCGCTCGCCACGGCCGCCGTCCCCCCTCGGCCGCGGCCCGCAGGCCCCAGCGGCCTTCCCGCCACCCTTCCACCCGACCCCCTCGCCTTCCCCTTCCGGGCGGCTGCTGGGGTCCCCTTCGACCATGCCCCTCTCCCCCCCTCCCTTCGTTGGGGCACCTCCGGCTGCCCCCACCGCCTCCTTGCCCCCCACGAATCCATCCCTCCCCGAGGCTGTCTCGGCCTCGGATCTCCCTTTCATCCCCTGCCTGGAACCGAGCCCCGTTGGGGTCGAGGTCGGGGAAACTCCCCTGCGCGATTCCGGGGTCGGCGGCCCACCGCCAGCCCAGCCCCTCGAGCCTTCGCCTCGCCAATGACGGTTTCCTTCCTCCTTTTATCGGCTCTCTGCTCTGTTTTGTTTTTGTTTTCTCTCCCTCGGTTGCGGATTGTTATCGGGCGGTTGTTTGCGTTCTGAGCGATCGTTTTTGTCTCCCCCCAACAGTGGTCCGCGGTTCGTCGTCTTCCCCGTGACGGTCCGGCTCGCCAGCTCGGCACCCATTTCTTCGAGTCCCCTGCGCGTATTCCGGCGGATGAGTTGACCGAGCCTCGGGGTGATACTCGTTTCGTTCTCTGTTGATCCCTCGTTTGTTCAATGACAACCCGTGGCTGGGGCACTGCAGAGGTGTCCCAATGGCTAGATTCGATCGGTTTTCAAAAATTTTCAAAAATTTTCGCAGAGGCCGGCATTGATGGAGATGCTTTGCCCGAGTTGGCTACTGACGAGGGCTCATTGGTATCTTTAATTCCTGTTCTCGGAGACCGCCTCAAGTTTAAGAAAAGACTCAGAGATCTGATTGATCCCCAGCAAAGCCAAAGTCCTTCCCCTCCCCCACAGTCCTCCCCTCCACCAGCCGCTGCTCCTGCCCCGGTCTGTGTTCGAGTTTTCGTGCACACAGCTGACAGAGTCCTCTCCAGCCCGGTTGGAACCCTGCCCAGTCACAATTCTATGGATATCTTCCACCCGGTCAATTTCCGCTTTACCAGAGGCCTATGAACGCCTCTGGAAACCCCGGAAGCTTTATCCCAGGGTATCCACAATGGCCGATGCAACCCTTCCAATATTATAGAATGCAACAGGCACAACAACAGCAGTTGGCACAGCAGACCCAGCAGGCTCAGCCCCAACCTCTATCAGGATCGGCGCAACAACAGCAGCCACTGGTACAACAACAGCAGGGACAGCCACTGCAGGCACAACAGCCCGTACTGCCGGGGCAAAACGCGCAGCAGGCACAGCAACTACAGCAACTACAGCAACTACAACTGCAGCAGCAGCAACAACAACAACTACAGCAGCAGCAACTACAACAGCAGCAACTACAACAACATCAACAACAACAGCAACAACAACAGCCAGTACAACAACAACAACAGCCAGTACAACGGCCACCCGCAGGAGGGTTCTCCGAGGCTGATCTGGCCCAGCAGCTGGCCCAGGCGGCCGCCCTCTCCGCCCCCACGGCCCCCCAGGCTTCCGCCCCCAAGCCGAACGACCTGTCCAACGACGAGGCCCCCCCCAACGAGCCCGAAGATCTTTCCGACTCGGACAGCGTCGTCCAGCACACCGATGCGGCCCCAACGCCCCAGACCGCCGTGGCCCAAGAGCCCCAACTGCAGGAAGGGGAGGCTCAGGAAGGGGAGGCCCAGGACGAGGAGCCCCAGGACGAGGAGGCCCAGGAAGGGGAGGCCCAGGAAGAGGCCCAGGAAGAGGCTGTGGTTCCCAACGAGGCTCCTTCCGCCCCGCCCCCGCCCCGCCCCGCCCCGCCCCGCCCCGCCCCGCCCCGCCCCGCCCCCGCCCCGCCCATCGCCCCGCCGCCCCCATGACCGCAAGCGTTGCCGAATCCCCTGCCCCGCCGCCCCGGCCAGCAACGAGGTGGTCACCATCGGAGCCGTGGCTGCAGCCCGGCGGATCCGGGGGCGGGTCATCCGGATCGCCGACCGGCTCTACCTCATCCAGGTCAGCCCCCCCCCCCCCGCCCATCCCGCGTCTGCCCGCCCCGGCCCGGCCCTCACCCCTCCGACCCCGATCCCCGATCCCCGGTCCCCTATCCAGCCCATCCGGCCGGCCCCTTCGCCCCCGCGGTTTGGGGAGGCTGCCCCCGAGCGCCGCTACTACGAGCCCTGCGACCCTGGTCCGCTTCTGCTTCCCCAAAGCCGCGCCGCCGGCCCTTCGAGCCCATTCCCAACTCACGCGGGGATCGTCCTCCCCGCCCCTCCCACCCTCGCTCCTCTCCTGCCGCGCAGAGGGCACCATCTGCCTGTACAGCCCCAAGGACGACGAGCAGCCCGCGGAGCCGGTGCTGGTTGCGAGCGTGGTCGAGTTCGGCCTGGAGCAGGCCCAGCCCAGCGACATCGAGACCGCCAGCGCCCGGCTGACCTTCGCCGCACAGGCGCTCCCCTCGGGCCACTTCGCCCTCGAGTGGGCCAGGGATGTGGTCCGCCCCCGCCCCCGCCCCCGCCCCCGCCCCCTGTCGCACCCCTGCACCTGCAGTGCCCGTGCCCTCCTGGCCCCCCCGGCGCCTTCTCACGGCCCCCCGATCGGCGCGCTGCAGGTGGTCAAGGTGCCCCGGGAGGCCCAGACCAAGCTCTACCAGGTGGGCCAGCCCTACCAAGGTCGCCTCGCGGCCCCGCCCAACATGTACATGCCGCCCAACATGTACATGCCGCCCAACATGTACATGCCGCCCAACATGTACATGCCGCCCAACAGGCACATGCCGCCCAACAGGCACATGCCGCCCAACAGGCACATGCCGCCCAACAGGCACATGCCGCCCAACAGGCACATGCCGCCCAACAGGCACATGCCGCCCAACAGGCACATGCCGCCCAACAGGCACATGCCGCCCAACAGGCACATGCCGCCCAACATGTACATGCCGCCCAACAGGCACATGCCGCCCAACAGGCACATGCCGCCCAACATGTACATGCCGCCCAACAGGCACATGCCGCCCAACAGGCACATGCATCCGCATTCGCTCACCGCCCGGCATCGCCTCGTCCCCCCCTGCCGGCCGGCGGGCCCCACAGGTTATGTCTATCGGGTGATCGGCGCCAACCGGTGGATCCGCGAGTTCCACTCGGGCATCGGTCCGCCAGAGGCTCCCTCCGTCCCTCCCCTCGGCCCTCGGGCCCCGCCATCATCCCATCCGCCCCATCGTTTCTGCGCGGGCTTGGGGGTTCCCGTGTTCCCGCAGAGGCCTACTATAACGGGGAGCTCGACCTGCCGCCCTACGTGGGCGACGTGGTCAGCATCGAGGGCCGCTGGCTGGGGGGCCGCCCTCAGGCCGCCCGGCTGCGGATCCTCGAGCGGCGCGGCGGCCGCTGGGACTACGGGCTGCTGATATGCTACAACCCCATCACGGGCGAGGTCCGCCGCCGGCCCCCACCCTGCCCATCAGCCATCCACCCGCCCATCCGCCGCCGCCGCCGCCGCTGAGCTGAGCGGACCGGGACCGGGACCGGGACCTGACCGACCCTGACCCTGACCCTGACCCTGACCCGCCATGTGCATGCAGGGCTACGTGCAAAGCTTGACCAACCGCCAGGTGCTGCTGCTGCTGCGGCCCCACTCGGAGGACCCCCTGCCGGGGCCCACCCAGGAGGCCTTCGCCAGCCCGGCCACCGTGGAGCAGCTCCTCAGGGGCCAGCTGGCCCTGCACTACTCCCAGGTGGTCCGCACACGGCCCCGGCACCCGTCCCCCATGGGCAGAGTGGGTCCTCATGACGCCGGTGCTGCTCTGGGCGCCGTCCCGCCCTCCTCATCGCTCTGGTGGGCGCTGGGTATGGGGTTGGATGTTGGATTGGGTTGGGGTTGGGGTTGGGGTTGGGGTTGGGGTTGGGGTTGGGTTGGTGCAGATCGAGCCCATGACCCGGGTGCCGCAGCCCCACCAGGGCCAATGGTGCTGCGCCCAGGTGGAGATCGTGCCCCGCCCCCTCGACGACGCCATGCTCGCCCAGTGCCTGGTCAGCTCCCCCCCCCCCCCCCCCCCCCCCCCCCCCCGCCCGCCCGCCCGACCCTGCTGAGACTCCCCGCCCATCATCGTCCGCTCGCCGGCCGCCATTGCCCCACAGGGCGCCATGGAGCCCCTCGACTCGGACGCGCCCTACTTCGGCTCATACCGCCACTCCTCCGGTCCGCCCTGCCCCTCCCGTCCCATCGCCCGTGGCGGCGTCCGTCCGGCGACCTCAGCTGACCCTGGCCGCCCTCTGTCCGCGACGCAGCGGCGCCCCGTGAGGAGGCCCCGGCGGTCGTGACGGCTGAGCTGGTGGCCAAGCAGTGCCGGGGCGTGGTCTACCACGTGTCGGCCGACAAGGGCATCTTCTTCGTCCACCCCAAGCGGCGCGACCCGGCCACCCAGAAGATTGTCCTCGAGTCCGCCCCGCCTGCCACGGCCCTCCCCTGCCTGCCGCACCCACCCGGCCCCGACGCCCGCCCTGCCCGCCACGCCATGCGGTCCCATTCACCACCCCGCGCCATGCGGTCCCATTCACCACCCCGCGCCCGTCTGCTGCCGCTGCCGCTGCCGCTGCTCGCCACCGGCCACTGGCCCCGGGTTGGGCAGCCCGATCGACGTGTTCTGCCACATCAGCGACTGCGAGGACGGCCAGCTGCCCGCCTTCAACGCCGAGGTCGAGCTGGACTACGCCCGGGCCACCCAGGGCCGTTACGTGGGCCGCTACCAGGGCCGCAACGTGCGGCCCGTCACCAAGGGCCCCAAGGGCCCAAAACCCGCGGCGGCCGTCCCCATCGGTCGGTGTGGCCTCCCTTCCCCGCTCGCTTCGGCAATGGGTTCTCTCACCATCGCCTTTGGGTCCCTGGCTCGGCCTCACCATCATCGCCTTTGCCTTTGGGTCCCTGGCTCGGCTCGGCCTCTGCAGCCCCTGGAGCGAGCGCGGGGCCGCTCCGCACTGGGATCTCCTTCGCCGCGGCCGCCATCGGGCTGACCGCCCCGCCCGTCGGTGCCACGCCCCCCCCGGCCGCCCCGGTTCGATGGCGCCCCACCCTCCCTCCACCTCCCGCCCTCCGGCCCTTTTGCGCTGCTCATGCACTCTGCCCCCCCCACCCCCCCCCCCCCCTCCGGCCCTCCGGCCCTCCTGCGCTGCTCACTCTCTGCGCTCTGCCTGCCTGCTGGGCTTTGGTGGGGGTCGCAGAAGGCCACGATGAGCCCCGCCACGGCGGCCAACTTCCCGCCCCTGCCCAGCAGACCCCGCAAGTAACCGGCCCATCCGTGGGTGGGGCCCGTCCCACGAGGAGGGACGCCCTCGCCCTCGCCCTCGCCCTCGCCCTCGCCCTCGCCCTCGCCCTCGCCCTCGCCCTCGCCCTCGCCCTCGCCCTCGCCCTCGCCCTCGCCCTCGCCCTCGCCCTCGCCCTCGCCCTCGCCCTCGCCCTCGCCCTCGCCCTCGCCCTCGCCCTCGCCCTCGCCCTCGCCCTCGCCCTCGCCTCCAGCCCCCGCTGAACATTGAGCGGCTCGTGGGGCGCCACCATCTTGTTGTGGGAGAGGACGGGTGGGACGGGGATGGGACGGGATGGGACGGGATGGCGGGGGGGCGGAGACGTTACACAGAGGGCTTTCGAGGCCCGACGACCCAACGAGCGCGGGCGACGATGGGGATGGGATGGGGATGGGGATTGAAGAGCGAGCCACAAAAGGGCCGGGGAGGAGGGGAGGAGGCGAGGCGGGGGGGGCCAGCCGGCGCCCAAGCGACCGCCCGATGAAGATGATGAAGGGACATCGATACCTCGCGGCCTCGGTCCCGGCCAGCGCAGCAGCAGCATGTGCCAAACGAACGAACGGGGCGCCCAGCAGGCGCCGTCACGAGGCACGGGCACAGGCGCGGCGCCACGAAGAAGCAAACAAACCAAAATATGCACAAGCCGATGCGCCTTGGGGGATGCGGATGGGGTGAGGAGGAGGGGGTGACGAGGGGGATGGCGAGGGCGAGGGCGCAGAAGCGAGAAGGGGCTGGAGGGCAGTGCCGCAGGGCACCCTCTCCAAACAGGCGCGCACGGCGCAGCGAGCAATGCGAATGCAAAAACAGTCCCAACAGCGGCAGCCAAAGGGATGGGGAGGGGGGATGGAGAGGAGGGAGCAGGGGGGGGGAGGGAGGGGGGGGCTCAAAAACGGCTGCCACGTCGACCCGGTCAGAGAAAACGCCACGTCACACACAGACACGGCCACACGTCGCACACAACCACACGTCACACACAGACACGGCCACACGTCGCACACAACCACACGTCACACACAGACACGGCCACACGTCGCACACAACCACACGTCACACACAGACACGGCCACACGTCGCACACAACCACACGTCACACACAGACACGGCCACACGTCGCACACAACCACACGTCACACACAGACACGGCCACACGTCGCACACAACCACACGTCACACACAGACACGGCCACACGTCGCACACAACCACACGTCACACACAGACACGGCCACACGTCGCACACAACCACACGTCACACACAGACACGGCCACACGTCGCACACAACCACACGTCACACACAGACACGGCCACACGTCGCACACAACCACACGTCACACACAGACACGGCCACACGTCGCACACAACCACACGTCACACACAGACACGGCCACCGCGACGACAGGCGGCACAATGGCGGCAAAAAAGGGGGGCGAGGACGCGGATGGAGGCAAAGCAAAAACGGAAACGGAAACGGAAACAGAGGGGAGGGGAAGGAGCGAGAGGATGCAGCGGAAGGCTGCGCCGCCCGGGGCCCCGGCCCCCCCGGATAGGTGGGGCGGGCCAGGCGAGGGGCGGCGGCCTCCCATCATTGGATGGGCGAATAAGATCGGGGAAAGGCATGGCGGGGGGGAGCACGAAGGGCACGGGGTCGCTGCCGAGCCGGGGGGGATGGGGAGGGGATGAGGAGGGTGGTTCCCCCCCTCGGCGGAGCGCCGAGGGGCCGCGCACGACAGAGCAGAGCAGAGCAGAGCAGAGCAGAGCAGAGCAGAGCAGAGCAGAGCAGAGCAGAGCAGAGCAGAGCAGAGCAGAGCAGAGCAGAGCAGAGCAGAGCAGAGCAGAGCAGAGCAGAGCAGAGCAGAGAGCAGCGCCACGGAGAGACGGAGAGACGGAGCGCAGGGCAGATCAAGACGCGGACACACACACCAGCACGCCAGCACGCCAGCACGCCAGCACGCCAGCACGCCAGCACGCCAGCAGAGGCAGAAAGAAGGCACAAGTCGCCGTCGAGTACATGGGAAATGGTGAAAGGAGGAGGAGGAGACGAGTGGTGGGGTCATTGGGCCACCTCGGGGCAGGTGGTGGTGCCGCGGCGGTAGGGGTCCCCGCAGGCGATGGAGAGCTCGCAGATGGTGCGCAGGATGGAATGGCACGAGAAGGGCGAGGCGTCCCCGTAGCAGTGGATGTTCTGCATGGTCCCGGTGGGCTCGCCGATCCGCGGCACCAGGTCGCCGTCGGGGACGACCGTGAAGAGGTTCCGCTCGACGGCCGTCGGGGGCAGGTCCAGCTTGTCCACCAGGTCGCCGATCCCGGGGCCAGAGAAGGCCACCGCGGCCGTGCCCGTCGAGGCGGCGAGGATCTTGGCGATGCCTCCTGCGCGCCCCCCAGGGTGGCCGGGAGGGAGGGAGGGAAGGAATGCGGGTGAGGGGTGCTGAGGCGGGTGCTGTCGGGGGGGGGGGGGGGGGGGGGGGGGGGGGGGGGGCATGCGGACCGCCGAGGGAGTGCCCCGTGAGGACGAGCTTGGAGCGGAGGGGTGCCGTGGCCCGGACGTAGCCCTCGACGGCCTCGTAGTAGCGGAACTGGACCGTGAAGAAGTCCGTGATGAAGGAGACGCCCTGCACGATGCGCGAGTTGAGCGAGCTGGGCCACAGGGCCAGCAGCGGGCCCCCCATCACGTCGGCCAGCCGGATGAGCCCCGAGGGCCCCCAGGGGAGTAGTCCAGCACCGCGTCGTACGTGTCGGAGGTGCCCTGGGGATGGATGGCCGATGGAAGCCCGATGGATGGCCGATGGAAGCCCGATGGATGGCCGATGGAAGCCCGATGAGGCGGGAGAGGCAGCAGGAAGGCGCGGCGGGCCGGCCCGGTGGGAGGGAGGGACGGGGAGGGAGGGACGGGGGAGGAGGGGACGGGGGAGGGGACGGGGGAGGGGAGAGGGTGGTGTGCGCGGACCGGATGGCGATGACGCTGGCGTTGTCGACGGGGCTGTAGAAGTCGGTGAAGCAGGCCTGCTTGTCGGCGCAGAAGTGGTAGGCGATCTGGTAGGTGGACCCGTGGGCCGCGAAGGCCTCCTGCATCATGTGCTCCTCCAGGAAGGGGTCTCCGTAGCAGATGGACGACATCAGGGCCAGGTCGACCAGCCCCAGCGGGTCCTTGGCCCCGCCCCACCGGGACATGCACCCCGCGTACGGCAGCGGGGCCCCCGGGGCTGGGGGCGGCAGGGGCTTGTCCCCGATGACCAGGTAGTCGTCCTCGGAGCCTGCGCCAGCCCACCCGGCCGGACCCGAAGGCCAGCGGTAAGCAGGCTGCGCACGGGGCGAGAATTGCCCCCCCGACTGTGCCGCCGCCGAGACGGACCGACGGTGGGCAGGGCGAGGCCGAGGGCGAAGACGATGACCCCCATCAGGCCGAAGAAGAGCATCAGCATCACCAGCAGGCAGACGCTCCCCTCGGCCGGGTGCGGCCCGAACGTCTCGTACTGAACGCCCCCCACCGCCCACCGCCAAGCCAACGAGAGGAGAAACGGACCACCGTGAGCCCTCGAGAAGGCGAGGGAGCGGCGGGGGTGGGTGGGCGGGCAGGCGGGTGGGCCTGACCTTCCTCTCCCTGCGGGCGGCGGGCGTGACCGGGGTCAGCGGGGGGTCGGTCTTGAGGTAGGGCAGCAGCGGGTGGGTCAGGTCGAAGAAGAGGCCCAGCGAGAGGGCCACGCAGACGGTGGCCGAGACGCCCATCTTCCACGAGGTCAGGAAGGACAGCGAGACGGCCAGCGTGTCCAGGGCCAGCAGGAAGCCCACCTGGCACACCAGGTAGAACAGCTGCAGCGGCCGCATCGAGGGGGGCGCCCGGGGCCGCAGCAGGGGGGTCTTCTCGACGGGCGGCAGGTAGCCGGGCAGCGGGGTGGGGCTGGGCGAGGGGAAGAGCAGGGCCGGGTCGGTCGGGTCGGCCATCAGGGCCGCCGCCTCGGCAGGCCCCGGGGCCAGGGGGTTCTCCTCCTCCACGGCTGGGGTGAACCGCTCCGGGTTGTGGCAGCAGTAGCAGCAGACCACCCCGAAGAGGTGCAGCGGGCCCTTGGCGGCCAGGGTGAGGAAGCCCGAGATGCCGAAGAGGCAGCCCAGGATGCCGAAGAGCATCGCCAGCCGGGACATGTCCAGGCTGGTGAACAGCACCAGCCCGAAGAGCAGCACCACCATGAAGACCAGGCACAGCTTCAGCCGGTACCGCGGGTGGAACCCCAGCAGGTCCAGCACCTTGGTCACCCCGGGCACCTTGCCGCCCGCTCGCCGGGGGCAGCAGCAGGCGGCCACCAGGGGCCGCAGCTTGCACAGCTGCTTGCAATTGAACCACAGGAAGGTCAGCACCACCCCCACTAAGACCACCCCCACGGCCGCCAGCAGGCTGAACTGCAGCAGCCGCAGCGAGAAGCAGCCCAGCACCACGTGGGCAATGGGGAACACCAGGAAGACGGTCAGCACAATCCGCAGGCGCCAGTTGTCATGAAGCGCTGTTCGAGAGCAGGAGGAGGTGAGAAAAACGAGGGCCGCCAATCACCAGCAGACGTTTGAAGAGGAACCGGATGAGGTTGATATGCATCATGATGATCAGAGAAGCAATGTACGAGACGAAGAACAGAATCAAAGCCATAGCGATGAAGGATCCCTTCATATCAGAAGGAGCAATAGGCTCGTTACGAACGAAACCAGTTCGGAGTGGAGCGGTAATGTTGGGGGAGGATTGCTCGAAGTTGATGGAAACATCAACGGAGGAATAGAACACACTCAGCACGAACTCTAGGCCAAGCATGATCGTGAAGAATGTTGACACAATCAAAAGATAGCCCAGATAGACGCGAGCGAGCCTAGCCGCCCAGAGAACAGTTGTTTTCCAATGGAAGAGGCACGGAGTCGTGGTCTCTTCACTGTCAAGTTCACTTTCTGTTGTTGAGGGTGTGACCGGGAAATTAACCGATTCGAAACGAATCCCAGGAGAAAGTTTTATTGGCTCGAGATTGCTGAAGCGGACGGCTTGCGGATGGTGGATGGGCATAGCGGATTGATAGGAGTTGTCGACCCAGTCACCCATAGATCTGTAGCTGTCGCTTGGAAAGCCGTCCAAGTGATGGTGATGAGAGGGGTGTCGAACCAGGTCACTGGAGACCAGATGTGAAATTCCAAATTCTGCTGCGCTGACGTTGATAAATGAAGATTCATTCCGAGAAGAAATCATAAAAATTACGAGGAGCTGTTGGCGGCGTTGGCACTGTTGCTGCCGGTGGGCAGGCACCGTTGGTGACTTCCAAAATTCGTTCCCAGCTCTCTCTGCCTTGTATGAGGCGAGCTTCGGCCTCTTGTCGAAGAAGATCCAGTCTAGAGTAACAAAAGAAACATATTGAATCGTCATCCAACAATCGGAAAGCAGCAGACCTTCTTCTTTGATCGGCTTGACATGCATCCACGAAAGCCTCCACCCAGGCGCACTCTGCTCGGGCTGTCCCATCAGATGGTGGTTCCGGACTAAACGGGGTGAATCCTTTCTGACGCCGAGCCTGGTTCTAAGACAAAGGAGTCGCACCGGGAGGTGGAGCCGACCAACAGACCGCCTCGATCTGTCTTCGGGCCTCGGCGTCGAAGGGCTCGAGCAAGCGCTCGACCCGTTCGCGGAGGGCCTCCCGACGTCTGGCAGCTTCCTCCGGGGCGCCCCCCCAAAGCCAAAGGACGAGGCCCTCCTCGGCAGGGGGCAGGGGTCCTGGGGCGATCTGCACCGAGGGCGCCGGGGGCGGGAGGAGCATAAACCCGTCCACCTCGCTGCTCCGCCCGGGCCCCAGGGGCATCTGCAGGGCCGCGCAGAGGAGCCGAGCGCCCGGATCGGAGGAATTTAAGAGCCCTTCCGCGGCCAGGGTCGCAGGAGGAGGGACAGGGACGGAGGGGGTGACAAGGACGGAGGGCCCGCCCGGGGGGGGCGGAGGGGCCGTGACGGGGGCGAGCGGGGTGGCGGAGGCCTGGGGGTGGGGGGCCGGGAGGAAGACCCCCAGGATTTTGGCGAGGGCCCGGCGGTGCTCGGGGAGGGCCAGGAAGGCCCCCAGCACCTGCACCACGCCCGCGCTGGGCCGGGCCACCGAGCGGGGTGGCAGGGGCGTCGGCACGGGCGGCGGGATGGGCGAGGGGACCGGCGGGGGGAAGAGGTACGGCGGGGGGGCCGGGGAAGGGGCGGGGGGCGGTGATGGGCTGGGCGTCGGCATGCGAGGTGGAGGCAGGGCGGGTTGGGTGGGGCCATCGGCACGCCCCGTAAGGAGCAGGTGCCGCAGCAGATGCAGCAGGGCCGCCCCGTCCCGGGCCCGGGGATGCCCAGCGACGCCCTCGAAGGAAAGCGCCCCGAAAGCGGCCGTCCGGGTGGACAGGGCCAGGGTCGGGTCTGGTGCCAGGGCGGAGAGAGGAGTCTGTGAATGGGCGGCACGTTGCGGTCGTCCGGAGCGGGGACGGCGAGGGGGGGGGGAGGGGAGGAGGAGGAGGAGGAGGAGGAGGAGGAAGGAGGAGGATGTGTGGTGGTGAGGGCCAGACGCGGGCAGGCGCGGACCGCGGATGAGGTTGAGGAGGAGCTCGTCCCGGAGGGCCAGCAGGCCGGCCCCCTTCAGCTTGGCCCGCACCTCGGCCCCGTTGTGGGCCACCAGCCGGTTGAGGGTCTGCACAAGCAGCGCCGTCACTGCGACACCCCCCGCCGGGCCGGACGACCAACGTGTCGGTGACACGATGCAACCAGCCAGCCGGTGGGGGACGGGAGGCCGTGGGGGATGGGGGCGGCGGCGGACCATCGGGGAGGATGGTACCCGACCCGTCGGCGGCCATGTCGCCCAAGGTGGCCAAGTTGCGCAGCAGGACGGCGGCCTGCTCGGGGGCCAGCACGGGCCGCTCGCCCAGCAGGGCCACCAGGCCGTGCTGCAGGAGTCCCGCCAGGGCCGACCCGCCCGGCAGCTGGCGCAGGACGGCCAGACGGCCCGTCTTGGGGGTGCGCAGCATCTCCAGGTAGAGGCACTCGGCCGTCAGCAGCGCCAGCTGCGCCCCCCGCCAAGCCCGGCCAACGGCGGCAGATCGGTGAGGCCGCGGCAGGAACGAGCCGGGCGGGAGGCGCGTGCTGGGAGGGAGACATGCAGACCTGCTGCACCCAGCGGGTGGCGATGCCCTCGCCCGCGGGGCGGGGTCCTGGGAGGCCGCCATGCTGCCGGCAGCGCGAAGGACATGCGAGACAGTGAGGCGGCGGGAGAGCAGAGGCGGGGGAAGGGGGAGGGGGGAGGGGAGGGGGAGGGGAGGGAGGGGGAGGGAGGGAGGGAGGGAGGAGGGAGGGGGGGAGGAGGAGCTGGTGCACCAGACCCAGCCCGCGTCGAGGAGGGCCCCAGGAAGGAGGCCGACGTGCGGACGCACAGCCGCAGCAGCCGCACGATCCGCGACTGCGGGGCGGGAGCAGAGCGGAGCATAGAAACGGCACGATGAGGATGATGGAAGGGCGGGTGGGTGGGTGGGGTGGGGGTGGGGGTTCGGCCCCGAGGCGGCGAGGGGCTGCGGGCCTGCATCTCGTCGAAGGAGGGCCCCCCGAAGACCCAGAGGACGGTCCGGAGGACAGGGCCCATGACCAGCTCCACCCCGCCATCGGCCGGCCCCTGCGTTTGCCGGGGGGCCGCCGGGGCGGGGCCGCTCGGGGGGAAGGCGAGTGTGGGCAGCTGGGCCGAGGTGGCCGTCTTGGAGAGGGGCGAGATGTCCAGCCCGCTGCGACAGGCACCGCCGCCCCGCCACATGGCCCCCCGCACCAGCCCGGGACACCCATGGGGCACCCATCAAAACCAGCGCTCTGGGCGAGCATCGCGAGGCTTCGCATGGGGGCCTGATGGCCGCCAGCAGCACGGGGTGCAAGCGGCCCCCCCGGTTGGTCGTGGCGGCGGCGGTGGCGGGTGTGACAAGCAGCGGCAGGGGCGGCGGACCGGGTGGCGAGGTCGAAGAGGGCGATGCATGTCTGGAGGCCCGTGCCGGGCCGGCCCAGGAGCAGTCTGTGCAGGGTCTCCAGCCGGCGGCCCCGCATGAAGGCCGCCCGTTGCCCCTTGGCCGTCGTCCGCAGCCAGCGGTCCAGCAGCCCCAGGCCTGCCCGCCCCACGGGGCAGCAGAGCAGGTGGTCAAGGCGGCGCCCGCAGGAAGGGAGCGGGAGCGTGAGAGTGCCCGGCGGGGGGGGAGGCGGACCGTGGACCCTGAGGGCCTCGAGGTCGGCCCCGAGGAGCGCGAAGATGGGCGCCAGCGGGTAGCGGACCCCCTCGGGCCCCGCCAACCGGTCGCCCTCGGCACCGGCCGAAGCCCCAGCGGCGGGCCCCCCGCACCCCCCGGCCGCCTCGAGGGCCTCCGCTTGGGCGCGGAGGCCCGGGGCCTGCTCGAGGAGGGCGCCCCCGCGGTGCTCCTCCAGCAGGACCAGGTGCCCGTCGTCCCACGTGCTCAGCTGTCCAGGCGGGACCACCCCCCGGGCGGGCGGAGGTGGTGAGCGCCAGGGCGGCGGCGGGCTGGCCGCGGCTGGGGGGGCGGGGGGGGCGGGGGGGGGGGTGATGAGGGCGGACCAGGTCGAGGATTGCCAGGGCCGTGGGCGGGTTGGCGCGGCTCTCGGCGACGATCCAGTCCCACAGCTGCACCGAGACGGGCGCCGCGGCCGGGGCCGGTCCCGAGGGGCGCGGCGGGCCCTTGAGGGACGGCAAGACGGGCAGCAGTCGCTCTGCACCATCGGTGGGGCGTCGTGGCGTCAGGGGGCATGTGCGGGCGGGCGAAAAGTCCGGGGTGGTGTGTGTGTGTGTGTGTGGGGGGGGGGGGGGGGCATGCAGCGGCAGCGGCAGCAGCAGCGGCGTGGGGGCGGTGTGCGGACCGAGCAGCTTGAGGAGCAGCGTCCGAGCGGGCGGGGCGGGCATGGCGCGGAGCATGCTCAGCACCGGTCCAGCCCGCAGTGCTCCCCGAAGAAAGCCACGTTCTCGGGGCGCCGCAGCACCACGTCGAACAGCGCCCGGAAGGCCTGGCGGCGCCCCACCCACCCATCCACCGAGGAGGCAAATCAGGTGCGGACGAGGGCGAGCTCACCGGCGCGAAGCGCCCGCCTTGCCTGGCGGGGGTTGGGTGCAGCTGTGGTGGTGGCGGCGGCTGGGCCGCGGACCTGCTTGAGCGCGGCCCGGTCGGCGAAGAGGCCCGTGGCGAGCAGATCCAGGGTCACCTGCAGCCCCTCGGGCGCCACAATGTGCCGCTGGGGCCGCCCCGCAACACGGGCCCAGACAGACCCGCACAGGGCACAGGGCACAGGGCACAGGGCACAGGGCACAGGGCACAGGGCACACAGGGCACAGGGCACAGGGCACAGGGCACACAGGGCACAGGGCACACAGGGCACAGGGCACAGGGCACAGGGCACACAGGGCACAGGGCACAGGGCACAGGGCACACAGGGCACAGGGCACAGGGCACAGGGCACAGGGCACAGGGCACAGGGCACAGGGCACAGGGCACAGGGCACAGGGCACAGGGCACAGGGCACAGGGCACAGGGCACAGGGCACAGGGCACAGGGCACAGGGCACAGGGCACAGGGCACAGGGGACAGGGCACAGGGTGGCAGAGGGGGGGGAAGGGAGGGAGGGAAGGGAGGAAGGGAGGGAGGGGAGGGGAGGGAGGGAGTGAAGGGAAGGGATGGAGTGGTCGGGACCGACCTGTGCCCTGCGGGTGGGCGAGAGCTCGCTGGGGGCGGCGGCAGCGGGCGGGGCGGCCCGGTCGGCGGGCTCGGGAGATGGGGTCCGGGCCCCGTCCCGCGGAGGCGACGTGGACAGGGTCCGCGCCAGGGGCGCCCCCTCAGGGGCAGGAGTCGCGGCTGCGGGGCCCAGCAGGGGGCCGGTCGGTTGGGCCGTCGGGGCGAAGGGCCGGGCGGGGGGCGGGAGGGCGCTGGGGAGCAGCACCGGCTCGGTGATCATCTCCAGGAGAACCTGCCCCCACGACGTGCCCATCCCACCCCGGCCCGCCGGTGAGCCCAAGCCGGGTGGGCGGGTGATCAGGCGGGTGGGCGGGCGAGCAGGCGGGTAGGCGGGCGGGCGGGACAGCAGACGAGGAATGCCTCGGAGGAGGGGCCGGGTGCCTCGGGGCCCAGGCGAACGTCCCGCACCACGTTGGCGCCGGCCCCCTGGGGGCCGTAGGCGGCGTCGAGGCGGGCCCGGAGGGCGGCCCCGTCGGGGGGGTGCGCCTCGAGGGTCAGCGCGTAGCCCAGCAGGGGCCAGCCGGCCAGCGGGCCCTCGAAGTGGCGCCTGTTGACGGGGCAGCCGGCGATCAGGTTGCTCAGGATCCGCAGGGCGGCCACCTGGACGGCCGGCCCCCGGCCCGCCAGCAGCCGCACGCAGAGCTGCATCCCCGATGGCCCGGCCCTGGGCCGGGGCGGGACGATCAGGGGGGCGGGTGCTGAGGGCTGCGCCCCGGCCTCAACGGCGGGTGCGGGTGCGGGTGCGGGTACCTGGCGCTGCTGCTGCTCCTCCTCCTCGGGCCCGCGAACGTTCGCCAGCAGGGGGGAGCACTGGTACACATGCACGCCTGCCGTCCCGGGCCCCACGCCAAACGGCAGGCGAGATGATGAGGCAGAGGCAGAGACACGGCACCTCCCCCTCTCCACCCGGCAGTCCGCTTTGGCTCATCTTTGGGGAGGTCGATCCGGACCGCTGCCCGGCCTGGGCTGCTCGGCGCCGCAGTCCGAGAGGCGCATCCGGGTGCGGCAGGGGGGCGCGGCCCCGGCCCCGGCGGAGCCGCCCAGGGCGATGGGCACCAGGGGCCCCTGGCCGGCGGGACCCGGGCTGGACAGCTCGGCGCAGGGCCCCGGGGCGCCCTCCAGGAAGAGGGCCGGGTCGACCAGGCACAGCAGCGGGGGCCCGTGGCGGGGCTGGGCGGGCGCCACCAGGTCGGGTCCGCAGGGGCGGGTCAGGATGCCCTGCCGGTAGAGGGCCAGCGGGGCCTCGTCGCCCACGGGGCCCTCCCACAGGCACACCGGGCCCACGATCCCGCTGAAGCAGTGCCCCTGGGCCCCCGCCGGCAGGGGGCCCCCCGGGGCGGCGGGCGGGTCGGACAGGCGCGCCGCAGCGGTGGCGATCCCGTGGGCCGGGCCGCCCACCGTCACCACGAGCGGATGCTCCCGCGAGACGCTCTTGGGCAGGGCCGGCGGGGGCAGCCGGGCCACCACCCTGCACGCCAGCAAGGGCGCGGCGCAGGCGAGTGAAGATGGTCGCCGACGCGAGCGCGGTCAATGGTCGCCCCCCTCCCTCCCCTCCCTCCCCCCCTCCCCGCGCGCCGTTCGGCAGGGCGCGAGGGCGGGGAGCAGGGGAAGGGGGCGCTGGGCGATGGAGCAGCGGCGGAGGCGGCGGACCGTCCGTCGACGTAGACGGTGAACTCGGCGCGGCTGTGGGCCAGGGCGACGTGGTGGAACCCGCCGAACTCCGAGAACTCGGCCTGCCCTCGGCCCGGCCCCCAGGCGGCGAAGGTGAGGAGGAGCGATGCGTGGGGCAAGGCGGGGGCCCGCGGCGGTGCGAGGGAAAAAGGAGGCTGGCGCGGACCGTGATGGGGAGCACGGTGGTGGCGCTGGGGGCGACCTCGCGGCCCCGGGCGTAGTGGAGCCGCTCCAACTCGCGGTACTCGTCCCCCTCCGGGGGGCCCCCTCCATCGGCTCCTCGCCCGGCGGGGCGGGTGGGCGTCAGGAGCGGGGCCAGGGCCGTCTGGGCCCGGACCATGAGGCAGGCCCGGCGGGGGTCGGCCCTGGAGGGCTCCAGGAAGAGGTCCAGGGTCAGGAGCCCCTCCCCCGGGCTGACCGGCACGGGCGGGGCCGGCGCGGGGGCGCCCGAAGGCGGGGCGGCGCTGCCCCCGGGGGCGGCGGGCGAGGGCCCGGGGGACGGTCGCTTGGCGGGCTTGGCCAGGGTCCCCAGCAGCGTCGACCTGCCCGCACCACCCGGCGGACGGGGAGCGTGAGAACGCAGCAGCACGACATCCGCGTCGTCCCACCCCTCCTGCCTGTGGCCGCACCAACGGAGGCACGGAGGGGTGCGGTGGGGAGCGGCGCGGACCAGGAGAAGATGACGGCCGAGTGGGCGGCCAGGGGCAGCACCCGGATCCAGCAGGCCATGCTGTAGCCCACCTTGGGCGGCGGGAAGCTCTCCACGGGCAGCAGGCTCACGCAGCCCCCAGCCCCCTGCGCCCCCCAGCCACCACCACACCCACCCGGCAGCAGCAGCAGCATCTTTGAGCGTCCCGTCGCGGGTGAGGGGGGCGAGGCGGGCATTGTCATGGGCAGCGGAGGGAAGCGCCCGGCGGACGGTGAATGTGAAGAAGAACGGGGGGCATGTGTGCTCGATGGTGTTGCCGATGGTGTAGAGCAGCTGCTGCTGCAGCTCCCGCTGGCGCCACTCGGCCGACCCGCCCACGGGCAGCGCAGCCTGGGGGGCGGCGGCCAGAAGACCCGCGGGCGGCGGGGCGATCCACAGGGCCAACTCGAACAGCTCCACCATCTGCCCGCCCCCGCCCGCCAGGGCGCATCGTGATCGTGGGGCATGGTGAGGCACGGGCCCGGCCGGGGGGCATTGGGGGCACGGGGCTGGGTGAGGGAGGGGGGAGGAGGGCGACCGCGGACCTGGGGCTGGGCGATGCAGTAGCTGCCCAGCGAGGCCACCAGGTCCAGGCAGGCCTGGCGCACCTCGTCTTCCACTGGCCGCCGCCACGGGGCGAGATGGGAACGTGCCGGAGCGACGATGAAAGGCGGAAAGAGGGGCAAGCCAAGAGGCCGAGTGGTGCCGGGGACGGGCGCGGCGCGGGGCGGGGACGAGCGAAGGCCGGGAGCACGACTCCCCATTGAGGGGAGGGGGGCGAGGAGGCGGACCGTCCTGCTGGGCCAGCCGGAGGAGGCGGGGCAGGGCCTGGGCCGCGCAGATGGCGTGCTTGTTGGTCGGGGAGGCCTCCATCAGCGCCAGGATCAGGCTCAGCATGAAGCTGCAGCCACCAGGCGGGCAGACCGAAAGACAGGCAGACAGACGGACGGACCATGAAGTCAGGGCCAGACTCCCCCATCCGCCCCCCTTCCACTCCCGGCAGCGGGATGGCCCCGTGCGGACCACTGCTCGTGCGGCACCTGGCTGAGGCAGAGGCCAATCAGCAGGGCCGCCTCGGCCGCGGCGGGGCTCCTGCGTCCCCCAAGTCCCCACGCCCACATACCCATCCGATCGGCCCGTCAGCCTCGGACCCCAACGAAAGGGCGCGCCGGTGGCGGGAGGGGGGCAGGGCCGGGACGGGGCAAGCGGGGAGCCGACCGGAAGAGGACCCCCGCCAGGGCCGAGGGGGTGAAGCTTTCCTGGTGGTAGGCGGCGGTCTCGACCGACCGGGTGGCCTCCTCCCTGTGGTGAGACATCGGCCCCCCAGAACAGAAAAGCGACTCGTGTGCAGCAGCTGCATCGGGGCAGGGACCGAGGAGGTCGGGCGGCGGTGCTGCCGGGGCGGCTGGGCAAGCAGACTTTGGGAAGGACGGGGCGGAGGACGAGGGGGCGATGGAGAAGGCCGGGATGCTGACGGAGACCGGGAAGCGGCCCTGGAAGGAGGCCGACGGGCAGGGCGAGGGGCCCCGCTCGGGCTGCGAGTGCAGGCTGCTCGAGTCGTCGTCCGGGGGGAATTCCCGCAGCCCGTGGCCGGGGCCGCCGGGATAGGGTGAGGTGATGGCCCCCGATGAGACCCGGCGGCCGGCCGTGGGGGCGCCGCCGGCGGCCATGAGGGCCAGCCGCGAGCCGCTCCGCAGGGAGGAGGCCTTCAGGGGCGGGGTCACGGTCCGCAGGATGGGGTGCCCGTCGAGGGCCGCCGCCGCTCCGGCCCCGGGCAGCTTGAGGGACTGCAGGTCCGAGACCGACCGCCGGTGCTGCGGGGCCGGCGGGGAGCGGGGCGGACAGGTCGCCACGACGGGGGAGAGCGCGGAAAGGCCACGCGGGGCCGCTGCCATGGCGAACGAGGGCGCCCCGGGCGACCCGTCCAGCGGGGGCCCGCGCAGGTTGGGCAGCGGGGTGCTGAAGAGCAGCCGGGGCAGCTGCTGGGTCAGCGAGAGCGGCACCGGGAAGGGCAGCGGGTTCCGCCGGAGGCGGGCCGAGAGGTGGTACCCCGGGCAGGCCAGCTGCTCGATGATCGGGTTGGGGGCCGACGGGGGGGCCGCCGCCGCCGCTGGGAAGACTGTCGCCCCGACAGCCCCATCGGGCCCCTCGGGGCCGGCCGTCTTCCAGAGGCGCCGGGCCACGTTGCGGGTGAGGTCGTACGCGCGGCGTGTAATCTGGGTCAGCGCCCCGGCACCCGGGGTGGGCGAGTCGGGCGGTGAGGCCGCCGCGGCCGAGGCAGGCATGCCTGCTGACTCCTCGGCCGGCGGGGTGGCGGGTAGGGCGTGGGGCAAGGCCGGGCCGGCCGGGACGGGGCCCGCAACCCAGGCGAAGACGGCCGTGGCCGGGTTGACGGAGGCCATGGCCGTGGTCATGTGCAGCTGGGGGAAGGGGTGCAGGCACCGCCGGATGGAGCGGCACGGGGCGGTGCACAGCTCCAGGATGCGCTCCAGCAGGGGCCGCGTCCAGTAGAGCGGCACCCCGCCAGCAGGCGGGCCAACGCCCGCAGGTCAATCTGGTGACACACGTCATCCCCGCCCCCACGCCCGACAAGACCCACAGCGATGCCCTCGGTGATGGGGTGCATATGCCGCGCGCGCGCTCTGCGATCCTCTGGTACCCGTGTCATCTATGCTGCAATCCCTCGCTCCCTCCCGCGCTCCCCCCCCACGCTCCCCCCCCACGCTCCCTCGCTCCCTCCCTCGCTCCCTCCCACGCTCCCTCCCTCGCTCCCTCCCACGCTCCCCCCGTCATGCCGCCCACGGCGCAGCCCTGCGGACCAGACGCTCGACCTCGCGCTTGCAGGCCTCGCACTCGGTGGTGAGGTCGCCCAGGGCCGAGAGGGCGGTGGTGCAGAGCTCGCCCAGCCGCTCGAGGTCGTCGTCCTCCTCCATGTCCAGCAGCCCGCCCACCCCCGCCGAGGGTCGCGTCCCGGACGACCCGCTCGAGATGGTCCGCTGCAAGGCCACTGCGCTGGCGCTGCCGCCCCCGAGGGCCCCGCTGCTCGTGCCGGGGCCGGGGGCCGACCCGCCCGAGGTGGCTGGGGGCGCCATGGGGGTCCGGCCGCCGGCGGGGGTGCCGGGGCCGCTGCCCACCCGGCGGGCGGCGTCGGTCAGGATTCCCAGCAGGAAACCCGCGGCCCCCGCGGCGCAGAGGTCCCGCCGGAGGGCCTGCCCGGCGGGGGTGGAGGGGTCCTCGTGGGAGAGCAGCCGCGAGAGGACCGTCACCACCGTCAGCCACTCGCACTCCGAGGCCCACAGCCGCTCGGGCCCGCCGGGGCCCAGCGTCGGGCCCCCAGGCAGCCCCAAGATCAGCTGGCGGGCGGGCGGGCGGGCGGACAGACGGAATTTGGTCGGGGAGAAGAAGAACGAGCGGGGGCGGCGGCTCTCGTGCTGGCGACCAGAGGCGGAGCTGGGGAGGTGGCGGACCTCGAAGGGGGCCACGTTGTCGAGGGCCCCCGGGTCGGCGTAGCGGAGGGCGAGGGCCTCGATGAGGACGGCCAGGCTCATCTCCCGCACGGCGCCCGTCAGGGCGGCCGAGGCCCAGCCCCGGGCAGCCCGGACACCCCGTACAGCAGCCCCTCGAAGCAGGGGCCTCCATCAGCGTCCGGCCCTCGTCGTTGCAGCCTGGGGCGACCGCCAAGCAGTAATCACGCGATGGAGCGAGGGCGATGGTGGGCGGAGGCCGACGTGCGACGGTAAGGGTGTGTGTGTGTGTGTGGGGGCGGACCCTTGAGGGCCATGCCGAGGGCCAGCAGCAGCACCATCATCCGCGTGGTCAGCTCGCCCGTCCGCTCGTCCGGGTCGCACTCGGGCTCGTCGGGCGGCCCGCCTCCGCCGCCCCCGGGGGTCTCGTCGGGCAGGACGAGCAGCCCCAGGCTGCGCTCCGACTGGGGGGTCAGCCTGAGCAGGTCGCACGGGGGCCGCATGACCCGGCGCCGGGCCAGCTGTTGCAGCTGGCGCACAAGGTGCGGCACCAGGCTCCGGAAGAGGTTGTGCGCCGGGGGCCGCTCCGGGTCGGGGGACAGCCCGCAGAACTGGCACAGGAAGGGGTCCCGCGAGAGCCGCACCAGGGCCGAGGCCACCCAGGCCATGGCATCGTCCCCTTGCCCCGGCCCGCCCGCCCCGTCTGCTTCTGGTCTGGGGGCGTGGGCTGGCGCTTGCTGGGGGTGAGCCGGGCCGAGGCCCTCCGAGCCCGTGAAAGCGGCCGGGTAGAGGGCCGGGGGGCCTCGGGCGAGCAGGTCCGAGATGAGCTCCGAGAGGGCCCGCACCAGGAGGGGCATCACCTCGGGGTGGACGGCGGGCCGGTCCCCCGAAGACGAGAGCCCGAGGCCCGGGGGCGGGCCCTGTGATGGCGAAACCGGGGTGCGGGCCGGCGGGCAGGAGCACGAGAGCGGCCCCCAGGGGTGGCCCGTCTCCGTGAGCCGGTCCTCGGTCGGGGCAGACCCACAGCGGGCGGCCGCTTCCCGCCGCCCGCCGCCACTGGTTGCTGTCAGCAAGCCCTCACCATCCTCCGCGGGGGCCCCGGGCCGCCCTCCGTCCGCATCCCCGGCCTGAGCGGCCTCGGCCTCGGCGCCGCCGGCCCCCCCGGAGGCCGCGGGGCCGCCGTCCTGCTGGTCACGGGGCGGCAGCGGGAGGAAGTCGGGCTCGCCCTCGGGCTGCGAGTCCAGGTCGGGGTAGAGGGCCCGCTGCTCGGGCCGGATGAGGGGGCCCAGCCGCAGGGGCCCACAGGCCAGCACAGGGATGGGCTGGGTGCAGTCGCCGCCGGGGGGCGTGGCGGGTGAGGCGGCGGCGGGGGCGCCGGCGGGGTGGTGAGCCTCAAGGACGATGGCCGCCAGCCGGAGGAGGATGGCCTGGTTGGCGTTGACGAAGAGCACCGCCAGGTACTCGAGCAGCAGCACGGCCTCCTCCAGGAAGACCCGCTCCTCGGCCTGCAGGGCGGCCTGCACAACCCCGGCGGCCCCCACCGGCCGGCATGGTTGAGCACCGCGGGGGGGAGAAGGAGGCCACGGACCTGGTGGGGGACCCGGAGGCAGGCGAAGAGCACCTCCAGCCCGCCCACGTTGGCCAGGGCGCATGCGTGGGCGGGCCCCAGCGAGACGATGGTCTGCAGGGCCCCCAGGGCCTGGGCCCGCAGGTGGGGGCCGTAGGGCACATCGGGGTGGCCGGCCGCCCAGAGCAGGGCCCGGCACAGCAGCACCAGCACCGGACCGTGGGCCGGCCCCGAGGGCGGGACGGCCATCTGGGTCAGGCCCTCGATGACACTCTGCAGGCCCGCCCCATGCAAGCGAGCCCAGCCCAGCCCAGCCCAGCCCCGTGGCAGCAGCCCCGGAAAAAACAAACGCGACAGTGAACGAGCCGCCCGATGGTTTGGCGGTGGGCGGGAAGAACGGAGGGGAGGGAGGGAAGAACGGAGGGGAGGGAGGGAAGAACGGAGGAGGGAGGAAGAGCGGAGGGGAGGGAGGGAGGGCCGGAGGGTGGGAGGGAAGAACGGAGGGAGGGAGGGAAGAACGGAGGGAGGGAGGAAGAACGGAGGGTGGGAGGGAAGAACGGAGGGTGGGAGGGAAGAACGGAGGGTGGGAGGAAGAACGGAGGGGAGGAGGGAGGGCCGGAGGGAGGGAGGAAGAACGGAGGGAGGGCGGGAAGAACGGAGGGGGAGGGAGGGAGGGCCGGAGGAGGACCGGACATCGATGAGAGCGAGGGCCTCGAGGGGCGGCAGGCCCGGGTCGATCCGCAGCCAGCCCAGGATGACCTCCTCCCTGCATCGGATCAGGAAGCCGATGAGCTCGTCGCGGATGGGGGGGGGGGGGGGGGGGGGGGGGGGGAGGAGGAGGGAGGGAAGGGAGGGAGGGAAGGGAAGGGAAGGGGGGGGAGGAGGTGGTGGTGGTGGTCGGGGGGGCGGACCCCTCGAGGGCCCCCATCTGGTCGAGGGCCTCCCGGCCACAGGCGGCGACCGTCTCGGCCAAGATCTTCGCAGCCACAACTTTCAGCGCCGTTCGGGCATCGCCCCGCGGCCCGGTGGTGGTGGTGGGTGGGATGCCCGGGGGCGGCGGTGAGGCGGAGGGCGGCGGCGCGGGAGAGGGAGCGGTGGAGGGGGATGGGGAGGGGGAGGGCGCGGGGGGAGGGGGAGGCACCGCCAGGACCGACGCGGGGGGCGTTGCTGCCCACGCGTCCGGCTGGGCGATCAAAGCGGGCAGGGTGCGGAAGAGGAAGGCCAGCAGGCCCTGGTCCAGCAGCCATTTCTGGGAGGCAGGGCAGGGGACGTCATGGCAGGGCAGGGCAGACGCCACATCCCGCCGGCCACCAGAAGATGTGAGCGCTGAGGGAAAGGCTGGGTGTCCTGGGGCGTCCCGATCGCGCACCCCCGGGGACCTGGATCGTCGGGCACTCGGCCGGCTCTGGCGCCCCGGCTGGGTTGGGCTGGGGGGCTGGGGGCAACAGGGCCGCGCAGAAGGCCATCAGGGCCGCGTGGCTGGGCGGGAAGGCAGGCCCCGAGGCAGACGCCGACGAATCGTGCGCCTCGGCTGAAGTGTGGTGTGCGTTGGTGGAGGGAGGGGGTCATCTGGGCACGTGGCGGAGGAAGAGGAGCGGGCGCGGGAGGGGCGCAGGAGACGGACGGCCGGCATCGGGGGGCGTCCCGGGGAAGAGCGACGCCAGGTCCGCGAAGAGACGGGTCCCCTCGAGGCTGAGCGCCTGCCAGGTGTCTTGCAGCTTGGCTGCATCGCCGCCACCGCCGCCACCGCCACCGCCACCGCCACCGCCACCGCCGCCACCGCCACCGCCGACCACGATATGGGATAGAACCGATCAATCATCGACCTGGCCATCGTGCGACGGCAGTACGAGGGCGCCACGGACCCGAGAAGGCGTTCCAGGCCGACTTCTGGGGGATGGCAGCCCCGTGGCAGGCGGCCGGGTTCTCGGCGACGCAGCGCAGGACCAGGGCCAGGGCCAGGTGGGCCAGGGCCTGGGTCGGGGTCGTCGCCACAAGGGAAAACAGCTTGCGGAACCCGCCCAGGCGCGCTGCGGAGGTGGGTACGCGAACGTGTGAGATGCCGCGCGAGGGAGAGGAGGATGGGGTCGCCGTCCCCCCAGCTCGGGGCAGGAGGGGCAGGCCAACCGAAGAGGGTCATGTTGGTGGGGCGGAGGGCCTGCGCCAGGAGGTGCATCAGGTCCTCCCGAGCAGCGGGATCGGGCGGAATCACTCCAAGCAGGCAGGCCAACTTGGGCATGAGGTCTGGGCTCGCCTCGATCTGAGCGGCGTATTTAGGCTCCTGGAAGAGATGCCGTTCAAGCCGAGAAAGTCGGACAGATGCGGACCTGTATGAGGATCCGCAAAACAGGGAGCGTTTTTTGATAAATGACTGTGACGGCTTGAGGCGCCACGGGGGCAGGCGCGAGCCGGGCGGCGGGTTGCGCATCGGTCAACAGATCGAGTAAAGCCGTGAATAAGAGCGGGCCGTCTCCGAAAAGCCGGTCGGACTAAACCTGCCGTGTAGTAGAGGTTCCGAACGGCCAGGAAGCCAGACCTCGCTTGTCGCAGTAAAAGCATCACAAAAAAAGGTTAACGCGGGGAGGGAAGGGTGCTCGCTATAGAGAGTCCATAAAGAAGCGAGCTTTTTCGAAGTCGCAAAAGGATTCCACTTCGATCGAACGAGTTGTTGCATCAATCAAAATGCATTTTGACGAAGAAGAGCCTGTACTTCCCCGGTTCATCACACTCGGTCGAGCTCTCGAAAGTCTTGTATGGAACGGCCCGAGAAAAAAGCCCCGGAACGTGAGAAGACTGCCTTTGAACGGGCTACGGAAGTTGCACCAAAGAAATCCAAGAGCAAGCCCGCAGCAGCAGCAGCACCTCCACCCCCCGCCGCCGATAAGTCCCCGGACGAGCCCGAGGAGGAGGAGGAGGAGGAGGAGGAGGGTTTGTTCCCAAACTTCTCGGGTTTTTTTATTTTTATTTTTTTAATTCCCCGGAAACAGAGGAGGAGGAGGCTGAAGAGGCTCAAGGCATGAGCAAGTTGATTGGCATCGTTAACAAGCTTCAAGACGCCTTCAGCAAGGCGGGTATCCCTTCACTGGATTTGCCTCAAATCGCTGTTGTTGGCTGCCAGTCTGCCGGTAAATCATCCGTGCTTGAGAATGTTGTAGGCCGCGATTTCCTCCCCCGGTCTGTCGGGCGCCCATTTTTGCACCCACCAACGCCCTCTTTTTTGCAGTGGTTCTGGCATTGTTACCCGTCGTCCTCTTGTGTTGCAGCTGATTCACAACGCGGATTCGTACGAGGAGTACGGCGTCTTCCTGCACAACACGGCCAAGAAGTTCTACGACTTCAACGAGATCTGCAAGGAGATCGAGCACGACACGGAGCGCATCTGCGGCAGCAAACTCGGCATCAGCCCCGCGCCCATCAACCTGAAGGTTTTCAGCCCCAACGGTCCGCGCCGCGTTCCCCTGAAAATCGGTCGCCTTCTCATCTCCTCACCTCGCCCCGCCCCGCTTGTCTGCTGGGCGCAGTTGTGGACCTGACCCTGATCGATCTGCCCGGCCTGACCAAGATCGCCGTCGGCGACCAGCCCAAGGATATCGACAAGCAGATCAAGGACATGGTGCTGCGGTACATCGAGAACCCCTCGTGCATCATCCTTGCTGTCCGTGCCCCTCTCCTCCCCCCCTCCCCCCCCCCCCCCCCCCCGCGGGTTTTGCATGGTGGTGGTGTCTGGTGGGTGTGACGCTCCCCGGTGGGTGGGGTGGGGTGGGGAGGGGGGTGGGGAAGCCTGCCGGTGCCGCCTGGGCGCATGTCATCATCCGCTCCCGAGCAGCAGGGCTTTTCCATGTCCGGGGCCTCCTTTGCTGACTTCCCTTTGCCCTGCTCGGCCCGGGGGTGGCCAGGTGACGCCGGCCAACATGGATCTGGCAAACTCGGACTCGCTTCGCGTCGCCCTCGAGGTCGACCCCCAAGGCAAGCGCACCGTCGGTGTGGTCCGTTCGCCTCTCCTCCATGCCTCCTCCTTGCCTACTACCCGCCCGCCCGCCCGCCGGCCCCGCCCGCCGGCCCCGCCCGCCCGCCCGCCTGCCCGCCCCATCGGGGCCGCATCCACCTCACCAACTCCCATCTTCTCCCGACGGCCGGCCGGTCGATAGCTGACCAAGCTCGACCTGATGGACAAGGGCACGGACGCGATGGACATCCTCGAGGGGCGCGTCGTCCCCATGCGGTTCATCGGGGTGGTCAACCGGTCCCAGAAGGACATTGACGGCAAGGTCGACATCCACGCCGCCCTGGCCGCCGAGCAGGAGTACTTCCGCTCGCACCCCGTCTACAGCAAGGTGGCCCACGTCATGGGTCCGCCACTGCTCCGCCCCGCAAGACCCACCCGCCTGCAGCCTCCCTCCCTCCTCACCCCTCACCACATGTCTGTCTGTCTCTCCCCGACCACGCACCCGGGCGCAGGTACGCCGTACCTGGCGAAGACCCTGAACAAGGCCCTGATCAACCACATCCGCTCGTGCCTGCCCGAGATCCGGCGCAACCTGGAGAAGCGCCTGGCCGACGCCGAGCGGGAGCTGGCGGCCCTCGGGGGCGACGACACGGACAACCGCCGCAAGCAGGTGGCCTTCGGGGCCCTGTCGGCCTTCTCGCGCAGCTTCAGCAACCTGATCGACGGGGCCCCGACCGACTACGAGGAGATCAAGGAGTCCAAGCTGGGCCAGGAGCTCATCGGGGGCGCCCGGATCAAGTCCCACTTCAACCGGACCCTCGTCATGGACGTCGAGCAGCTCGAGATCGACTCCCAGCTCACCGACGAGAGTCCGCCACCCCCGCCCGCCATCACCCCCGCCCGCCATCATCCCCGCCCCCCGCCCGCCATCATCCCTGCCATCAGCATACCTGCCATCAGCATCCCTGCCACCAGCATCCCTGCCACCAGCATCCCTGCCATCATCCCGCCCGTCCTCACTCGCCCCCTCCGTTCCCATCTCGCTTCTGGCTCCCCTCTGCATCGCGCCCCGCCCCGCAGCCATCCAGCGGTTCATCCAGAACGCCACGGGTGCCAAGTCGCTGATGAGCATCCCCGAGGAGGCATTCATGTGGGCCATCAAGGTCCCGCCCGCCTGCCGCCCCCCGCCCACCGCCCTTCCCTGAACCTTGGTGTCGCCCTCGCGCCCCTGCTCTTTCGGTTTGACCCTGACCCCCGGCCTCGCACCCCCCACCCACACCCGCGCATGCGCACGGACAGCTGGGGCTGGGCCAGCTGATGACCCCCATGCTGAAGTGCGTCAGCGACGTGTACGACGAGCTGGTGGCGATCGTGACCCAGACCACCCAGAAGGTGGCCGAGTTCCAGCAGTTCCCCGCCCTCAAGGACCGCATCGTCGAGGCGGCCACGGGCCTCGTGCACCGCTTCGTGCCCAACACCGAGAAGCTCGTCACCCAGCTGGTAGAGATGGAGCTGGCCTACATCAACCTCGGTCCGCCAGCCCCGCCCTGCCCACCCACCGCCCTGCCCACTCCCTGTCCGCTGGTCCGCGGGCTCACTGTTCCCCCCCCCCCCCCCCCCCCCCCCCCTGCCGCTGACCGCCCGGCCCGCACGCAGAGAACCCCGCCGTGCAGGTGAAGGAGATCAAGAAGTCCGAGGTCCGTCCGGCTTCGCCCCGCCCCGCCCGCCCCGCCCCGCCTCGCCTCGCCCCGCCTCGCCCCGCCTCGCCCCGCCTCGCCCCGCCTCGCCCCACAGCCCGCCTCCTCCCCCCCCCCCCCCCCCCCCCCCCCCCCCCCCCCCCCCCGATGCTTGGTGGCGGTGGCTCACAATGGGCCCTGGTGTGGGCCTGGCCGGGGGGTGTAGCGACACGAGATGCTGGAGGGCTTCCTGGTGAAGAAGGGCGGCGACAAGTGGAACATGCAGCGCATCACCAAGGAGGCCCGCTGGCAGCGGCGCTGGTTCGTGCTCAAGTCGAAGACCCTGTTCTACTTCGCCGACCCCGAGAGCACCAAGCCGCTGGGCCTGCTGCCCCTCGAGGGCTGCGTCGTCCAGCTGGGCAGCGAGTACAAGCTCACCGATGAGGAGCGCGCCGCCCAGGCCGCCGAGAAGGAGCGCATGAAGGCCCGCCGCCCCCACGCCCCACGCCCCACCCTCTTCACGATCGGCTGGGCCTTTCTTTTGCTGGGCAGGCGGCGCTGGAGGCCCGGGGCAAGGAGGTTCCCGAGGACGAGACCGACTGGACGGACCCCGAGAACCTCGAGTTCCGGCTCATCCACAAGTCGGGCCGGGTCATCCTGCACAACCGCAACGATCTCGTGGTCCGGGCCGAGAACAAGCAGGAGCTCGACATGTGGGTCGAGGCCTTCCGGCGCGCCTGCGGGATGACCGTCGGCGACGACGTCCGTTCGCCTGCCCCCCCCCCCCCCCCCCCCCCCCCCCCCCCCCCCCCCCCGCTCGTGGGCCCTCTTGCCCAGTCTGCGTCCATCGCGAGAGAAGGGGGAGTGGGGCTCTGCCTCATCTTCTTCCTTCCCCCCGGCCGCCTGCAGTCGGACACGAAGCGCTCGGACGTTGCCATCATCCGGGAGGTTGTGCTGTCCTACTTCCGGACGGTGCGCATGTCGCTGTACGACTCGGTGCCCAAGTCGATCATGTATGCGCTGGTCAACCCCACCAAGAAGCTCATGGAGAAGGAGCTCATGGTCCGCGTCTACGACGAGAGCCTCCTCGGTCCGTCCCGCCGCCCCCCGGCTGCCCTCGCGCCCCCGGCCCTCCCCGCGCGGCGGCCTCCTCCCCCATCCCCTCCAAGCGTCACTCATCCCGGGTGATGGTGGTGGGGTGATGCAGACACGATCATGGCGGAGGACCCGCAGATCCACGAGCACCGGATGCACCTGAAGCGGATGGTGGCCCTCCTCAGAGAGGTGCGCCTCATCCTGCAGGAGGTCTCCGAGGGCAAGGGCATGTAAGCAGAGCGGCCTCCCCTAGTGGCTCTTTGGATTGCTGTATCAGTATCATCGGTGGTGTGTTTTTGTGCGGGCGGGTGCCAACTCGCGTGGGATTGGGTTCCTCCCCCCGGATGAGGTGGTTTTGTATGCTGCTTCGTCTTGTTTCCCTCCTCTCCTCTCTCTGGCGAATAACTGCCCTTTCTTTCGGGGGGGATCCAAAAAAAGAAGCCGAGCGCCTCGCTGATAACAGGGCGGGTCTGAGTGCCGGACGAGGCGGCTCAAACCCGGCGTCGTGTGCGCTGTTCCTGTATATTTGGACCTGTCCCGAATCGATGAGTTCTTATGGAGACTGAACAACAGGAAGACACAGAGTTTGATGCACCCTATTGTCTCCATTGGAAGTGGACCATACTATGGACGTCACGTCTGGCGCGCGTCTATCTGAGTTATCTTGTGGTGGTTTCGGCTTTTTTTGCTGTTATGATTGGGATACAATTTGTGCTGAGCTGCTTTTACTCCTCCATTAACGTCTCAACCAGTCTGGATGTCAATGTCACCATCGATACCAGCAACGCCGCCCCTCGCTTGTATGAGACGCTTTCCGGCCAGTTGCATAGCACCCAACAATTGAACTCCTCCTTATTCGCGATGGTTTTGCTGTTGTTCTTCGTCTCTTACATTGCTTCCCTCGTGATCGCGCTCCATTTTTCGCTCCTGCGATGGCTGTTTCAGCCACTGGGGGAACGCTGGGGCCGACGGGTTGTCTTCTCGCTCTTCCTCGTCTTCCCACTGGCCCACCTGGGGCTCACGTTTTGGTCGATCCACGCCCTGCAGCTCAGCATCCTGGTCGCCGTGGCGGTCACCTTCGCCGTCGTTCTGCTGCTCTTCCTCTGGTCCGTTGCCAGATCCCCCTTGGATGGCCGATACAAGGACCCTTCTCTTCACCCCTGTAGGTTCACTGGAAAAGAGCTCTTCAAACTGCGGGCCCTCTGCCCTTGCTGCTGCCGGCGGAGGAAGAGCCCCGATGGCGATCGCCCCACCCCGCTGACCCTGGTCCAGATCCTCGAGATCCTCGGCTTCCACCCTGGGTCTGAGCCGGCCCTGCCCATCTCGTGTATGGTCTCCTTCACTGGCGTGTGTCGCGGCGGTTGGGCGGGGCTCATCAGGTACCGGCTCAAGCTGGGCACCATCTTCCTGGGGATGCACCTCTTCGGGATGCTCGTCTTCACCTCGTTCAAGCTCTCCCGGCTGGCGCTGCTCTTCGGGGTCTTCTGCGGCATCTTCGCCCTCACCAACCTGGTGACCCTGGTCGCGCAGGGCCCCGTGCGGTTCTTCGCGATCCTCTTCTGCCAGCCCTGCCGCCGCCGCCAGGCGGCCCGCTCGCCCCCGGCCCACACCATGCAGGAGCTGCTCCTGGACTCGCCCGACCTGGCCCCAGCCCCCGCCCTGGCCGCCGCCGCTCCCCCGGGGGCCGCTCCGGACACAGTGGTCTTGGTGACGGGCTCGCGAACGGCCACGGCCCGTATGGTGCGCGGGGCCCATCTGTTCTACCTGACCAGCCAGGTGCTCTTCCACATCTCCCTGGACATCGCCGTCCTGGCCCTGGCCTTCGCCACCTCCTGGCGGATGGGCGTCTCGGCCGTCGTCTGCGTGGCGGTCTCGCTGGGATTCTTCGGGGACAACACCCACCCGCTGCTGCCCTTCATGCACACCGGCCGCCGCCGGGGGTCCCGCAAGAAGAAGCCCAAGCCCCTCACCTTCTCCCTGTCCATGCCCCCACGCGACGAGGTCCGCATACCGGCCCGATGGTTGACGGGGGGGGGGGGGAGGGGGGGGGGTGCTGGTGCCCATTCTCCGTCCCACCGGGCTATCGCTTCGCGGTGCTGATGATCTGTTGTCCTCGTCATCTCGCTGTCTCGGCGGTACCCATCGGATGTCCCCGTGGTCTCGCCCAGGACGCCGCGTCGCCGCCCGAGGAGGAGCCGCTCTTCGGGCCGCACCCCGACGAGGGCAGCGTGTGTGTGCTGGTGTCGCTGATGTGCTTCTTCGGCACCGTGGGGGTGCTCCTCTTCGCCCTGGGACTGGCCCTCCCCCAGCTGGGTCCGCCGCCCAGCCCCTCCCGCCACCACAGCCCCCATCGAGGCGTCCTACCAATCCGCCCCCTCGCGCAGGCCCTTCGGAGGACTTCATTGTGGTCCCGCCCGCGGGCCAGCCGCTCCGGCCCTGGAACGCGACCGACCTGCTGCCGTATGCGGGCTGCCGGGCCCGGTGGGGCGGCGCGGAGGAGCCCCTGGGCCTGGTCGACCTGGCCCTCATGTCGGCCATCGCCTACGCCAGCCCCACCCTCCAGGAGCACATCCGAAGCGAGGTCCGCCCCCGCCCGGCCTGCCGCCCCGGGGAGGAGTTTCATGCCTCTTGCCGCCCTCGGCCTCTCCCAGGCGTTCAACCACTCGAGCTACCGGATCGTCCAGCGGTCGTGCGAGGAGAAGCAGGTGTGCTTCGTCGAGTTCTACAGCCAGGCTGAGAACATCAGCGTGGTCGCCGTTCGGTCCGGCTGCTGCCCGCCGTTCCACTTCCTCGCCCTCCGCCCTCCGCCCTCCGCGCCGAAATCCCGAATGTCATGGCTTGGGCTCAACTCGGCACAACGTGCACTTGGGTCTCGGGCTGGGCTGGCAGGGGCACCTTCGAGACGTTCGACTGGATCCAGGATTTGTCCATCTGGGGCGAGACGGCCCTCATCCAGGCCTTCTCCGTCATGGGCGGTCTGCATCCCCCCGGCCGATCCGCCCCCCTGATCCCTCCCTCTGACCTCCGTCGGTATCCTTTTCCGGCTGCAGGGCCCATCTTGGGCGTGTGGCCTGCGAGCCTCACCTCACGCATCGTGCAGGCGGTCTCGACCATCTCGCAGTTCTTCACCATCCAGTTCCGGTACTACTCCCAGGTGGAGGCATTCGCGGCGGCCCTCAGACCCCACCGGGCCCAGGTCATCCTCACGGGCCACTCCCTCGGCGGTCCGCAGCGCAAACCTTTCCGCCCCGTCCCGCCCCCCCACCGGAGCCGACCCCTTCTGAACGTGTGGGGGCCTCTCCCTTCCTTTCGGGCAGGTGGGGTGGCCAAGATCGTGGGGGCGGGTCTGAACCTGCCTGCGGTGGCCTTCTCGGGGCCCGGGATCGCCGACCTCGAGTTCAAGCTGGACCTGCCCGTGCCGGCAATCCAGCGCAATTTGTACACCGTCATCCCCGAGCGCGACCCCGTCCCCCGGATCGGGAAGGCCTCGGGTGATGTCCAGAACATTGGCTGCTGGGGGGAAGTCCCCATGTTTAGCTGCCACTCGATCATGCGGACCATTTGCGAACTTTCCACCGCATGCGCCGACCCATACCACAGAGGCACAGTAATCTGTCCGGAGATTGCCCAGTGAACACTGCAGGGAGAATTATTTCGGGTCATTGAGACCACTCTGGTGTTTTTTTCTGGGAGATCTCTTGGGGTGATTGGAAAACAAGTGCGAGAGCTGTCACTGTGAACTCTCCGTTGTTGTTGTCACTATGAACTCTCCGTCATCATCACCCGGCGTGTCAAATTTCCTGGCGAGCCAGGGTCCTACCGGCGGAAAGCATTTCAAATGTTCGCCTGTCTTTTCTTTCTGTGGATTTTCCATATTTTTTTTGTTTCAGATCCGGGACGGACTTCCGTTTTAAGACGGCTCGACACTACAAGCATAACAGAACAGAGGAGTCCGATCCCGATGATAGTGAAGAGGCTTCCCACAATGATGCAGAGGATGAGTCCGACAAGAGCGAGGACGATAGTGCCGGTGCTAGCGACGACTCTCCGCGCCAGCAGAGAAGCTCTGAGCAGCCTGCCTCCCGCCGGATGCCCTCTCGGGCCCGCAGGGCCCCAGAGCGGTTGGCAGACGAGCAGGCAGCGGAGCAGTTTTTCGCAAAAGCGCGCCCCCGCCGTGTCAAAACTCCCTCACCGCCGCCTTCCGTCCCATCGAACGATACCACAAAATCCATCCCGACCTCTACCCCCACCCCACTCCTGCCTCTGCCTCTGTCGCCCCGGCTTCCGCCGCACCCGCAGCCGGGGAAGAGGATGGGCAACCAGCCGGCAAGGACGCCCAGAAAACGGCACCGGGGCCCTCGCAGACCATGCCCTCTCCCTCACGCCCAACGACGCCACAGCCGCCACCCCCGGCCAAAACAGCCCGCGCCTCCGCGGCTCCCCCTCCATCCCCCACCGCCCCCACCCCGATCCCGATCCCAGGAAGTTCGCGCAAGCTGAAGCGCCTGCGGTTGCGCAGCCCCCACCGAATAGAAGACTCCAACGGCGAACCTGCCCCCTCGGGCGCCCCGAACCCCGCCCAGGAGCCCGTTGAGAGGCCCGTCGGCAAGGAGAAGCCCGGTCGTTTGCTCCCCCAGGTGCCACCAGCAGCGGCGGTGAAGCCCGAGGATGAGGATGAGGAGCACCCGCAGAGCGGGGCCGACGAGCCCGCGCCTCCGAGCGGCCCCCAGCTGAAGGCCAAGGCCGACCCCAGCCGAACCGACAGCGGCCAGGGCCGGGCAAAGGCCAAGGACAGGGGCAAGGACAGAGGGGCCCAGCCACCACCCGAGGCGGCGCCCTCCGAGCCCCCCGCGCCCGCGCCGGTCTCCATCTCGGCCCTCTTCCCTCCCACCCCCGCCCCGGCACCGCCACCCGCCCCGGCACCGGCACCGGCTCCGGCTCCTGCCGCCGCCGCCACCACCACTCCCCCGGAGCAGCAGCGGGACTCCGCCCCCAAGCGGCACCGCCGACGCGCCGCCGGGCCCGGGCCGCGGGCCCTGGCCGAGTTGATCAGCCTGCAGCGGGAGGCCCCCGTCGAGACGGCCCCCGAGGAGGACCCGGCCGCCCCCCAGCCCGCTTGGGGCGCCGGGCGCGCCACCCGGTCCTCGTCCCCCGCCAAGCCCCAACCCCAACCCCAACCCCAACCGGCCCGCGGGCAGCGAAAGAAGGGGAAGCCGAACGCGCGGCGGCCCAGCGAGGACAGCAGTGCGGAGGAGAAGGACGATGATGACGAGAAGGAGGCGGACGAGGGCGAAAGCGGGGCGGACAAAGACGGAAGCGAGGGCGAGGGCGAGGGCGAGGATAGCCCCGAGAGCGAGAGCAGCGATGCCGGGGGCGACCAGTCGGCGATGCAGGTCCGCGGGTCGCCCCACCCGCAGTGCGCCTGCCCTCTCTTCATCAGCGCATCATCGGTTCATCGCATCAGCGCATCAGCGCATCAGCAGCACATCATCGGTTCGTGTTTCACGTGGGCCGGGGCAGGTCGAGGCGGAGGATGACGAGCAGCCCAGGCGGCGCCTCCGACGGGCCGCGGCGGCCGCCCCATCCCAAGAGCAGCAGGCCGCATCGTCACCCGCCAAGACACCTGGCGACGCACCCCGAAGGGCCGGCGAGCCACTCGGTCGACAGCGGGCAGTGCAGGGTCCGTACGGGCACCAGCTGGTACGCCACCCTATTGGCCCCCGCCCGACTGACCCCCGCCCGACTGACCCCCGCCCTCCTCCTGGCCCCGTCCTCGACCACCACCCGTGCGCAGCGGCGCCTCGGAGGAGGGCCCGGCTGCCCCTGCCGCCCAGCCGACATCAGCGCCGCCGCCGCCGCAGCAGCAGCTGACGAGCGAAGCCGCCCCTGCGAGTGCCGAGATTGGGCTGACTGGCGGCCCCGGCGAGGCGACCGCACCCCCCGCTGCTGCAGACCCCGCGGTCGAGACTGCCCCTGCCGCGCGGGGGGCCTCCCGGAAGAGGCGCCCCGCCTCGCGTGCAGGCCGCCGCCGCCGCCGGGCAGCCTCAGGGTCGGTGGCGGGTCCCCGAACCCGCAGCCGATCCCGGGCCGGGCCGGGCGAGGACGGGGCGGGGGCCGCCAGCGGGGGGAGCGGGAGCGGGACGGGGGGAAGCGGGGAATCGGACTCGTACCGCGAGGAGGGCGGCCCGGGGGACGGCGATGACGACGACGACGAGGAGGAGGAGGAGGATAACAGCGACGGGGACAGCGATGACGGCGAGGCCGAGGGCTCCGACGGGGTGGCCGCCCGGCCCCGGTACGCCCTGCGCTCCAAGCGGGGCGAGGAGCCGCGTCACCCGGCGCCCGTTGCCACCCGGGCGGCGACCCGGCGGGAGGGCGGCGGCAGCGGCGGCGGCCGGAGCAACGAGGCCGAGCGGCTCCTCTCCGAGGCGGGCCTGGGCATGGACATGGACATGGGCATGGGCACGGGGGCTGCCGCCCCGGGCGGGTTGGACATTGTCGAGGGCGAGGCTCGCCTTGGTCCGCCGCCCAGCCATCGCCCGAGGGCCCGAGGGCCACTGGGCGCACGGGAGATGACCCGCCCACCTGGCTTCCTGGCGGGCGGGTTTTCTGTGGTGGCGGGGCCGCGCAGGTCCTTACGAACTGCGGAAGCGGGCCCCCACGCCCCCGCCAGCCTTCGAAGAGCAGCCCGAAGGGTCCGCCCGATCGCCGCGCTCCCCGCCCCCCCGCCCCCCCTCCCCCCCATCGGCGAACCGCCGGCGCTGCCATCCTGCGCGCCCGCTTTATGACGCCCATCCTCACACACCACCACGACCCGCCGGCACGCTGCCCCCCTCGCAGGCGCACCCCGCGCCGCTCGCCGCGCTCCTCGCCGACGGGGATGGCCCGCCCCCACAGGCGCCGCCCCTCCTCCCGACGCCCCGAGGGGCGGCCCGCCCGGCGCCACGAGCGAGGCGAAGGCCCCGGGAGCAGGCGGGGGGCCGGTGCGGACACGAGCTGCACCTCGTCCGACAGCGGGCTCGACCTGCACGGCCGGGACATGCGCGACCGGGCCCACATCATGCCCCTCAACGCACCCGCGGCCGACAGGCGCCGGGCCGACCTGCAGCCCCTCGCCATCGACCGCACCGTCGACTGGACGGCCATCGGCGGGTCCGGCCCAGCACAGCACAGCACAGCACAGCACAGCACAGCACAGCACAGCACAGCACAGCACAGCACAGCACAGCACAGCACAGCACAGCACAGCACAGCACAGCACAGCACAGCACAGCACAGCACAGCACAGCACAGCACAGCACAGCACAGCACAGCACAGCACAGCACAGCACAGCACAGCACAGCACAGCACAGCAGCACAGCACAGCACAGCACAGCACAGCACAGCACAGCACAGCACAGCACAGCACAGCACAGCACAGCACAGCACAGCACAGCACAGCACAGCACACCGATCATCTCGTCTCTCTGCTCCCCTCCGGCCTTTGCTCGCCTGTTCTGCGCTCCTCTGCTGCTCCTCTGCTGCTCCTCTGCTGCTCCTCTGCTGCTCCTCTGCTGCTCCTCTGCTGCTCCTCTGCTGCTCCTCTGCTGCTCCTCTGCTGCTCCTCTGCTGCTCTGGCGGGTGGACGGGCGGGTGGACGGGCGGGTGGACGCGCGGTGGCGTGCAGGGTGGACCGGCACGTGGAGGCGCTGAAGGAGATGGTCCTGCTGCCGCTCCTCTACCCGGAGGTCTTCACCCACTTCGGGGTGACCCCCCCGCGGGGCGTCCTCTTCCACGGGCCCCCCGGCACGGGCAAGACCCTCCTCGCCCGGGCCCTCGCTAACTGCTGCAACATGGTCCGCCATCTCTCTCCTCGCCCCCGCACTCCACGCCGTCTCCTCGCCCGGGCCCTCGCTAAATGCTGCAACATGGCCCGCCGGAACCCTCGCCGCCATCTCCTCCGCCACCACATCCCCCCGCCGTCTCCTCGCCTCCGCTCTCGGCTTGGTTGCATTGTTGGGGGGTCCCCTCCCATCGTGCCCACCCTGACTCGGCGCTCTTCTTGGTGGTGGCGGCGGGCAGGCTGGCCGGCCGGTTGCCTTCTTCATGCGAAAGGGGACCGACTGCCTGTCGAAGTGGGTCGGCGAGACGGAGCGCCAGCTGCGGCTGCTCTTCGAGGAGGCCGCCGCCCACCAGCCGGCCATCATCTTCTTCGACGAGATCGACGGCCCGCCACCCGCCACGCCCGCCACGCCCCTGCCCGCCTGGCCCTCCGCGCGCCCGGCCTGGCTGACTGTTTGATGTGGTGGGTGGGTCGCGGGGCTGCAGGGCTGGCGCCGGTCCGGTCGACGAAGCAGGACCAGATCCACAGCTCGATCGTGTCCACCCTGCTGGCCCTCATGGACGGCCTCGACTCGCGGGGTCCGCCCCGCCCCGCCATTGCCTCACCCCGCCCCCATTGCCTCACCCCGCCCCCATTGCCTCACCCCGCCCCCATTGCCTCACCCGCCGCCTTCATGCCGTCCTTCCGATCCGGTCCACGAATTGATCCCGCCATCCTTCCGCCCGCCCTCGGCTTCTGGGTTGTGGCTGTGCCGGGGGTTGCCGCCCGAGCAGGCCAGGTGATCGTCATCGGGGCCACCAACCGGCCCGATGCCCTCGACCCGGCCCTCCGCCGGCCGGGCCGCTTCGACCGCGAGTTCCGCTTCTCGCTGCCCGACCGGGACGCCCGCAGGTCCGCCACGCGCCCCCCAGCAGCCCCCACACCTGCCCACCGGGGGCCCCCCGCCCGGCTCCTCTGCCTCGCCTTTTTGCTCGGGCCGGGCGGGGACTCACTGGAGGCCGGTGGTGTGGGGGGTTGTGGGATGTTGGTCCGGCGTGTGGCGGCAGGACCATCCTGGGCATCCACACGCGCACCTGGCGGCCGGCCCTCGATGGGGCGCTGCTGGACATGCTCGCCGACCGCACCTTCGGCTACTGCGGCGCCGACATCAAGGTCCACCCCGCCTCCTGCCTCCTGCCCTGTCCGCCCCGAGTCTTGCCTTGGCCTGCTCCGGGTTTCCCAGCACCGCGGTCCGCTTGGCTCATGTCTGTCTGTGTGGCTCCTCCTCCGCTGCTCCGGGGCAGTCGCTGTGCACTGAGGCGCTGCTGCACTGCCTGCGGCGGACCTGCCCGTCCATCTACCAGGCCCCGGGCCGCCTGGGGGCCCTCGACCTGGACGCCCTGCGCCCCGCCGCCCAGGACTTCGAGGGCGCCATGGCCGGTCCGCCAGCCCCCCGGCCATGCCCTCCGCCGTCCCTGCTGCTGATGGTGTGATGATGGTGGTGGTGGTGATGGTGATGATTAATGAATGGTTACCTGGTGTGGCTGGTGGCGGGTCGCCTTGGGGGCTGCGCCAGCCCTGATTCCTGCCGCCGAGCGGTCGATCGCGCCGCCCGGGCGCCCGCTGCCCCGCCTTGTGGCGCCCCTCCTCGACGAGCAGGACGCGGCCCTCCTCCGCCTGGCCTCCCTCCCCTCCAGTCTGGCCCCCCCCCGCACCCTACCCCCGCATCCCACCCCCAGCCTCAACTCCCGATGGGCATGGCTTGATCAGCGCCTGATCTTCTGTGCCTGTCCGTCCGCCCGTCCAGCTCGTCGGCTGCTGATCTGCGGGCCCCCCGGGAGCGGCCAGGCCGAGCTGGCCGGTCTGTCGGCTGGCCCCCGCCCCCTCCCCGGTCCCCTGCCGCCCCACCGCCGCCCTGCCGGGCGATCCTTCATCCCCATGTGGGCGGTCCTTCATCCCATGTCGGCGATCCTTCATCCCCATGTGGGCGGTCCTCTTCCGCGTGCCGGTGGCGGCGGCCAGGCTCGCTGCTGTACCACCTCGACGGACGGGCCGTGGCCAACGTGGGCATGCCGGCTCTCCTCGAGGACCCCTCGGCACGCGTCTGCACGGCGCCCTCCCAGCCGCCCCGCCCCGCCTCGTCCCGCAGCATCCACACCGTTCTGTGTGCTCCCTTCCGCGGGGGTGCGTGGGGCGCTGCGTGGTTGGGCTGGACGGCAGACCCCCGAGGAGGCCCTGGTGCGGGCCTTCGCGACGGCCCGCCACACGGCGCCCGGGCTGATCTTCGTGCCCCGGATCGACAGCTGGTGGCAGATGGCCTCCGACGTGCTGCGGATGCTCTTCGCGGCCCTCGTCGCGGTCCGCCGCCCCGCCTCCCCGGCCCCACGCCATCCCGACGCAGCCCCACCCCAGGCACTGCCGGCCCTCCTGCCGATCCGATTCCAACTGCGATCCGATGTCATGTGCTGCTGCCTGCTGGCGGTTGGTGGTGTTGGGCTGGTGGCCCCGCGTGTGTGGGGGACTGGGGACTGGGCCGCAGGACCTGCCCATGGATCTGCCCGTGGTTGTTGTGGCCTGGGCGGCCTGCCCCCAGGGGGCTCTCCCCGAGGCCGTGGCGGACCTCTTCCGGCCCGCCTCCCAGCCGGCCCCGGCGGCCCCCGTCCCGGCCTCGCCCACCCACAAGGGGCTCCTCATCCCCGGGGGCCGGGCAAAGGCCACCGCCCCGAGTCCGCCCCCGCCCCCGCCCCCGTCCCCGCAGCCCCAGCCAGCCGAGGTCCCCCAGTGGGCCATGGCCTTCGTCCCGGCGCCTCCAACCCCGGTCCGGCTCGCACGCCCCGCCCGCTCGCGCCCATCAGCCATATTCACCGTCGGGATGGCGTGTTGGCTGCGGATGCGATGATGGGATGCTGCTGTGGTCTGGCGATTGCTGCCCGCAGGCCCAGCGCGCCGCCTTCTTCCTGCGGCTCGTGTTGGCCCTGGCCGCCCACGACTGCCCGCCCCCGGCGCCGGTCCCCGTCCCCCTGCTGACCTCGGCCGCCGATGGGCTCCCCGCCGCCCCGGCCGTCGCTGCCCCGCCCTCGCCCGCCCGGGCGGCCACCCCAGGGCCCCGGCTGGCCTCGTTCCGGGCGCCCCTCGCCCGCCGGGGCGCCGCCCCCGGCTCCGACCCGACAGCCGCCTGCCAGGGGGATGGCATCGGCGGGGGGGCGGGGCGGCCCGATGAGGATGAGATGCCTCCCATCCCGGCCGGCCTGGTGGCCCACGCGCAGGGGGCGGGGCTGGCCCTGGACGAGGACCTCTCCGACGGGGCCCGCACCGACCGGCGCCGCAGGGAGGAGGCAGTCCTGCGCAAGTTCCGCCGGGGGCTGCGCGACTCGATCAACGAGCTGCTCGCCGAGAAGCGCTTCGCCTGCTTCCTCAGGGTCCGCGCCTCGCTCTTGCGCCTCCCCCTCCGCCGCCACCGCCGCTCGCCCAACCGCCCCCCTCCCGTCCTCACCACCGCCATCGTCATCGGCATGATTCGACCCGCCAGAGGCGTCCGGGCGGCTTCGCGTCGACCTGCCTGGCGGGCGGCGCCCCCGGGAGCCCCGCCGCCGCCCCGCAGCCCAGCCCGGGGGTGGCCTGCGGCTGTTTGGCCGCCCGGGGGCCGCCGGACCCTGACCTGGACGCCTTGGTGGCGGCCGAGGTGCAGGAGGGCATCCCCCAGGAGGACGAGGCCGCCCCCCCAGACGACGACGGGGGCGAGGAGGGTCCGCAGGGCGGCCGGGTCCCACCACGCGACCTGGAGGCCATCCGGGACGCGGTCGACCAGGGCCGCTACGGCGACGTGGCCATCTTCCGCGCCGACATCGACAGTCCGCCCGCCAGCCGCCCATCCCCGCCCGCCGCCCCTCTCCCTTCCCCCGCCAAGCTCACAGTTGCTCGACTGGGGGCTGCTCCACGGGCAGGGATCGTGGCCGAGGTGGAGGCGGCCGCGAAGGCCTTCCCCGCCAACCCCGACCTGAGGCGCCTCGCCCGAAAGGTCGCTCACCACCGCCCCTCATACCACCACCACACCACCACACCACCACACCACCTTCTCCTTCTCTCTCTCTCTCTCTCTCTCTCTCTCTCTCTCTCATATTCCGAAAACCGAGCCACCGGGGCCCGTAAAAGGGAACACGAGAAAGACCGAAATCACCCAAGACACAAAAAGGGAAAACAAAGGGAGGGACCCCACCACCCCGCACACCCCTTAACGGGCGCGCACGAGAAGGTTTGCGTCGAACACCTCGCGCACTTGGCACGGGGGGCTCTCTCTCTCTCTCTCTCTCTCTCTCTCTCTCTCTCTCCTCCTCCTCCTCCTCCTCCTCCTCCTCCTCCTCCTCCTCCTCCTCCTCCTCCTCCTCCTCCTCCTCCTCCTCCTCGCTGGGCGGCCCATGCTGATCGGTGGCATTGCCGTCTTGGGCACGTGGCGCTGGGTGGGCCGTGGGTGCAGGGGCGGGACCTGGCCGACACGGCGACGGACGTTGTGGAGGACATCGACGCGTGGGTCACCCAGCAGGCCCAACACACCGCCCGGCTGCGGCGTCTCCGCCTCGTCCGCGCGGCCCGCCGCCGCCGGCTGGGCCGCTCCGCCCCCACGGCGCCCAGGGTCGGGTCCGCCCGTGCCGCCACCGCCGCCGAGCCCGCGGGCGCCCCAAACCCGGCGGCCGACCCGCTGGCGGGGCTGCCCCCGAGCGGCGGCAGCACTGCGAGGAGCTGGCCCACCGGGCGGCGGCGGGGCTGCGGCGCCAGACGGCCGAGGAGCTTGCCCTCGTCGGGGCCCACCTGGAGGCCCTCCTGCCCCGGCCCGCCCCCAGAGCCCCCGGGGCCGCCGCTGCCCTGGCCGCTCCGGCGGCGCCCGCCCTCGAGGAGGAGGGCACCCTCCTGGCGCGGGCCGAGCAGATCCTGACCCACTTCGGGGCCCGCCCCTGCCCCTGAACTCCGACGGTCGGGTGGTGAGCATGCCGGTCCGATCGGGTTGGTGTCGTGTTGGCATCGCGTGCGGCGACCAGCGAACACGACGACATCGCGCATGCCCATGCTGAGGGCAGCGCCCCGCGGGGCGGGCGGCAACGAGAGGGAGAGAGAGAGAGAGAGACGTCGGGGGAGGGGAGACCGGCCTGGCGGCGGCCTCGTGTGCCGTCCCAGAGGCGAAGGGCGGGGACGGCGGGCGGCCCGTCGACTGCCGTCTCGGGGGCGCCCGAGCTCTCCTGGGCGCATGACCGCGCCACGCTGCGGACACAGGCGGCTGGTGGGCCGATCAGGCCTCCCCCTGGCCGCCCCCCAGCGCGCCGCCGCACTCGGGGCAGCAGCCGTCTGAGGTCGAGGCGGCGGCGGGGTCGGGGACGCCAGGGCCCGGTGCCCCTGCTTCGGGCACCCCACCGCCGCGAGGGGGCTGCGCGTGGGAGGGCATGGGGCCGGCGAACGAGGGCCACACCTCGCCCAGGTCGGGGAAGCGGATGCCGCCCATGATGCCGCCCCCCAGCCGGAGGGGCAGCGGCCTGTGGGGGGCGGCCGGGCCGGGGGCGGGCGGCCCGGGGGAGGTGCCCTCGAGGTGGTCGGCCGGGTACGCCGCCGGCCCGGGGCCCGTCGCTGCCGGGGCTGCGGCCTCGGGCCTGCCGGGCTCGGCCGGCACGGAATCCGCGACGGAATGGGCCGGCGGCCCCGGGGGACCCGAGATCCAGCCCCCCGGCAGGGCCAGGGCCCACCCCAAGATATCCCCACCGGCACCCCCCGCGGCCTCCTCGGCGCCGCCGCTCTGGTCTGGCGGGGCGGGGAGGGCCGCCCGCTGGGCGAGGTACTGGCGGTAGAGGGTGGGCAGGTCGGGGGCCAGGTCGATCCGGCCGGGGGGCAGCCACCAGTCCAGGCCCCGCAGCAGGATCCGGTCCATGGCCGCCACCATGCAGAAGATCTTCCCCGCGAAGGGCCCGCACCCGTAGTACCTGCGCCGGCAGGGCGGGTCGGATGGGTGTCGTGGCCCAGGGGGCCGGGGGCGGGGGCGGGGGCGGGGGCGGACCGGCGGAGGCGTTCCATGAGGGTGGGGATGGGGCCGGCCATCATGCGGTGGTAGACCCGCTCGTTGCGGATGGCGATGTCCTGCCAGCTGTACATGTCCTTCAGCTGCGGCCGCCCCGGGGGGTCCCGACGACGGATGAGGATCGGGGAGATGGCGCGGGGTGGCAGAAGCAAGGCGGCCTGGCGCGGGGTGGCAAGCAGGCGGCCTGGCGCGGGGTGGCGAAGCAAGGCGGCCTGGCGGGGGCAGAAGCAAGGCGGCCTGGCGCGGGGGGGGGGGGGGGGTGGCAGAAGCAAGGCGGCCTGGCGCGGGGGGGGGGGGGGGGGGTGTAGAAGCAAGGCGGCCTGGCGCGGGGGGGGGGGGGGTGGCAGAAGCAAGGCGGCCTGGGCCTGGGCCTGGGCACGGAGGACCTGGGAGTGGAACTCCTCGGGGGCCAGGTCGTGGATGATGGCGATCGACTGGCTCAGGGCGTCCACAAGGTCTGCCCCCGGGGAGGGGAAGGGCCACAGGGCACGGATGGGGGATGGGAGAAAGCGAAGGTCAGCGGGCAACCGACCGGCGGGCGGGCGGGGCCGGGCAGCGGGAGGGACTCGGGATGGCGGATGGCCAGGGCAGCGATGACGCAGGGGCGAGGCGGACCGTCGACACAGGGACGGGCCATCTTGATCATGTGGCTGGGGAGCACCTCCTGTCCGCCCCGCCACAGGCCGGTGCCGGGGGTGAGACAGGGCCCAGGCCCGACACGAGCCCAACCCCGGGGCATCACCACAACCTCCCCGGGCAGGGCAGGGGGCATGCGAACCGGGACCCCGCCCACGTCCGTTGAGACCACGAAGAGCCCCGCGGCGGCGGCCTCGAGGATGGCGATGCAGAAGGCCTCGGTCAGCGAGCAGTTCAGGAAGATGTGCCCCTGGACCAGCACCTGCATACCCATGGGGGGGGGGGGGGGGGGGGGGGGGGGGAGGTCACCACCACCATGAAGTGGTCAGGGGCGGGCCGGGGGCGCCGACGGACGTCGCGCACTTTGTGGTGGGGCACGGGGCCCAGCATCTCGACCCGGTCGAAGAGGTTGAACTTCTCGCGCATCTCCTCGATCTGCGGCCGCATGGGCCCGTCGCCCCTGGCACGCAACGGGCGGCCGCAGGTACGGGGAGCGGCGAGGACCCCCGAGAAGAAGCGAGAGGTGAGTCCGGAATGGCGATCGCCCGCTCGCTGGGCGGACGGAGGGCCCCAGGGGCGGCGCGGACCGATGACGAAGCGGACCATGGGGAACTGCCGGCAAATGGGTGGGATGATGTGCACCAGCAGGTCGACCCCTTCCGGTACACCAGCCGGCTCAGCACAACGATCTTCACTGCGCCACCCCGGACCCGGACCCGCCCGCCCGCCGAGGACATCCCCCGGGGGATGGAGACCGAGAGGGAGATGAGGCACGGGGGGGGGGGGGGGGGGGGGGAGGAGAGGGTGGAGGCTGGAGGCTGGAAGCTGGAAGCTCGTTGTTGGGAATGGGTTGGCCAGGGGCAGGGGGCAGTGGGGCAGGGCGGGGCGGCCCGCGGACCGTGCTCCTTATCGCGCTTGGAGGGGTCCGGGTAGAAGACCGAGCAGTCGACCGAGTTGGGGATCACCGAGACGTTGCTGGGCGAGATGCTGGCCCGCAGGACGGTGTTCTCCTTCCTGTGGGGTGGGGGTGGGGGTGGGGGTGTGAGTGGGGGATTGCGGGCTCTGTGGGAGGGGGGCTGGAGGCCCATCACCACGGACCCAACATGGGAGACGCAGATGACGTGATCGATGTCGGAGAGGGTCCACTTGAGCAGTTTGTTCATCAAGATGCTCGAGAGGTCGGCAAAACCCAGGAGAGAGTGGTCCGTGAAGCACGCGTGCAGCCCCATCGAGCGGGCATGCATGATCCCTTCGTGGCAAAGGGTGGAGAAGGCCTAAAGGGGAGCGGGGGGCGGTTGGAGGGAAGAGACGGAGCGAGGCGGACCTGATGGCCATGAACAATCTGGATTTGTTCGCGGATAAATATATTTCGCAAGAGGGGAAGCGTTCCAAAGATGGTGGGGACAGTGTTTCCCATGATGAATGGCTGCCACGGGATGTAATACACTTTCAAACCATTTGTCATGTAGCGGACGCCTGAACGATCGCCGTATGCATGCGTCACCACGACCACTTTGTGCCCCATCTGAATCAGACACTGAGAAAGCTGAAAGATATGGCTCTCCACGCCACCCATGTTCGGGTAGAAGAAGTCGCTGATCATACATATGCGGTACTTGGGTCCTCCTTGCGCTTGTTGATCGGAACCTCCACCCGAAGCCATACCCCGCGAAATGGACTCCGGGAACAACAAAATGAGCCTTCTTCTCCTTTGCGGGCACAACGACTATTTTAGGGTTTGAGGTCCCCCTCTGGAGGCAGTGGGGGGTGGACAATCGGGATGCTTTCCTGGCCCGTCTGGAGAAGCGGCTCAACAACAGGCTGTGTCTGTGTCTCCGGCAGAGACCTGACTGGCGAGGCTGGCCGGCTTGGAGGCGGAAGAATGTCGGCAATTCCATCAAGAATCTAGAGAGGAACAGGATCCACAGAAAGGTCACAAGGGAACGGACGATAGAAGGTTGGTACGCGAATTGATCGAGCTCCTCGCGCGAAGTTACTCCCGAGAGAACAAGGCATGTGGTGATCTCGCTTTCAATTCCCGCAATGATGTCGGTATCCATCCGATCACCAATAATCACAGTGTCCTCGCGGCGGGCTCTTTAGGGGCAATAAGAATATGCAAAAAAACGAACTGCGATCAGACTTGAGCATCTTCAGTGCTTGCCTCATCATCAAGGGATTTGCTATAAGAGTCGAGTTTTGAAATGTTCAGTGGGGATAGTTCGCAACGACCACGTTTCCCCAGCGTGTAGGCTTTTTTCCCGGTGACGAGCTCGATCGGAGCGACAAGTGCACCGGTGGCCGGATGCATCCCTCCTTCGCCGACCATCGAAATGTCAGGATTGGTGCAGATTAGCTTCGCTCCCTTCTTCACCGCCTGAATAGCACGCACCAACTGCAAAAAGGGTTGGGGCTCGGACACCAGGAGCCGAACAGACCTTTTCGTAACCGAAGGAACGAGTGTCCCCCACCACAACGAAGTCTTCAAAGAAGGTTGGCTATAGAAGAGCAGTTTGGAAAAAACGCAAACCTGGGTCCACTTCATTCATGGAAAACCCAGCTGCATACAGGGCCTGCGTCAAGCCGGCCTCACCAATCACGAAGCAAGTTCCTCCTGGCTTTTGCGACGCCAAGAAGCCAGCAGTTGAAAGAGCCGAGGTGTAAAAATGGTCCTCGCCCACCGTGATCCCCAGCCTCTTCATTTTCTGTGAGAGTTCCTCTGGAAGGGAATGCACATTATCATGCAAAACAATTTGCAGACTTGGAGATCGTTCAGAGCTGTTTGTCAGAAATACGAAACGTTTCTCCTCCTTCACAAGCCACCGAAGAAATTCGGAGACACGGGGCAGCAATTGGTTTCCGTGATAGATCACACCATCCATATCAATGATAAACGCTTCTTTCGCTCGAATCGTTGCCACCGAGTAGATGGGAGGCGACAGTGCTCCTGACTCTCTGGGGGGTTGCATGGCGAGCTCTTGCATTTCAAATGATTTGGAAGACGATCCTGCGCCGCTGGCAGTCCTGGGGTGTGCTCCGCTGTGCTCGCAATCCAAATTATCGATGGAGCCGGCGCGGCCGACTGCCGAAGACGACCAGCTTGCCCTCTTCCCCCAGCTGCAGATCATTCGCTCTCGCGTCGCTAATTTGGGCGTTCCTCCTCTGACACGGCCATTCAATGAGGTCGTTTCCTCGCTTGCCCCACGCTCAATGCACAATGCCATTCATTCTCATAGTCCCATTCGCTCGAAGAGCTCTGCGACTCGACCGCCCTTACCCTCATCAGGGCGCACATGAAGTATCTCGCCGGACTCATATCACAACAGCGGAGTCAGCTCGTTCAAACCCAGGTCCAGCTTGGCTTGGCCAACACCAGGCTTCAACAACTGCGCGAAAGGCACGCCCTTCAGCGGCAACAACAACAGACACAACATCAACAAGAGACCGCCCATCTCACCACCGCGCACCAAGCCGAGAAACGCGCCCTTCGTCAACAAAACAACACGCCGGGCACGGACGCCCTGAGTCTGTCTCGTCTCGAATGCCAGATTTTCACGCCACCAGCAGCGCCACTGATCCAACAGTATTATTTGCAAAGGGAAGCGCTCTTGGCCCAACACTCGGCCCAGCGGGACCAGCTGCATCAGCAGCACCAGCTGGAGGAGGCCGCCCTCACCTCCGCCCTGCAAGTTCTCGAGGGCCAGCAGCACCAACTCGAAGCAGGTCTCCCGATGCTTCTGGAGCGTCTCAGGAGGCTGACGAACCTCGGGTCGGGCAGCCCCCCACCTGAGGTGGCCGAAGTTCTCGGCGATACCTTCGAGTCTGTCGTCATGCGCCTTTGGGGATCTCTTGATTTTTATTCCAAGGCCAAGTTTGGAAGAATATTCCCTGGAGTCAGCCTCCCGGCAAGCACTGGCCGCCGAGCTCGACGTGGCTGCCCGAAAGGTCGGTGGCTCCTCTCCCCTCCGTCTGAGATCGACCGTTTTGGCAGCTTGTTGCCCAGCAGCTCTCTGTTGGGGCCCCTTCAGGGGCAGACCCCAAGGCTGGGAAAGAAGACCAGGTCAGCGACGAGAGCGAGGAGAGTGAAGAGAGCGGGACGGACCACCCGGCCGCAGCGACCAAGACGTCAGCTGGCACATTGTCTGCATGGACATGATTCTCCGATCCGACTGCCCCATTCTTGTTTTAGGACGCCCCAGTCCGCCCTCCAAGCCGCCGCAGCCCTGGGTTTCCCCCCGCGGTCCGCCGAGCCAGGATGCTGCCTCCTCGACCCCCCCTGCCCTGCCCCTGCCCCTGCCCCCATCCCGCCTTGCCCCACCCCCCCGCCCACCCCCCCCCCCACCCCGCCCCCGCCCCGCCCGCCCGCCCGCCCCGCCCCGCCCGCCCCGCCCCGCTCTGACCCTCCCTCGCCCCGCTCTGACCCTCCCTCGCCCCGCTCTGACCCTCCCTCGCCCCCCTCTGACCCTCCCTCGCCCCGCTCTGACCCTCCCTCGCCCCGCTCTGACCCTCCCTCGCCCCGCTCTGACCTCCCTCGCCCTGACCCTCCCTCGCCCCGCTGACCCTCCCTCTGACCCTCCCTCGCCCCGCTCTGACCCTCCCTCGCCCCGCTCTGACCCTCCCTCGCCCCGCTCTGACCCTCCCTCGCCCCGCTCTGGCCCTCCCTCGCCCCCAGTGCCCTCCGCCGAGCTCGCTTGAGGATGATTGAAATGGGTCTTCTCGTCACGGAGGAGGTGAGAGAAGAGCTCCCGAAGCGAAGGCCGAAGCCCGGAGTTCCATCCACGTCCCTCAAAGGGCCCGAGCCCGGGGTTGCGCCCAAGCCACCCAAACCACGCCGGAGGTGGACGGACGACGAGAAGAGCGAAATGACCACAGCCTACATCGAGGAAGGTCGATCTTTTTTTCCCGCTTCTTTTTCAGCCTGATTCCCTCAAAGGTGGCCCACCCCCACTCAAGGATATGGAAGACCTCGCACGCAAATTCGGGACAAGTGCCGGCCGTGTCCGGATCTGGTTTAACAACAACCGGCAATTTCTCAAGGATCGATTACGTGGGAAATACTAGAGTGAAGATTCCAACTTCTGGGCTCAGATTGGAGAGAGAATTCAGAGGATTGAAACGGCGCAATGTTCAACCAATTTAGAAGGCCGCAGGAGCAGTCGCGGGGGCGGCAGCGGGAGCGGGGGCAGCGGCGGCAGGAGCCTTCTCGGGGGCCTCCTCCTTCTTGGTAGTCTTCTTGTCGTCCTTCTTCTCATCGAACTGTGGTGATTTGTGGTGAGCATTCGGGACAGTGAAGAAACTACGAACCTGACGGCGTGGGCGCTGTGGGGGCTTACGGTTGCGGCGCTCCTCAGCCGAGCGGACGCGGACGATGTGAGAGTGGACGGCGCAGGAGATGCAGTAGAGCATCTTCACGTACATCTTGGGGAGCTGGTACTTGTCGAAGACGCAGTTGTCCATGATATCGCGGAGGGCAGCGGACTCGACCATGTTGCGGACGAGGAAACGCTTAATGGCCTTATCCTAAAGGACCGAAAGGGAGAAGGAAAGGGATAAGATAGATGCATCGCGAAACTCGAATTTACGTGCAGGCGATCCCGATAGATTGCCCCCCATACAACACGAAAAATCTGCTAACCTTGGGGCAGCTGCGACCGCAGTTGGAGCAGCGGATGGGGCGGACGTGGCCACGCCCGTGCTTCTCGCGACCGGTGTTGCGCCGCTTCTGAGTCATTCTCTTCCTCTGTTCGAAAAGAGCGGTAAAAAGGACCAGAACCTGTGTGTGATTCAGACTGTCCCCCCTCAACCCTGAACCTTTTTCTGCGTGAAAGAAAGACTCTCGCAACCGCAAATTTCATCTATTTTTCTTCGATACACGTAGATTGGGTTGCTACGCTCTTGAATTTCGACATCCGGTTGAGAACTCTGCAATCTAGACCAACACTTCACAAATTGCTGGAACTGTTCGCCAACCACCCCATCCCCTGTCTGTGTCGAGAGAGTTAGGACGTTCAAATTCTTTGCGGCAAAGACTGAATTTAAGAGATGTCAATGTTGATCATGCGCACGTCTTCGAGGGGCTTATCACTCTTGTCCGTCTTAACCGATTCGATCCTGGTGGTGGGGATGAGAGAAAAGGAAGTCCATGCGGCAAGGTGAGGGTGGATGCAGGAGCAGGCAGGACGGGGCAGGGGAGAGCGTGGCAGGGCAGACTTCTGCACGACGTCCATGCCCTTCCAGACGCGCCCGAAGACGGTGTGCTTGTTGTCGAGGAACGGGCACGGCACGGTGGTGATGAAGAACTGGGACCCATTGGTGCTGTCACGGCCAACCCAACCCGGACCCAGGGACCAACCCGAGGAGGAGGAGGCATGAGCATGGCGCCGAACCAGGGGGATGCCGAGCGGGGGATGCCGAGCGGGGGATGCCGAGCGAATGATGCCGAGCGGGGGATGCCGAGCGGGGGATGCCGAGCGGGGGATGCCGAGCGGGGGATGCCGAGCGGGGGATGCCGAGCGGGGGATGCCGAGCGGGGGATGCCGAGCGGGGGATGCCGAGCGGGGATGCCGAGCGGGGATGCCGAGCGGGGGTGGGGGTGGGGGGTGGGGGTGAGGGGTTGGGGGGGGGGGGGGGGGGGGGGGGGGGGGGGGGAGGCCGCAGACTTGGGGCCGGCGTTGGCCATGGAGAGGGTGAAGGGCTTGTCGTGGAGGAGGGACGGGTGGAACTCGTCCTCGAACTCGCCCCCCCAGATGGACTGGCCTCCGGTCCCGTCCCCGTTGGGGTCGCCCGTCTGGATCATGAAGGACTTGATGACCCGGTGGAAGGTCAGGTTGTTGTAGTACCCCTGCCGGGCCAGCCCGACGAAGTTCTCCACCGTCTTGGGGCACCTGCCGCAGCCCGCCCAACCCACCCGGGGAGCAGCCACGGCCCGTGGTCAGGAGCAGGCGGCACGTGGGCGTGGGTGCGGTGGCCATGGCGGCCTCTGGGCGGCGTGGGTGTGGGTGTGGGTGTGGGGGAGGGGGCGGACTCGTCGGGGAAGAGCTTGAGGGCGATGTCGCCCATGGTGGTGTGGATGACCGCGTAGTATGCCACCTTGCCGCGCTTGGTCTGGGCCGCCGAGAGCTGCTGCTGCTCCTGCGTGGGCCGCTCGTTCTGCACGTCGCGCACCTCACTGCACCCCCCCGTCCCATTCCCCCCGCACGGCCAGACCCGGAGCAAGGCAAGGCTCCCGTGGACAAGTGTCCAAGCAGACAGGCCAGGGGCGTGGTGGATGACGGGAGGGGAGGGATGGCCGGACGCGTCCTCGGAGGGCTCCTGGCGGGTGAACATGTAGAAGCGATCCTGCTTGTGGGCCGAGCAGAACAGGGTCGGGTCGACGCCCGTCTCGCGGGCCCCCGCCTCGGACATCCGCTTGGTGCCCATGAAGGCTTGCGGCAGCTGAGCGGGCAGATGATTGGGAGAGACATGTCAGCGAACGAGGGGCAAGGGTGGGAATAGGCGAGGCGGGGTGCGGCGGCGGCGGCGGCGGGCTGCCTTCGGGGACCTTTGCCTCGCCCTGGAAGAGGGCCAGCCGGAGGAAGCGCTCCGAGGCCTCGACCTTGCCCAGCAGCCCGAAGAGCCGGTTGCTGTGAATGTTGACCACTGGCCGGCCCCAGCCCCCAGCCACCGCCAACCCCCAGCAGCCCCACCAACCCCGGATGCACCCGCTGATGAGGACCGAGCCGACGAGCCGCGGTGCCTCTGTTCTTCTCTGCCGATGGGTGCGGGTGCGGGTGCGGGGCAGGGGCGGACCCTTGACGCCGAAGAGGGTCGGGTAGAGGATGTAGTACCCGCTCTCGTCGAAGATCACCTGTCGGGGGGATGTCGGGGATGTCGGGGGGATGTCGGGGGTGGCGGGTGCAGGGAGCCGAGCAAGCAGCAGTTGAGTTGGCGGGGCAGTGACCCATCGAGCGGGTGGATGGCAGAAACGCGAGCGCACTCCAGCCCTCCCTCACCCCTCCCTCACCCCTCCCTCACCCCTCCCTCACCCCTCCCTCACTGATCCGCCCCGCTCGCACCCCGTGATCGGCCCTGGCAGTGGGTGCGGACGTCGCCCGGGTCCTGCTCCTCGAGCTCCCGCTCGACGGCCATCCGGCGGCCGAAGTCGATGTCGTCCAGCCGGAATTCCTCCGACCCCACCTGCCCCCAGCCGCCCACCGTGTCGTGCCCAGAGATCAGACGGGTCCCTCACGCGGGCGGGCGGGTGGATGGGCCGTGACGGGGGGCGCCGTGTGACCTTCTGGACGGAGTGGGCCCGGACGAGGGACTCGTCGTACTTGCGGATCATCTTGGCCGAGGCGAACCCGAACACCCGGATCTGCCGGCCCGCCCGCCACGCCCCGGGGGGAGCGTCAGAATGGGGGCGAGAGAGGCGGCGGGCCCAGACCTGCCGATCGAGGGCGTTGGCCACCCAGTGGCGCCCGTCCCGCGACACGTTGATCGAGGTCGCAACCGTTCGGCACTGCCAAGAAAAAATGGGGAAGAAAAAAAGGAAAAGAGTGGTGTGGTCAGTTGGACTCGAACCAACAACCTTGAGATTAAGAGTCTCACGTGCTTCCCCTTGCACCATGAACACACCAAAAATAAGCAGAGACGCTGGGGAGACCTTAGCGAACTCGAAGAGGTCGGTCTCGGATTTGAAGGCGAACCGGAGGCCGGCCTGGGCGTTGTCGGCGGGGCTGTCGCCGGTCTCGGGGTCCCAGTACTCGACCATGCCCCCCTCATCGGCGCTCACCACCAGGTGCATGGGCCCATTGTACTGTCCCGCGGAGCCATCAGGAGGGAGAGGCGAAAATGATTGGGGCCCAGGGGGCGGGGCGGCGGAGGGGGGGGGGGGGGGGGGGGGGGGGGGCGCAGGCGGACCTTGAGGACCCGCACGGGGCGCCTGTGGAGGGTGGGCACCGTCTGGCGGACGGGGACGGCGCAGCCTGCCTGGTCGACGTTGCGCGGGCCTGTGGCGTCGAAGATGTGCACCCGGGGCCGTCCTTCTCGGCGATGGCCAGCAGGGCGGTCGCCTGGCCCTTGCGGAAGACGAACTCGCAGGGCCCCGGCACGAAGGACAGCTTCATCATGTTGATCATGTCTGCCCCGGGTCCACACCATCACAGACCAGGCCGAAGGAAGGGCTGAACAAAGATCCCGGCGCGGGGCGGGGCGGCGCGTGGGGGACTGGGCGGGGCGCAGGGGCGGACCGAAGCCCAACACGTCGTAGACCTTGACCGTCTGATCGGAGGACACCGATGCCATCAGGGTCCCATCGACGCTGCAGGTCAGCCCCACGATCGGGCCTGCGAGCCGAGGGAGGGCGAGGAGAGCCGGGATGAGGAACTGCGAATGGGGGCGGGTGGGCTCGGACGGACCCAAGTGGGCCCGGTAGTGCTTGACGAATTCGATCCCACGAGGCATCTTCCTCCAGAACTTGAGGTGCCCGTCACGACTGGCACTCACCATAAACTCTGCGGGGCCGGAGGGGAGGGCGACGAAAGGGTGAGGGAGACAACCTGTGCGCCAGCAGACGTGTGGGGGTGACGAGAAGATGGGTGATCACATCACGGTGCATGTACGATCTTTCGTACATCTTGGCACATGGGAGGTTGGCTTCAAAAGCTTCCTGGCCGACAAGAGCTGGAACGCAGCGAGTGAGAAAGATGATGAAAGATTTGAACAGACCTTCGCGTTTCTTTTTTCTAGAATCAGCAGGCTGAGGGGCTGGAGTGGGTCCACTGATGCTGTCTTCAATCGTCGTTGTAAGAACTGGGGGGGGCTCGTGCTCGGCTGATGAAGTGGCAGTGGCAGTGGCAGTGGCAGTGGCAGTGGCAGTGGCAGTGGCCTCGTCGGAAGGGTTCGACTCCTCGACGGTTTCCTCCTGGTCGCGAGAACGCCGTTTCCGCTCGATCGGCTGGACCTCGGCATGCTTCTGCTCTTCCATTCGGGTTGAGGAGAGTAAGACTACCCGGGGATCTATTTACAAATGAGCGGTTCAAAAAAAGGACCGCCCGGTGACTCTGTGCCACCCGAAGAATCATACACTGCCTCGTTTCCATCGGCGACCCCAACAACTCCTGGAGGCCACGATGGGAACCGCACACAAGCCAACAATTATGCGGTGTCCCCTACTCTTTCCTTCCCCTCTCCATCTCGGGGGGATGACGAACCGGCAACGACCCAATCGCAAAACCCTCCAGTATCTGCTACCCTCTCCCCCCAATCCTACCAAGCTTCGGCTTCCTTGGTTCCTCCCCCTTCTGAATCTGCCCCTCCCGACTCCGAGGCTGCCCTTCTCCTCTCCACGGGGGCATCGCCCGCGGCCCTCACCCCGCGGCTCTTCCCGCCGACCTGAACATCCAGAAGCCCGCCGATGACGGGCTCCTGTCGCCGCCACCCCGCCGATGGGGCGGGTTCTGGTACGCCGTGTGCCTGCTGCTGTGGCTGTTCTCGTCGCCCTTCTTCCTGGCGGTGCTGCTCAAGTACATGACCCCCGGCTGGTTCCAGCCCACCGGCTACGCCAGGCCCTTCCTGCGCACCTGCGTGGTCCGTGCCTCTGCTCGCCTGGCCACCACACGGACCACTCGCCCTCCCCCCGCCGGTCTGCTCACCACGCTCGTCCCCGCCCGCCCCGTGCCGCCGCTCGCAGTGGGCCGCGCCCTTCTTCCTGGCCAGCTTCATCACGGCCATCGTCCAGATCTTCCGGTCCGCGGCTCGACTCCTCCCCAACCTGGCGCCCGCTCATCCTCCCCGGCACCTCCACCCCCCAGCCGCGGGCGGCCGTGCGAGAACCGGACGGCGCTGTACTCGTGGCAATACGTGATCCTCTCGCTGGTGACTGTGGGCTACCACCTGTGCACGGTGCTGACCTTCACCATCTCGCTGACCCCCTCCCAGCCCACCCCCGGCCTGCCCGGGACGGGCTTCCTGCGGGCCATCGAGTGGATGGTCTTCGCCGTCTTCATGGTGGCCGTCCTGGGGCTGCTCCTGGGCGGGGCCATCCTCAAGCGGGTCCCCCACTGGCTGCGCTTGCTGGGGCTGCTCCTGGTGGCCCTGGCGGTGGCCATCCTGATCCTGGTCAAGCCCGCCGCTGCCGGCTGCGCCTGGCCCGTGGCCCAGCTTGAGAGTCCGCTGCCCCGCCCGCCCACGCCCATCCACACCCGCCCATCCCCACGGGGCGCCCTTCGCTGGCCATGGGCGCTCGGCTCACTCTCCCTCTTTCGCTCTCTCCCTGCGGGCCGTGCAGCGCCCCAGTTCTACTGGCAGATCTGCCTGCCCACCCAGGCCGAGTACTCGTGGCTCTCGGTGGCCTTCCTGGGCGGCGCCTGCCTCTTCGCCGTCCTGCGGGGCCTCCTCTCGCGCCGCTTCCTCATCGCCAAGGCCACCGCCTCCCGTCGGGCCGCCCAGGAGGTCCGCCGCCGGTCCCGCCTCCTCGCGTCCCGCCCCCATTCCTCCGCATCCCTTGAGGGCTCCGGGCACTCGGACGGGGCGAGGGCGGGTGGGGACCGGAGCAGACAGGGTCGAAACTCATGGATCGGGCGACCGGGCGGCGGACGGCTGCATGGGGGGCTGATTTGGGCTGATTTGGGCTGGGGGCGCAGCTGGGTCTGCCCGCGGACGATGCGGGGCACCTGTTTGCCCCCTGCGGGACGGGGGACGTGGCCCGGAGCCGCATCGACGGCTGCTTCGGGTCGCACCTGTACGACCTCGAGTGCGCCGGGTCCGTCCCGCCACCCCCGCGGCCGCCCCCGCCCGCTGCGCCGCCCCGCCCCCCTGCAGGCCTCGCCCCGGGGCCCCCGACTCAGCGCCCGCCCCTCCTCGCGCCCTCTCCGCATCTCCGCAGGCCCACGGTGGGCGCCACCTGGGAGCTGCACACCCTGGGCGGGGGGCTGGCCCTGCTGCCGGTGGCCTTCATGGGGGCCTACTTCTACGGGGAGTTCAGCTGGTCGTCGGCCGACGGGGCCACGGCGGCCCCCATCGGATGGGTCCCGCTGACGGAGATCCTGAGCGGCCGCTCGGTGGCCGAGTATGTCATGATCGGGTACATGGCCCTGGCCCTCTTCATGCAGGCCCTCGGCCTGGGCACGGTCGGCAGCCCCCGCCCCTCATCACCACCATCCCTCGCCATCATCGCCATCTTCCTCACCCGCTGCGCCTGCCCTCCTGCTGCTGGCAGTTCGTGATGGGGGCCTCGAAGGCCGCCTACTACAGCGCCCAGGTGGCCCACCTCTTCATGGCCGTCTTCGCCGCCCAGTCCGTCCCCCGCCCACCCTCCGCGCATGCCCCATCCACCCACTGCATATGCCCCACCCCCGTCCCCTGACCCGCCCATCTCAACGCCCGGCTGCCCTCCCGCCCGCCCCGCCCCGCCCCGCATTCAGCCTGGTTCTTCCTGGGGAGCGTCTGGACGTGATCGTCTTCGTGGTGCTGTGCCTGCTGATGGCCGGGGGCGCGCTCTCCCTCCACGCGGCCGCCCGGGAGCCCCGCGCCCGCGAGGCCAAGTCCGCCGCCCCGCCCCGCCCCCGCCCCGCCCCCGCCCCCGCCCCCGCCCCCGCCCCGCCTCGGGCCCTTCCCGTCCGCCCCGGGACTCCGGCTGCAGCGGCCATCGACTGATAATGGATTCCCTCTCTGTGCACTGCACGGGGCGCTGGTGGGCGTGTGTGCCGTCGGTGGGGCAGGTGGGTGCTGAATGCCGCCACCGAGGCGGGGGTCCTGGACGCGGCCGGGGCGGAGGCCCTCCGGGCGATCGACTGCCAGCTGGGCCGCCACGAGATGCACCGCGCCCTCGTCAAGGCCCGCCCGCCAGCCCCCGCCAGCCCCCACCGCCCACCGCCCCCATCAGCACTGCAGCTCCCCACCTGTCCTTTTCCCGCTCGCGCTCATGTCGACGACGGATGCGCGCTGGCGGCTCCTTTGGGTGGGTGGACGCAGGTGCTTGTCGAGGGCCGCTCGAGCGCCTGGTGGCCCACCACTGACCCGGAGTGCCCCACCCGGGCCCGCTACCTGCGCCTCCGCCGGCCCCTGCCCATGTGCCCGCCCACGCCCCTGGGGGTCGCCCCCGCCCCCGCCCTCAGTCCCGCCCTGCCTGCGGCGCAGGAAGGCTTCGTCGAGCCGGTGGCCCTGGCCACCCACCCCGCCGCCGGCATGGGTCTGGTGCCCTGGCCCTGCAGCCACCACCACCACCACCACCATCCCCTTCACCCCCTTCACCCCCTTCACCCCCTTCACCCCCGTTCCGGCTCACCAAACTGCTGTGGGCTCCGCAGGCACAAGCGAGGCCCTTCTCCCCGCCCTGAATGGGCCGGCCGGCTCCAACGCGCACCCCGCGAGCACCTCGCCCCCACCCCCCTCCGAGCCGGCCCCCAGCGAGGCCGTGACGCCCTTCACCCCGCCGCCCCCGCCCCCGCCCCCGCCCCCGCCCCCAGCTGGGGGGCAGCCGGACACGAGCGACGAGGACGGGCCCTCAGCCCGCGGCCCCCCGGCCGCCACCGACTCGCCGCCCGCGTCGCCCCGGGCCCGCAGCCCCCCGCACACGCCTCCCCCGTCGGCCGGGGGCCTGACCCACCTGCTGGTGCCGGCCACCGAGCAGGTCGAGGTGCCCCAGCCCGTCAGCGTGGTCGGCCCGGCGGGCCACGGCCCGTCCAGCCCGGAGAGCATGCCGGGGACGGGGCGGCGTGGGATGGCCATGGTGGGTTCGCCCTTGCTCAACGTGCCCGCCTCGACGCGCCCCTCGGGCCGCACCGCGGTCGAGACGCCCGTCGATGAGCCCCGGGTCACTAAGGAGGTCCTCCAGCGGGTCATGGAGGAGGTCCGCCCCGCCCCGCCCGCCCCGCCCCGCCCCGCCCCGCCCGCCCCGCCCCGCCCCGCCCCGCCCCGCCCCGCCCCGCCCCGCCCGCCCCGCCCCGCCCCTTTGGGGACCCATATTCGGCTGCCCCGCTCCTGGCTGTCCGCTCACCTGACGTGCGTCTGTGCGGTGTGGTGCTGGGCGCAGCCGCTCTCGGACCCGCAAGTGACGCCCCGCATCTCGGGGCGCCGGCCGCCCTCCCACCACCGGCCCTCCTCCTCCTCCTCCTCCTCCGGCGCTGCCGCGACGACCGGGCCCCAGCCCACCCGGCCCCGGCCCTCCCTCCCCTCCGGTCCGTGCCGCTCGCCCCCTCGGGAGCCCGCCCGCTCACCCGCCGTCAACCCCTCTCCCGCAGATCCCCTGGCCCCGGACAGTGCCACCCTGGTTCCCCCGCCCCCACCATCGGGCAAGCCGCCCCTGCCTGTGGGTGGCCCACCGGCCGGCCGGCGGCCACCCTCCTCGGGCGAGGGGGCCGTCCTTCCGGCCGCTGCCCCGAGCCACACCACCCCCCAGCCCCCCACCTCGTCCCGGCTGCCCGTGTCCAGGCCCAGGCCTACACCCGGCTCGGCGAGCCATCCCTCGGCCCTATTATTGTCCGCACGCCCCTCGCCTCCATCACCCCGCTCACGGCCCACCCCCACCGCCACCCCCGCGCCACACAGGACCCACGAAGAGGCCACCCCGATGCAGCCCCTGAAGGTCATCGAGCGACCGGTCTGCCTCCCTCTCCCCTCCCCTCCCTCCACCCACCCCGTGCTCCCTCCCTTTGTCATCTCGCTCACGCAATTCCGCTCAAACTCCGCCCCGCCCCGCCGCGGTGGCAATATGTCTTTGTGCAGCCCACGCCCCCAGCCGAGGACGAGGAGGGTGAGGCGGTCGACCTGGCCTAAGCCACCCCACCCCACCCCGCACCCACCCCTCCTCACCCTCCCTGTACTCTTCCGTATTTGTGCCCTCTGGTGTGTTGTTTTTTGGTTTTCTTGTCTCGGATTTAAATTCTCCGTCGTCAGCAGTCACATCGACCGTTCGGGGTCAACGCGCCTAAATGCAGGAGAAAATCGCTGAATTTCAGGTTTTCGCGGGGCGTCTCCGGGGCGATTTGCAGCAGGCTACGAGCGTACAGGACGCTCTCGCACAAGACATTGACTCTTAGTCCGCATTTCCCTCCCTCACATCGCCCAACGCCTCATCAACCAAAATAGCGAGGAACTCAAACGGAATCTCGAGATCATTGTCGACAATCACTTGACAGAGCTGCACATTGTAACTGAAGGTGGTGACGGCCCGGTCGAAGGGCACATGTCTGTTTTCATTCTGAGGTCTTGACTGGACCTTGCTTGGTTCTTTCTCGCCTGCTCCCAGACCGGACACTTCCAAAGTTTACGTGGAGGTGGGGTTCGGGTTTCACGTTGAAATGACCCCTGATGAAGCAATTCGATTTATCCCAAGGAGGATCGCCCTGTTGAGACCACGTCTGGAGCGGCAAACCGAGAAAGTTCTCGATATTAAGACGCGCCTGCAAGTTGTCTGTGGGGTCGGGTGCCCTGAATCACCACCCTCCCTGGGAATTATAGATCCTCGCGGGGCTGAGCGAGCTGGAGGGCCTCCCCTCGAGCGACACCCAGGAGCAGGGGTGATGATCTCAAGAGCCACACCCCAACTTCCCGACTTGAGCCCACAGCAGCACAACGCCCCCCCGCCCGGTGGCGGAAGGCCCGCTGAGTACAAGCGATCTCGATCTTACGGGCGCCGAACTCAGACAGGAGAGGCAGGCAACCGCGCGCGCGCAACAACGACACCACGCGAGAGCCCACCGAAAAGAGAGGGGGATGCCGTTGCGCAGATGCGGGCGACCGAAAGGTCCACAAAGGGAACCCGTGGGCAACGAACGGGGGCAGGGGCGAATGACAGTCGGGCAGCAAAAAGAGAGGGAAGAGGATGATTATTAAGGGGAACAGGAAGCGGAGCCTGCACAGAAAGAAGGGAGAGCGGGGGGGAGGGAGAGGAAGATGAGGAGCACGGGATGAAAAGGCCCGCGCCTTCGGGTGGGGAGACCCCGCGGGGCGGGCCCCTCAGCGGTGCCTGGAGGACGAGCCGACGCCCTGGGCCATGGCCCCGACGCCCCGCGACTGGGGGGCGGGCGTGCCGCTCATGCGCATGGAGCCGCTGGCGGTGCCCTCGGGGTCGGCCTGCCGAAGCTGGTAGTCGCCCGACTTGGTCAGGTACCGCACCTGCCCAGGGCCCGCGGATTGGGGAACGGCGACATGAGTGGGATGGGATGATGGACCATGGAGGAATGTGGCCGGAGGGCACCCGAGCGGGAGCAGACCCAGGGCAGGGACTGGTAGTTGAGCTTCTCCTCGAGGACCTTCAGGTAGCGCACCTGGATGCCCGACAGGGTGAAGTAGGGGATCTCGAACTTGACCGTGATCGGGGGCCTCTTCATCCGCTCCTCCTCTGTCCGCCCCATCCGCAGCCAACAACCCCCGGCCACAGATGCCCGACCGGTGCCCAGAAATGAGATTCAATAATCGAATGGCCACCGTGTGCCCCCAGGACGGCCGGGGGGTGGGTGGGTGGTGGGTGGGTGGTGGGTGGCCGGACCGTTTTGGACGGAGGGCAGGCCGAGCTGGGCCTTGAGGAGGTACTGCTTGCCGCCCTGGAGCTGCTTGATGGACCAGACCAGGGCATCCCGCTCGGGGGCGTACACGCAGCTGCCGATCGAACACTGCGCCCGCCCGCCCGCCCAGGCCCACCCGGCCCCAACCGTGCATATGGGTGTCAGATGGACATGCCCCTCGGCGAGGGGGGGGGGGGGGGGGGGGGGGCGGGGGATCCGAGAGGCGCGGACCTCCGTGTCGGGGCTGTCGCAGTCTGGGGGCACGGGGATGATCACCTCGACATTGTTGGCCTGCGAGCGGGGCTTGAAGTGCGAGCTCAGCTTGACGTTGAACTCCACCCGGCTGCCGGCGTGCTTCTCGACGGTGTTCTCCACCCAGATGAGGGGCTTCAGCTGCGGAGGACCGTCACAGGGCAGAGGAAGCAATCAGCACCGGCTCACCCACCCCATCCCGCCCCATCCCGCCCCATCCCGCCCCATCCCGCCCCACCCCGCCCCGCGCCTCCCAGAGGGTCGGTCACGGTCACGGACGGTGGCCTTGGAGACGCGATAGCTCATCAGCTCGAACTTGCCGTCGGGGGGCACGAAGGAGATCGTCCGGTCCGTGTCGAACTTGGCCAGCCGGACGCACTGGTGGAACCGGACGTCCTCCAGGTCGACGGCCTTCTGGCGGGCCTGCTCCAGCTGGGGGTTGGGCCCGGCGCTCTCCATCTGCGGGCCCCAGCAGAAGATGATCGGTCAGCAAGACCACAACGAGCGCACGTCAACCCCGATCGATGCCCCCAAGGGTGGAGGAACGATGATGGTGCAAGAGACGGGCCTGCATGTGCTCGAAGACGAGCTTATCGTTCAGGCCCAACTTGAGATCGGGCATCCCAGAAAGCTCGCAGTTCATCACCAAGGAGCCCACAATTTCAGAGTACAGGGGTGTCCCGGTGGAAGAGACCAGAAGATTCACTTGTTCGATGACATCAAGGAAAACCTTTGTGATAGCGATGCGATTGGTTGATGAGCAAACAAAAAAAATAATCAGAAGGTGACAACGACAAGTGGTTGCGCAAACTGACCTGGTTTTGCTTGTAGCGGATCCCTTCCTGCCTCCAAGAAATGATACCGGTGGGAGGGGCCTGGGGGCCGCGCTTTTGCTGGGAAGCAGGGCCAAGACGGTTGGAGCGGATCGTCGTTTGAAGAACCTGACTGTCGCATGACTGCGGGTAACCGAAATCCATCATCTCGTCCATGAGTTCGTAGACGATAACGAAGTTATCGCGTATGCTCTCCTCCTCGAGTTTGTTGAAATAAGTCTGGAAGGTCTCCACGAGACGGTAAAGAAACATGAGAACCATCGCAGCATTGGCATTCCGAGTGGTGAAAGCGAGGAAATACAGGTTTGTGTGCTTGATGTAGGTGTAAGTGATGCCACCTTCGGTGAAGACGGGTTTCACTTGCGACTCCTCCTCCTCAACCACCCGTTCAACAAATTTGTCAGCAGCGGAGAGTGGGACGTCGCCGCGATAGTTCCGGCAGAGAATGACCTTCCCCTGAAGATCGAGAACAAAGATGGCAGAGACGCACATCGGTCTATCGGAAGAAATAGAAAATAAAATGAGGAAGAGGATTTTCGAAGTTTGGAGGGAGAATGAATTGTTGTGTCCCGGGAAGAGAGGGGAGGCAACACAACAAACCTCGGTTGATTCACCACGGTGAGAGCCGTCTTCGCCGGACCACACTCCATTCCTGGAAGGCATCCATCAAAAAATGGAGCCCGCCAAACAAACAGAATCTGGTGGGACTCTTGCGGACAAGAATCAAGAACCCCCGAAGAGAGACCAGAAAAGGGGCTGGTCAGTTGACATTCTGCCGTTCGGAACATTTTTTCGTTTAGGTCCCGTAAAGACCGGCACGAAAAGAAGGTTTCGGAGAACAAACGCTTTTCTGTACAGGAGCTGCCGGTTGTTGAAACTGGTTTTGCTTGCTGCTGCCGGGCGCCTGAGTGCGGCTGGTCAGCCACTCTCCCGGTGCCCGCCGGTGTGTCAATCTCGCAGCCTGTTGCGCAACTGGTGTGCTGTTACCACTACGTCTTCCCGTACCTTCTTCGGGCGCATTCCCGCCTGGAGCGTCTGATCAAGCTGCCTGAGGGCTCTTATGCTTCTCTCTTCGTTCCAAACACAAGGGCCCGCAAGAGGGCAACGTCTGGGATGACCTCCATTTCGGCAAAATCGGATCATTTGATCTCGATTTCAGAGCTGTCGCGTCACCAGCGCCTGCAGCTACAGCGCCTGCAGCTACAGCGCCTGCAGCTACAGCGCCTGCAGCTACAGCGCCTGCAGCTACAGCGCCTGCAGCTACAGCGCCTGCAGCTACAGCGCCTGCAGCTACAGCGCCTGGGGCCGCACCACCTGCGCCCGCGCCCCCAGCAGCACCCCAACCTCTCGCGCCTGTGCCTGTGCCTGTGCCTGTGCCTGTGCCTGTGCCTGTGCCTGTGCCTGTGCCTGTGCCTGCGCCTGTGCCTGCGCCTGCGCCTGCAGCAGCACCACCACCCCTCGCGCCTGCAGCCGCACCTCTCACACAAGAAGGGATTCTGATCGAGGGTGTCAGTTGCTCCCCCCAAGATCACCTATTGGTCACAGCAAATAGTCTTTTTGCCTTGGAACGTTGCCTTTCACAGCTCCAGCTTGCCCTCCTTCGAACTGTCTGTCTGCTGTCTGTCAAGCACGGGCATCACAAACTATCTACCACCCCGCAGTTGCAGCCCTCCCACTTTTTGGCTCTGCGAGTTCCTCCAGGCTCCTTGCAAGATGCCATCGCCCGTGTTCAGGAGGCCCTCACAATTACGGTCACGGAAGCTTCGCGTGCCGGCTATCACAAAGGGGTGGCAGCCCAATCGACAAAAGGCGACTCCGTCCCGTTTCGCGCCGTAGAGGCGGGCGATGATCTACTCGAAGCTCGACCATCGACTCCCATCACTGAGGTGCGCGACGAAGAAGAAGGTTCCGCTTTCTCCGGCGGGGATGTCAGCGGCGAACAACCATCGCCCTCCGAAGCCGATGATGGGGAGCCGGCGGGCACCCGAGCTGATGGCGGAAAAGCCCCTGAAAGTCCTCTTGCACCATCTGTTCCCACGAAATGGCTCAGGCAGCCGGACGTTGTTGTGGTCCCTGGTCCGCGAAGACCACCTTCGCATTGTTCGCCCACTTTCTTTAGTTTCCGAAGTGGTGAAGACCGCTCGTGGCCACGAGGAATCAAAGCGCCGAGACACCGGGAATCAACGGGGTCAAGCTGCTCCCAAAGACGCCATTCGGGAGTGTTGGATCCAAACGAGCACCCTCCACCTCACGATGGCCGTCTGCACCCTCTACAGTGCCCCCCGCGTGCAGAAAGCAATAGCCCTCCTCCGTGACGTCAAGAGCCGTGTCTTGGATGTTTACTACCGGAGCGCCACTACGTCCGGCGGAATTGCCACTACGCCCATGACGCCCGGGGAGACTGTCATATCTAGTCCAGATTCAAATCCCGCGTGTCCAGTCACATCCGCAACATCAACAACTTCGATAACCAGTGCGCAAGCTGGTCCACCACAGCTGATTCTCCGAGGACTTGACACTTTTGGTGGTGGCCGCGTGACTTTTGTGAAACCTGCCCCTGGTGATGAGGTTGTTCGACTCTGCCAGTGCGCTGGTCTGTGAGGGAGCTCAGCGTTTGGCTGGTATAGCCTTTTGCAGATGCCGTGGGTCGAGCTTTTGGTGAGGCCGGACTTACGGATCCACACAATCTCAAGGAAAAGTGGGTGCCTCACCTGACCATCATGAAGGTGCGGCGTCCTCCGCCTTCTCGTGGCCGGAGGAAAGGACGTCGGAACCCAGGTGCCCCTCGGTCTGCTCGTTTCATGGATCTGACACTAAAGACAATGAAGGATCGACCCATCTTTCCTCCTGCCCTACATCGACACGGATTTCGGCCAAGTCACCTTCTCCGACGTCGAGTTGTGTTCAATGAAGGGCACCAAAGTGGCTGGCTTCTATCCCGTTCTCGACCGGGTCCCGTTTTGTTGAATCAGAGATTGCTCTCCGCCTGCGCATTTTGTGGCAAGAACCCCGAAACTTTCCTCTGAGCGGCCGTTCTTGGGTTGGCATGGCTTACACTTTCCACAGTGGCACCACTGCTGTCGATCGCAATAGTATATGGTGTGAAGTCGTAAAAAAACTGAGCGTGGAAAAGATGCACGAAGAATTTGCCGTTAATCCGAGAACGCGTCTGCCAATAATTTTTTTTGATTGTGTTCCCGACCAACGAACCACAACGGTCACTTAGTGCAACCTTCCATCGTCACGGAGAAGCCGAATCATGTCAATCCTCGCAACTTGGTTGTTCCCAATCCCGAGGCAACTGCACAGGCGGAGGCCCTTCTTGGTGTGTTGCGTTTGCCCCCACTGTCAAACACATTCCTTTGTAGCAACAGCGACACGATCGAAGGCCGCACCGCAATGTCCTCTGGTCCCACTGACCTCTTCTCAAGAATATGGCATGTTTGCCCGTCCCCTGGTCTGCGCTTCATTTTCAATTGTCGGATGTTCATCTCACCTCCGGCAGCACGAGATGGACCGCCGTTTTGCACACCCACTCGTCTCGAGTCCGGAATCACGCTACTTTGATGTGGTTGCCCGGCATCTCCAACCTGGCGAACACCTTTTTAACGGTGGGGACAAGGGAGCCTCCACCAAGAAGAAGTCCTGACCGGTTGTCCGAGGAGGGTGTGTGCCCGTGAATGTGGTTCTATAGTGGTGTGTGTCTGCGTCTGCGTTTTGTCCGCTTTTCTCTTTTGTGGTGCGGCCTGTGTCCGCTGTGTGCGGCCTGTGTCCGCTGTGTGCGGCCTGTGTCCGCTGTGTGCGGCCTGACGGTCTGACGCCAAGAGCTGGGTCCGAAGTGTCTTCTCGCCGCCACGAGAGGAGTCGCAGAGAGCCATCTCTTCGCGTCCGAGTTGGGCTGCTGCTTAGAACTGGTCCGCAAAGACCACCTTATTGAAGTTCCGGGGCTGCCGCTTCTGCTGGACGTCGTGCTCGGCGTCCGCATAGCCCAGCACGAAGGCGCACGTGTACTTCTGCTGCTTCTCGGCGATCTTCTCCTTTGCGTCGTGGGAGGCATCCAGAGGCCCCCGCAGCTGTCCGGGTCGTCGAGGAGAAGCCGGGGCATGATACAATGCCACATCGAGGCAAGCATGGTTGGCAGACCTTGTTGAGCTCCTCCATAATCTCGGGGGCGGCCGTGGCCGCGAGCCCGATGGGGCAGGTAGACAGCCCTCGGCGCTCGGCGGCCAGGAAGAAATTCTCCATGGAGAGGCCACAGTCCATATTTTCGAGGCCAGGCAGTCCACCACAAGCAGTCACGAAGATCACCACAGGAGCCTGGGGAAATGAATTGAGGTCGAAGGCACGATCTCGTGAGACCTGGTAGAAAATCGGGTCCACTTCGTTGTATGGAACGCCGCAGCTTTCAGCAAGCTTGCGGAAGTCAGTATGAAACGTGGCGATGCAGCGCTCCCGGGCCAGGGGAATAACCCGCTGGACAAGGGCGTTCTCGTGGCGATAAACATAATAGCGCCATGGCTGCTTGTTGTGGCCGGAAGGGGCCAAACACGCAGCTCGGACGCACTCGGCGATATCTTCCTTTGAAGGAACGCGATTCTGGAAAACGCGCACACTCCGGCGGCCAAAGGCAGCATCAATCGGAGGGCAAGGGGAGGCAACGGGAGCCGCGGTTTCTGAGGGAGCCGGGGAAGCCATAGTGGAATCTGCTCTCCGAAAATGAAGAAAGTTGGAAAATCGAATCAGCGGCGGACCGAACCAGAGGAGCGTGCGCTATTTTTCACATTTCATTTATTTCTCCTGGCGACCGGTGGACCGACTGCTTCATTCAAGTATGTTGTGGGGCCATCAGAATTCGACAAGCTCAACAATGCGTTTAAATATATGGCGGATCCGTCCGACGAAGTGAAACTCATCGCCACCCGAGAGCTGGTTAACTGGGTCCGACTCTCTTCACAAGAGGCACGGCTCAAGCTGGTCCGTTCGCGTGTACCTTCTTGTTCTTAGTTTCTTTCTTAGATCAATCTGGGCCTGCTCGAAAATCTTGTCAAGTGCATCCATGCCGGTCTGTGATCGTTGCTGGCGGTCTCCTCCTGATCAGACTTTCCTTAGCCGACACAAACCAAACAGGGATGGCCTGCGAGGCTATCGGACAGCTTTGCGACCATATCTCCACGCTGGCTTCGCCTCTGTGCGACTATCACCCCACCCCGAGGCTCCTTGAGCTCCTCAAGGACGCCCACGACGAGGCTCTGCTGCTCTCAGCCACCAAGGCCCTAACGAGCATTGCAGCTGCTCTGCTCGAAGAGCAGGCAAAGATCATCCGCACCCCCGGGGCCCTATCCCTCATCATCCGGAGGATGCAGGCCCCAGTCTGCCCCCCCCCCCCCCCCCCCCCCCCCGCACGCACGTACGCACGCACGCACGCACGCACACCGTTCCGATCACCCTCCTTGCACATCATGCGAATTTCCGACCTCGATGTGAGCGATCCCCCCCCCCCCCCCCCCCCCCCCCCCCCTCCCCCCGCATGTCTTGACACGACCTGTCCCACCGGGCTTGGCCTGGCGGGCGCAGGGCCTGGGTGTGCAGGTCGAGTCGACCTACTTGCTGGCCAACCTGGTGACCCACCCCACCCTCCGGGAACATGTCCTCCAGGAGGCCGTCCGCCTGGATGCCGTCCCGGCCGCTGTCCGCCTGCGCTGGGCCCTGCCTTACCGCCCCGCCCCGCCCCGCCCCGCCCCGCCCCGCCCCGCCCCGCCCCGCCCCGCCCCGCCCCGCCCCGCCCCCGCCCCGCCCCGCACACACACGCAGACGCACACGCAGACGCCCACGCCCACGCCCACGCCCACGCCCTCTCTTTGGGCTGGGCTGGCGATCGGCTCGCGCTTATGGGTGGCTGCGATGGGCTCTGCTGGGTGGGCAGTGCGAGCTTCTGGTGTGCGGGGCCCCGTCGGCCCAGGGGTGTGCCTGCTCGTTGATCGCCAACATGGCCTCTGCGGGCACGGCCGCCCTGGGGGCCCTGGGGCACCCGGTCCTCCTGAAGCGCCTCCTGGGCGTCCTCTCTGGCCCCCAGATGGTCCCCCAGGTCCGCCCATGGCCACGCCACCGTGGGGTGGGGAGAGACGGACTAGCGCATTGTTCAGGGCGGATGCCTCGCCCCGTCGGGGACCCGTGTCTCGACCACGGCCAGGTTTTGCACGAGTGCCTCCGAGTGGTGACGGTCCTGTCGGCCTACCCGGCCCTGCGGGAGCAACTCCACCAGCTGGCCATCGCCAACATGCTCTTCGCCCTCCTCAGGCCCCCGGCTCCCGCCCGCCCCGCCTCGGATGGCTCCGGCCCCGGTCCGCCGCCCCGCCCGGAGATCCCCTGCCCCCCTGCCCCTGCGCCCGGGACCTCATGCCTGAGGCCCTTCCCCATATTGCTGCGCTGCCCAATCGACCTTGTAGCCTCACCGCCGCCGCCGCCGCCGCTTTCGCCCGAGCCGATCCTGTGCTGCATGACCAACCTGGCCTGCTCGGAGGCCTTCGCGGCGGCCATCGCCGACCCGACCCGGCTGGCCCTGCTGGCGGTGCTCCTCCAGCACCCGCACCCCTCGACTGCCCTCACGGCCGGCAAGGTCTCCCCCACTCCGCCGTCATGCCCCTTCTGATCAACCCTCGCCGTTGCTGCTGCTGCTCTGTTCCCAGGTGCTGGCCAACATGGCGCAGCACGACTCCGTCCGGGGCGCCCTGTGCGCGTGCGGGGACGTCTGGTACGGGCTGGTCTCGGTGCTGACCCTGCCCCCCGCCACCATGGAGGTCCTCCAAGCCAGCGGGCCCACCATCACCTCGGCCCTGGCCGCCCTGCAGCTCAACAGCGGCCCCGCCATGTCGCCGCCCCTGGCGGCCGCCGGTCCGGGGGCCCAATCGCCCTTTGCGGACGAGGACATGCTGGCCGTGGTCGGGATCGTCCTGGGCCAGATGGCCCTCGGTCCGCCCGTCTCGGCGGCCCTCATGGCCAAGGTCCGCCCCATCTGTGCGCCTGACACGCCCCTGGGCGACAGCTCCCGAAAATCGGCCTCACCCCGTCTGTCGATGCCGTAGGTGACGGAGATGCGGTTGCTGGAACGCCTCGCGGTGCTGCTCCTCATCACGACGGGTTCCCTGGCTGCGCCTCCGGGTCTGCGGCCGGGGGGGGGGGGGGGGGGGGGGGGGGGGTGGGGGATGGCAACTCGTTCTCACTGCCGCCGACCGCCGTGGGCGTGCTGTTGCGCTGTGCAGCTTCGAGCCGAAGCGGCTCGGCGGCGCCGCCTCCGCACCCCTACTTGACGCACCGCTTCTCCCTCAACACCGAGCGAAGCCTCGTGTTCGCCATCGCCAATCTCGCTGCCTGTTCCGTCCAAAACCAGGTCCGCACGAGGCGGGCAGCAGGGCCTTCAGACAGAAAAAATACGTAAACAAAGGGAGGATTGGCGAGCCGGCAACAGCGAGGCAAACTGCCGGCTCGCCGAATTCGGGCGATCGCATACTTCGACTCGGAAGATCCGAAAAGGACTCCCGAAACAGTCTTGGTGACGCCAACTGCGAATTCAGTTGGTTTTCCAGTTGAGACCGCACTTGACGCACCGATGAAAGATCGTGGCAGGCTCATCTGCCGAACGGGTTTGAATTTCGTAGAAGAAGGAGGTCTTGTGCCTGCAACGGGGGCATGGAACTATTGGTGGACAATCAAACCAGTGCCAAGAAGAAAAGCACAGACCGAGATCGGTGGTGACACACTTGCTGGGATCAACATCGCCCAAAACATCATCAACCCGTTTCTTTTGTAATGGGAGGGAACTCGTCAGCTTGCCTAGAATCGATCAGACCCACACGTCGTAAATAAAAGTATGAGACAGACCAGTGATTGGGAAAACGTAAGGGCATGTCGGGCAAAAGAAACGAATCGTTGCGCCTGTGCCCGCATCGAGCATCAGCATTTGCGCGCAGTTGGGACAGAACCGAGACATTCGGTTCCTGGAGAAAAAGAAAGCCTTCCAATCCCTGCCGACCCAACAACATGCCGGAATTCCTTCTCCCTCCCTCGTTCGGGGAACTATCAGACCCATCGTCCGTCCTCCTCTGATTATTTTGCAGGAGAGGCTCATCCAACTCGGGTGTATGCGGGCCTTGCTGCGAATATTCTCTGCCTACCCCGATTGGGGATGTTTCCCCGGGTGGAATTCTCCTGCCCCTCGCCCTGGCGCCCCTCCTCCTCGTCCGTACTGCCATTGTCGATCCTTTTTTCCTGTTGTTCGCCCAACCCCCGCTCATATATGCTGTCGGTGTCCCAGAGGAGCCACCCCTCGATTTGAACCAACTGAGCCCCACTCAACAACAACATATGGCCCTGGTTCGACAGGCGCTCATTGCATTGGCCTTCCTTGCTCGCCATCTGGCTGCCGCTCGCGAGGTCTGCCTCGCGGTGCCTTCCCCGCAATGTGCACCTCCGCTCATGTTCGATTTTTATGCAGGTCATTGCCAACGGGTTGGTCCGGCAACGTTTGTTGCTGCTGCTGAGCCATCCAGCTCCTGAGATCAACCTGGCCGCCTTGGGTGCGGTGGGGGCACTTTGCATCCACGAACCGGCCCGCCTCGAGCTCGCTGGTCGGTGCTTCGCCTTTCGATTCAGTCACGCATGTATCACTCCTTGCGATCTGCCCCCATTGTTCATTTGGTCTCACATGAGTTTCCGTCCTGGCAGACCAACTCGTGCCCATTTTGATGAGCTTGGTTCCGCAGCTTTCTACCCGACCTTCAAGCGCAGCCCCGCCAGGAGGCGTAGACTCCGGCCCCTCCCCTTTCAGCTGCCCCTCCGCTGGTGGTCCTGTAGACCTTTCGCTCCGCTACGGGGTCCTCCACACTCTGGCCAATCTGACCGCGCAGGTCGCTCCTCACTCTTTGCCTTCCTTGCGCCAGCCTCGACGTTTGGTCTCCCCTGCCTCGTTTTCACGTGCTCTTCCTCTGGGTCCATGCAGGAATCTGTTGCCCGACGGCTGTTACACGAGGCCAACTATCGGCACCTGGTGACCATTTTCCAGGCTCGGCTGTCGTGCAACCACTGTTCCATCGAGGCCACCCGCATCCTGGCCAACATATGCGCCCTGCCCGATGGGCGTGCCATGGCCGCCGCGGCCGGACTGGGGGAGAGCCTGCTCACCCGCTTCCTCACTGGGTCCGTCAATCACCCAAGTTTCAGACCACGGAGAGTTGGTGAGGCGGAACCTGAAATTCACGCCTGGAGCCCAGCTTACTTTTGTTATGCTGCCGGGATTTTGCCGTGTTCTTCGTGTCTGCGGTCGCTCTCTCGGATACCGCAGGCCGGCTATGCTGGGTGGTGAGACGGCCCTCTGCCTGGCCAATATGGCCGAGCTGGCTCCGTTTCGCTCCCTCCTCGTCGACAAAGGTCCGCACCACCCATGCCACTCTGACGCACACACTGCTCCACACTTCTTGCTGTTCTCACTGCCGCCCCCTTTCCACGGTCGAACCTCACGACCACTCTCGGTGGGCATTCAGGAGCACTGCACACCCTCGCTCAACTGCTACGCGCCGAACTGCGTGCCCATCGAAACAACGCCATCCTTTGTCTGGCCAATGTGGGTTGGGGTTGCCTCCACATCGGGACCGCCGACCCGGCCACGGCCGAGGAACGCCGTATCATGGAGGCTCTCGTCGATTGTGGCTGCTTGGTCTCTAGCCCCCCCCCCCCCCCCCCCTCTCCCCCGCCCCACCCCGCCCTTTTGTTCGCTCACCGCCCACCGCATGCTCGATTTCCCATCTCCGCCCGCCCATACACACACCGTGCATACCAGCCTCCCCTGACTGAAGCCCTTGAAGGCAGCTGCGCCACATTTCAGTACCACGCGATGCGACTGGTCTTGGCCTTAGTTTCGTTCGAGGACGGCCTCTACGTGCCCCGCATTCTGCAGGCAGGCTGCTACAAGAGCATCGTCTTCCTGTCGCTCTTCGGGATGGCCAAAGTGCGCACCATGGCCGCGTCGGTCGTCCAGATCCTCAGGGCCAAAGAGCACGTATGAGGCACAGGTCCCGATTAGACTCGCCCACCAGATTCTAGGCACCGATTCGCCACTCCCCCAACAATGCCCAAGTTGGGCAGGAAGTGGACTCGTGCCGGCGGTTGGGGCTGGGGGGCGACTGGATCGCCCTCCTCAAGCCGCACGTTTCCTTTTTGCCTCGCCTCCTCCTCTTCGGGGACATTCTCGGCGCCCGGTTTGCCTTGTTCGTGATCGAATGCTGACCAGTGATTGAGAAGGATGACGCTGCCCTGGGAGCTGGGGGTGAGGGAGGGAAGGGGCGAGGGAGGGAGGAGGAGAATGGGTGGCTCGTCTGGGTCGGGACTCGGGCGGTGAGCTCGGGCCGGCTACCTGGGGGCGCCGACGATGTCCTTTTGCAGCTGGGCACCAGACGAAGGGATGGAGGTTGCGGTGAGGGCGCGATTCTCCAAGGGGGAGAGTGGAGGGTCCAACGGGCAGGGAGGGGCGCGGGTGCGGACCTCGTCGAGGGCATGGATCTGGTCGGTCCACCGCTTGAGGCGGGCCTTGAAGGCGCTGCCCAGCTGGCGCAGGATGACCTTGTCCAGGGCCGTCAGGCCCAGGCCCAGCTCGTCGCCCCGCTCGATGACCTGCCCCCGGCCGCCCGACACCGACCCCGACCCCCAACCCACCGGGACACAGCAGGCAGCCCGTGGCGGGGTGGGACCGCAGCCCGACAGTAGGCCTCTCCATCCCGCCCCGGGCGGGCGGGCGGGCGGGCGGGCGGGCGACGACAGACCTCGGTGACCTCCTTGGTCTGGGCCACGATCCGCATGACCAGCGCGCTGGCCTTGTCCATCAGCTCGCGGACACCCTGCCCGGCCCGGCCGCCATCACGCCCCCCCAGCCATGAGCACCCGGACAACCGCCCACCACCCCCGTGGCCCTGCCCTGCCCTGCCCGGGGTGCGGACCTGGAGGGCGGCCGGGGCCGGGGCCACGCCGGCGGCGGCGAGGTCGTCCATGGCCTCGCGGGCCCGTGCGAGGACCCCGCGGAGCTCGTTCTCGGAGACGGTCAGCAGGTTGAAGCTCTTCGAGGGCACCGAGTCGGCCTCCGCCTGGGCCTGCAGCACCCGCCGCTGCAGCTCCAGCCAGTCCAGCTTCTCGGCACACACTCGACACACGGGGTACTTCCGCGGGTCCGCGTCTGCGGGCAGTCAGACAGGGTCACGGTCATGCCATGGTGGGATGGTGGGATGGTGGGATGGTCGGGATGAGAGGGACAGTCTCCCCCAAGTGGCCGTGACGGGGGTGGCGCCAGAGAGCGAGGGCGGACCGTCGCTGAGGCCCCTGGCGGAGTACATCTTGTCGGCCAGCGAGCGGGAGCAAGCCTGGCAGAAGAACATGCTGCACCCCGCGCAGTACGTCCCGCCGGCAAGCATCCCCACGGGCACCCTGCGCCACCACGGGGGCGGGGGATGGGGATCGAGGGGGGATGAGCCGTCGACTCGTCTGGGCATGGGGTGGGGCCTGGCAGCTCCAGTGGGATCCGGCAGAGGCAGTGTGGGCATGGGGGCAGTGTGGGCATGGGGGCAGTGTGGGCATGGGGGCAGTGTGGGCATGGGGGCAGTGTGGGCATGGGGGCAGTGTGGGCATGGGGGCAGTGTGGGCATGGGGGCAGTGTGGGCATGGGGGCAGTGTGGGCATGGGGCAGTGTGGGCATGGGGGCAGTGTGGGCATGGGGGCAGTGTGGGCATGGGGCAGTGTGGGCATGGGGGCAGTGTGGGCATGGGGGCAGTGTGGGCATGGGGGCAGTGTGGGCATGGGGGCAGTGTGGGCAGTGGCAGGTGGGGTGGCGGACCGGCACGAGTCGCACAGCTTGGGCTTGGGCTTCTTCGGGTTCTGGGCAAACTGCGCCCCCCACCCCACCAGCAGCGACATGTCACGCAAGGCCCCCAATCAGAGCAGTCGGTACGCCCCAGAGGCATGGGCGTATGGGCGTATGGGCGTATGGGCGTATGGGCGTATGGACGTATGGGCGTATGGGCGTATGGGCGTATGGGCGTATGGGCGGATGGGCGTATGGCCGAGTGCGCAATCCCGCAGGGCTCGCGAATGGGCGGTGGAGGGGGCCCGGGGGGAGGCGGACCACGGCCACGAGGCGCTGCACCTGGATGCACTGGGAGCGCTTCTCGGCGAAGAGGGCCTTCTTGTGGTGGTGCGCCTCCATGAAGGAGATCGTCAGGTCCCGCTGCAGGCCGGCCTCTGGCAGGGGGGCGGGCACAACGGGCGTGCGGATGGCCCGCAAGGTGTGAGCAGAGGCGAGAGCAGAGGGCGCCCGGGGAGGGCAAGGGAAGGGGGGCTGGGATGGGGAGGGAGGGAGGGAGGGAGGGAGGGAGGGAGGGGAGGGAGGGAGGGAGGGAGGGATGGCCTCGGAGGGCGGGGCGGACCCTGCCTGATGCGATCCACGAGGACCGTGCTGCGCCCCGGGGGGCCGCCAGGAGCCACATGGACAGCCAGCAGGGCAGCAGGGAGAAGAGCCAGGGAAGGTGGAGGAGAGTGTGGGCATGAGTATCCAGGCTGATGCGCCTGGGGGTGGGGGGGGGGGGGGGGGGGGGGGGGGGGGGGGCAATGGGGCAGGCGGCGTGCAAGCGGACTCGTCGTCGCGTGTGAGGTGGCGCGGCTCGGAGGCGCCTGTGATGCGGCCGCTGGCCGTGCCGCTGCGCCGGCCGCCTGCGCGGGGCCCCTCGGGCGAGGCCGAGCGGGGCGGCTCGGGGACGTCCGCGGGCTGGCCGCCGGTGGGCGACTCTGGGGGGGCACCGCCGGCGCTGCCCGGGGCGGGGGGCGTGGCCGTGGGCGACGGGGAGCCGGCCGGGCCGAGAGCCGAGGGCAGCGAGGGCGGGGGCAGGGCCCGGGGGGCCGGCTGGGCCGGGATGGCCGGCGAGTAGCGCGAGGCGAAGGCGGGCGGGGCCGGGGGCAGCCTGCTGGGGGCGCCCCCAGCGGAGGGCGGGGCCGAGCCAGCGCTGGTGGGGGCGATGGGGCTGGCGCCGGCCGACTCGCCGGCGGGGCTGCCGACGGAGCCGCTCGAGGGCACCTGTGCCATGGCCCCGTACGGGGTGACCACAGGCTGGGCCAGCGACCCGTCCAGCGAGCCGCCATCCGTCAGCGGCACCGAGGGCCCGTCCGCCACCACGGCCTCTGCCCACCCGCCAGCAGGAGACCCCATCCCCCGCGGGCCAGAGACGGGCCGCGTGAGGACCAACTGCAGCATCAGACGACGCAGGACCGTCATCACCAAGGCGGCAGGGTACGGACCGGTTCTGCGGGTGGTCCGCTCGACCCTGAAGTGCTCGAGGGCCGGGGCGGGCGGCACCCGGGACGACTGACGCTGCAGGGGGGGCGGGGGCATGGTCCGGCCACCGGCTCCGCCCGAGGTCCCGCCCGAGGCAGGTGGGGGTTGGCCGAAAGGCGACTCGGGCCCCGAGCCGGCCGTGGGGCTGTCCGGGGGGCTGGCGGCGGGGCTGTCGGACCCGAAGCTGGGCAGGCCGCCCCACCGCTCGCCCGTGGTGCGCAGGGGGGCCGGGGCGGCCTTCTCCCTCTCGGAGCTCCCGAAAGACGACGGGGGCGCGGGCAGGGGCTGACTCACCACCCGGGCGGGGAGGATGCCTCCGGGCCGGGGGGCGGCCGCCGCCGCGCGGCTCTCGCGTTGCAGCTCCTCCTGCATGTAGGCGGCACCCTGCGGGCGGAGAGCAGAGAGCCGCCATGGGCAGGTGAGTGGGGGGGCAGGGGCGGGTGCAAGTGGCCGGGCGGGGCGCTTGCAGGCGGAACCGACCATAGCGTCAGGGTCCACACGCTGGGGCCGGCCGCCACTGCCACTGCCGCCGCTGCCGCTTCCCGAGGGCCATGCGTCGGGCCGCTCCGTCGCCGGGGAGGGGGCCCGGGCCCGGGCCGGCTCGGGGACAGGAGGGGGCGTCCGTGCAAGGGGTGCCGGTGCCGGTGCGAAGGAGCTGGCGGGCCCCCAGCGGGGGAAGGCCGTCGTGCGGGGGGGCAGGTTGGCGGCCGGGGGCGAGTCGGCGCCGCCCGTGCCGAAGACCGAGTCCGAGATCGAGTCCCACTCGGGATTCGGGCCCCGTCTCGTACGCGGCTGGTCCACCGAGACGGCCGGGAACATCCCCCGGCTCGACGCCCCCCGGGCGAAGGTGTTCGGGGGCGGGGGAGGAGCCGCGCGGGCAGGGGGCGCGCGGGATGGCTGGGTGGCGGGGGCGGGGGCAGGAGCAAGGGCAGGGGCAGTGGTAGGAACCGCGGCGGGCGCGGGTGTGCGAAAGATGAGGCTAATCCCCAAAGGGCGGATGGTTGATGAGCCGAGTGGCGCCAGGCGCAGGCAGACCTCTCCCGAGACGAAGCCGAATCCTGCCTGTGGGCCGGGGAGGTGAGGTCATCTCACGAAGAAGAAAGAAGCAGACTCGCAATCCTTGATTAATTGGGCACAACGTTGGAATTCCTGATCCAGGAGAACCAGCCAGCGCTGTTTCATTTGAGGGTCAAGATCTGCCAAAGAGGACCGGAGTTTTTGCGCTTCGCTCAAGTGCTCCATTGCAAGATTAGCTCTCTCCATTGCATCGTGAAGGTTGCCCTGATCTTTGCACTCGCTCCCTTGATTGATCAAATTCATGGCAGTATGGAAGACCGCGGTAAAATGGTCCTTGTTCCGAGGATCGGCCATTGGTTTGCACTCGAAAAATTAAAGCAACGGCTGAATAAATCGCCTCCCCGAAAGGGTGAGTTTGGCACACAACAACAAACAGCCAATTGCACCTCGGGACACTGTCGACGAATTCGGTGTGAAAAGAAGAGCGATGGAACAAGCGCAGGAAAAACCGATGCCAAAGCCCAACAAGCCTGCCTGGAGGAAACGAGCCAGCTGTTTGATTTTTAATGTTTCCACGCAACAGCTTCTTCTTGTGTCTTCGAGAAGGTTGGTGTCTACTCTCCCCACTCGGCTCACCATGTCTCTTCCCCTCCGCGACTCAATCGAATAAAGACACTCGACTGACACCAACAAGTCCTGGATTATTCCAGGTGGTAGCATTGAAGAGACCGATGACTCTCCTCAGGCCTGTGCAATGCGGGAATGCGAAGAAGAATCCGGGATTGTGCCTGACGGGAACTGTATGGCTTATCTTGGCGAATTTATCGATCCCGATCGCCGCACCAAGACCGATACCTTCGCAGCTTCTCGCTTTGTCCCGGGGAGACCAAGCGTGGAGAACGTCTGCTCCGTGTCACACTGTCGTTTCTCACGCGTACTCACTCTCAACAGAGGACTCATTATTGGTGCCCGTTTTTGGAGGTTGAAAGGCATCTTGCATGGCGTCCCACCCTTCTGCGGATGTTCGAGAGCAGCCGAGGGTTCCTGCAGCACTTTGTGGACGAGCAGAAGCAACACCAAGAGGGTGTTGCCACCGCCACAACCACCGCCGCTCAGTAAGGCGCACGTCACCGCAGTTCCCCTCCAATCCCCCCTCCAATAGATCTCCGCATCCTCCTGTCGCGTCACCCCCCCCCCCCCGTCCCTTTCCGCCCGCCGCTCCTCCCGGATTGTCCTTTTCCCCTCCTGTTGTCGTTTCCGATTTTCTTTTTTTCGCTTCGATTTTTGTTCGGCTCGTCCGTCCGCCCCCTTCCACAACACGGCGCTCGCCTCGCCCGGCCCTTCAGAGAGGCTTCGCCGGGCCCCGCACAAGGAGGATCACCCCGCTGACGAAGAGGACCGCCAGCCCGGCCACGATGGCGCCCATGACCCGGCCCACCCGGGCCTGCTGCCGGTCCCGCTTCGCCTTGGCCGCCGCCCGGTCCTCCGCGGCCCCTTGGGGAGCCTCCGCCGAGGAGGTGGCGGCGGGGGCGGGGGCGGGGGCGGGGGCTGGAAGCGGGGAGTCGGCGGCTGGGGGGCGGGGCGACTCGTCATCGACGGCCAGCTCGAGGAGCAGGGGCGAGGGCCCCGTCGCCGGTCGCGGCTCGGCCCCCGGCTTGGGGGAGGCCCGCCCCTCGCGGGCAGGGTGGGTCGGCCTCTCGCTCCCGGCCCCGGCCAGAGGGGCCCCTGCCGCTGCGGGTTGGGGGCGCCGCTGGCGAAGTTCCGCGGTGGCGGTCAGCGGGGAGGGCGAGGGCGAGGACGTGCCGCTGGCTGGCCGGGGCGGGCTGGGCGAGGGGGCCGAGGAGGAGGAGGGCGAGGGCGTGGGGAGGAGCCACCCGGGGGGGCGGCTGATGCCCACGGGGGCGGGGGCGGGGCCCGCCGGGTGGAGGCGGACCGGGGCCCAGATGCCCGCCCCCGTGAGGCCCAGCCGGCTTTGGAGGACAGCCAGCACATCCTGCAGGCAGGCGTGGATGGGTGGGGTGGCGTAGGGGTGGTGTGGGGTGGATGGGGTGGAGCAGGGGGTGGAGCAGGGGGTGGAGCAGGGGGTGGAGCAGGGGTGGAGCAGGGGTGGAGCAGGGGGGAGGGAGGGGGAGGGAGGGGGGGGGGGGGGGGGGGCGCTCGGTGGCGGACCTCGGGACGGTCGGTGGGGCAGGTGCCCCCAGCCAGGCGTGGCGCAGGGGCTCTCGGACGCGCCCGGGGCGCCCCGAAGGGCAGGTCAGCAGGAGCCGGCCGAGGGGGAGCTGCACCGTCTCGGCGCCCCCCAGGGCCGCGCCCAGAGGCGCCAGCTGCCCGGCCGCGTCCAGCTCGCGCAGCAGGCGGATCTGGCTCCGCAGGGCCGTGGCCAGGTCACCCGCAGCGCCTTTGAGCCGAGAGGTGAAGGCGGAGAGTGCCGAAGGGGAGATGGGGCGTATGATGAGAGGCGAGGGAATGGGGTGGATGGAGATGTGGCGGAGGGGGGCGGAGGCGGAGGCGGAGGCGGAAATGGAGAGGCGATGGGCTGGGGGGGGGGGGGGGGGGGGGGGGGGGGCGTGGGGCGGACCGAGGCGCACGCGGGGCGGCTCTGGCGCCCGTGGACGAGGGCGCACCCCACCAGGGTGCCGGCCCAGCGCAGCGTGTGGGTGGGCGTGCCTGGCTGCTGGGGGGGTGCCTGGGGGCCCGGCGCCAGGCCAAGCGGGACCAGGCTCTGGACGGCCACGTCGCCCCTCCCGAAGAGGTTCGGCACCTACGGGAGGACAGTCGCGGGAGCATGTCACCGCTGAGAGTGCACCCTGTGCCCGGTGCGTGGTGGTGGAACGGTCGCCGCTGGGTACGGAGGTGGACGCTGGGGCGGTGGTGGTGGGGGACCCGGTCGTGTGGTCCATGGGCGGACCAGTTTGGCGAGGGGCGTGCTCTCGTCCGTGGGGGCGGCCTCGCCCGTGAGGAGGGGCCGGTTGAGCGGCTCCGCCGGGGCCGAGCCGGCCGGGTCGCCCGAGGGCATGGCGAACTGGGTCTGTGCCAGGGTCGCCCCGATGTGCGCCTCGACAGCACCCTGCGCCGGGCGGTCCACCGGGGGGGCGGCAGGCAGGTGATGGCCAGAGGGCAGTAGCAGTAGGGGTGTGAGCAAGGGCGAGCCATCGGGCCGGAGGAGGGCGCACGGAGGATGCCAATGGGCAGGCGGGGGATGGGGGATGGGGGATGGGGGATGGGGGATAGGAGATGAGGGATGAGGGATAGCCGGCCACCCCCAGGGAGCGGCGCGCGACCTCGAGGGCCTCGACGAGCAGCGCTGTCTGCATCGGCCCGGCGGCCCCTTTGGCCCACAGGGGCACCCGCAGCTCCACCGGGTAGCTGCACATCAGCCGGGCGCACTGGAAGCCCGAGGCCAGCCGCTGCAGCTTGGTCTCGACCAAGGCCAGCCCACCCGCCTGCCGATGCCCGATGCCCGAGGGGAGGGGGGAGGGCGTGATGATGATGAGATGATCGCGACGCAGGACGGGCGGGTCCGGCGGCAGGCAGGGCGAGGGCTGGGGCTGTGCAGGTGCGGACAGCATCGGCCAGGGGGAGGGCGCGCCCGGCCAGCCTGCGAGAGAGATCCGAGAGATGAAAAACAAACGGAAATGGAGGGCGCGCCCCCAAGCCCACAGGGCCCGTGTGCGGACTTGCCCGTGGCAGGGTCGATATGCAGAAAGAAGCCCGTGTCGATGTCCGGGGGTGATTCTCTCGAGACGGGGGTCTACGAGAGATCAAACACCCGTGGGGATTAACCGCAGGCGTGAGATGGATCGATCCGAAAGGGCTTGCTGGACCGGACCGGTGCGGTGGGCAGGCAGATGGTCCGCAGGAGGGTCACCATCTGCTGGGCGAACACTTGCTCGGGTGGGCAACGACAAAATGCCCCAATGATATACAACCCTCCGAGGAGGTAACTCTTGAGCTATACACGGGCAGAAGCGATGAGCGGAAGAGGAACAAACCCGCCGAACCTCATTGGCCTCCTCCCGAATCGCAGCCACTGAAAGCGCCTCGAAAGAAAGTGCACTCGTTCCTAATATTGTGAGACAGATAAAATCACGAAGAAATGGTTCTGGTGCGGACGGGAAGGGACGAAAAAATAAACTACGTGTCGCGAATCCCAAAACGGTTTCCCAACCAAAAATCCGAATCGGAATGCTGTCTTGTCAAGAGAAGAAAACCCCAGCAGGGCTTCAACGCAATGCTCCTCACTGATGAGCAGAGGCATCGGTCCGACACGACACGCAAGTTAGTGTATGTCTCGCTGGGCTCATCACGTTCTTGCAGGGAAAACTCAAAGTGGCAGCAAGCAAGGACGTGACGAACGCTCTCTTTTGTTGTGCAGCTCCAGACTGTGGGACACAGTCAGCTGTCCAGCGGTTTCTCGAAATTCACAAGTCTTACCATTCGCTGGTCGATGCACGTTATTATGATGACCCCCGGCTCCCTTTCGTGCGAGCATTGACCAGTGATGGTACTCTTATTGTCGGGTGGAAAGGTACAAGTTCTCTCGCAGATCTTATGATTGATGTCAACATTGTGAGGTCTCCGTTATCCCCCACCCCACCCCACCCACCACACACCGCGTACCCACCCCACAACTGACCACTCGCCACTCCGTTTTTTGCGACGATGCACTGCCCGCCCCCCGGTGCTGCCCAGACAAGTTGTCCCGCAGCTGGGCTCGTTTCACAGCGGGTTCTACTCGGTTGCCGATCAGTTCGACAAGAAGGACATCCTCGAACTCCTCCCCGTCTGCCGGGTCATTTTCACGGGCCATTCGCTTGGCGGTCGGCTGTTCTCTGCCCCTGTTGCCCCCCGGCTCATGCGGTCGTTAGGGGCAGTCGCCGCCATTGCGGCCGTCCTCATGCTGGCCCATCCCAGCTTCCCCCGGGACTGCGTCAGCCGGTTCGGTTGCATCACGTTCGGTGCCCCGGCCTTTGGTGATCAATCGGTCGCCACGTGGGTACGCGAGCACCACTTTGAGCACGTCTTCCAGCGGTTTTACCATCCCAGGTCTCTGGTTTCCGGGTGCGTGGCTCTGACGTTGCATCTCTGGGGCTGGCAGCGACCCGGTTCCATCTCCTGTCGTCGGCTCTGTGGGAGGCATCGTCTGTGGGCCTTCTCGTTGGAGGGAGATATCTCCCCGTCTTGGTTTAGGTATCGACTGTTGCCTCGATGGGCGCTTCCTACTTCCTGTGGAAGGCCTTTGCGAGCCCCAGCGCCTCCCCCGCCCCCGCTGCCAGCAACGCCTCCCCCGCCTCCCGTGACACGACAGCAGTGCCTGCAGCGACCGTCGCACCTGCTCCAACCACAACTACCGTCCCTGCTGCTCCAACCACAACCCCCGGCCCTGCTGGTGCGCTTGCCGCCACCACTTCCGCCGCCACAACAGCAACTCCGGCGCTGACCACGGCCTCAGCGTCGACAACCACAACCGTTGCCTCGGCCGCCTCTCCGGCAGCCATTCTGGGAAACTTGGCCCTCTCTGCAGTATGCGTGGGAGTGGCCGGTTCCACGACAGCCTTTGTTCACTTCGGTCAGGCACAGCCGCTGACTGCTGAGTCCCCAGCGGGCATGTCACCCGTCGATTATGTCTGCCTCTCCGGGGGAAGGAAACTGAGTGGGGGAGGTGAATAACTCGAGATGAGATGGAGGGACGACGTGTTCGCCCGTGTTCGCCCGTGTTCGCCCGTGTTCGCCCGTGTTCGCCCGTGGACCGAAGCCCTTCCTCATTATCGAAGCCACGTCCTGTCTCTGCGCAGCACCGGCTGGCCTACTATTTTCGTCGGCTGGCACCCTCGGTGCCGCTTGTTATGCCAAGTCAAATTCGGTAGGGCTCGCTGCTTTGGCCAACACGCAACAACACCCGGCGCATCGGGCCACCCCCCCCCCCCCCCCCCCCCCGAACTCTCCTTTGAAGTCAAGGCCCCTGTCGGCCACCGCAGAGCCCTAATATGGACCGCCGATGCCGACATTGATGGACACAACCCCAGGCCAGTGAGTCATCCACCTCTTCCGCGATGGCCAGACAGCCAGGGCCAGTCCGACTCATCTCGTAAAAATCAGACATTCGGCCAACATCCCCTTCCAGGGAACGGTCCGCACGATTCCCCTTGAGTCTGAGATGGCGATGGCGCGGGGCCTTCTCGTGGCCGCCCTCTGGCCCCGGCAAGCCCTTTCTCCTGATGTGATCCCTCCATCACCCCCCACCCCCATCTCCCTCCACTTTCGTTCCATTCCGTTGTTGCCCCTCGAACCTTTCTGAAACGAACCCGCAACTCGCACAAGGTGCTCCCATCTGAAAATTCCGGCTGAGTTGCGCTTCAACCCACAGGGTTGCTCTGACTGACTCCATGCAGCCCGCTCCGGCTCCTTCCCCGCCACCCCCTGCTGTCGCAGGGGCTTCTGTACAGCAGGCCAATGCCAATATGATTTCTCTCCCAACACAGCCAAAACCTGAAAATCCCGAGAAACGTCGACCTTCCGACCAACTTCTTCTTAGGGCAGCAGCTTTTGGTGACCTTGATGGTCTGGGCCTATGGGTAGACTACAGTTCTCATATCGTCATCACCATGCAGAGTGCGAAAACCTCCTTGTAAATTTTGATGCCAGCGTGGCCGTTCGCGGTCCAAACAACACGACATGCCTCCATGTTCGTGCCGGCCAATCCCAGCACTTTGACACTATTTGGTCCGTAGGTTGCTGTGGAGAGGAGAGATCTCGAAATGATGAAGTATTTCATCGACCATGGAATTGATGTAAATGCCAAGGAGCTCGACGAATCTGGCGGGAATACGCCTTTACTGATCGCCATGAAACAAGAGAACCGTCCCGTCTGTTGCAATCTGAGGCTTCCATCATCACCTTCTCCATTTTCAGGCAATCGACCTTCTGCTCGACAGTGGTGCTGACCCCAGCATCCCCGATGGGGCAAAATCGACCCCACTCCATGTTGCAGCCATGCACGGAATGACAGACATCGCGGAACTGTTGATTAAACGCGGTCCGCCGGACGCTCGTGTGGGTGGTGTAGGTGACCACTCTTCTTCGCAGGGGCCAACGTCGAGGCTCTGGATTCAGCCGATCGCAGTCCATACTATTGGTCTGTCATTCGGACCAAAATCCACCTCCTCTACAGAACGGCGTAGGGCGAATCTCTATCATCACGAGGATATTGTCAAAATGCTCCCTGTGATCCCCTACGATTGGGTGAAGGTCCGTGGAACAGCACACAAGAGATGGTACCATTTGATTTGTTAGGCACAAGACGCTCATATTCGCGACCTTCGGGCGCGTGGGATTTTGCCACCACCTCCGCCACCGGATGACGGGAAGAAGAAGAAGAAGAAGAAGAAGTAATCTGTCGGCTGTTTTCTCTTTCTCTTTCGTTTGGTTGAGGAACGACTGCGAGCCGTTCCGAGAGGCACCCGCACCCGGTGGGGGCACTGCGCCGGCAAACGTGCCTTCGTTATTTATGCAAGCCTTCCGAGCGATCTCCCTGTTCTTTGAAAATTTGGTCGATCCCTTTGCGACGTCCAACTTATGGAAGAAAACCGGGAGTGTCACCATTTTCGATCAGGAAAATGGGGTGGGACGTCTGTTTAGTTTGCCCGTGAGCCGAATGTCGGTGGAGCTCTGGCTTGGACGGAGAGTGGTCCGTTGGTTCTGTACGCCGATGAATTTGCGTCCCAGGGATATTACGTGGATAGGGACAATCGTGTAGTCACCGAGAAAGATTTCAGTGACGGCGGCCACTTCAAGGCGTTCCTCCCCCCCGTTCTCCAGTTCGGGATGGTCTAATGCCTGCCCATTAAATGTATCGAAGGGCCCCTTCAATAAAATCCTGAAGAAAACGAATGGGGAAGCGCCTCCCAAAATAATCATGGTGATGTTTGGCTTTTTAGACACCCATATGGGTACCCACAGCAGTTTCGGGAACCGAATGTCCATTTGGGTGTGGCCGACTGGGTGTCAGCCCCCCCCCCCCCCCCCCCCCCCCCCCCGGATTCTCTTCTTGTCTCATCGGGTGCACGGCGGGGCGGGTACCCCTCTCCCTCCCGGTCGCGGCATTTGTTTCCCCCCGACGAGTCCGACTCGGCTCGAGATCTGTGAGAACGAGAGAATGGTTTGTTCTGTGGTGGCCGCGACGATCGTTACCCGGCCATGGACTTCTTCCTGCCACGAGCCCGAACTACCGAGGGGATGGTGAGGCCAAGGGGAAAGAGACCACGTCCCGACCTTTGACCAGCCGCGCAAGGATCTCCTCGCCCTTGGTGCTCGTCCGCGCGTAGTTCTCCATGATCCCGTCGAACTGCGCGTGGTGGGCGATCAAGCTGGAGGAACCGGGGTGAGCAGACCAAGGCCTTCGAGTTGGGGTGGGTGGCCAGAAGCGCCCTCTCCAGCACATACAAGTCGACGGCCTTGTCCTCGGCCGAGGAGGACATAAATGCCAGACCAAAGTCGATCAGAACCTATCCGTGGGGCGAGCGCTTCAGATCCGCAAGACGAGAAGATGATGAGACTGACCAAGTCTGCGCTATCGTCGCGGAACATCATGTTGGACGTGGTCAGATCGCCGTGACAGATGCCCGCATTGTGCAGCCGGGCGATGGTGCCGCCGATCTTCCGGGCGGCCTCGTCCATGCGCTCTGTGGTGGTGCCAAATGTCTCCGAGCGCATGAAATCCCGCAAGCAGACCCTTCAGTGGAAGATCGCCAGAAAGAAAGACTGCGGGGGGGAGAGCGGCGCCAGGGGCGGGGACAGCCGTGGCGGTGGCGGCGGCAGCAGCGGCAGCAGCAGAAGCAGGGGCTTCCAACTGAACTTCGGAGACATGATGCTCCTCCTCATGTTCTTCCTCCTGTTCCCCTTCGATCCCCTCATCTCCCGGTTCATCCTCGGTTGGACCTGGCCCCAGGGCAGGGTCGGCCAAGGGACAGTAGCGGTGAAGAAAGGCACGAACGGTTTGTCCGGCAATGTACTCCATGATGATCTCGCAGTTTTCTTTTTTATCAACGCGTAATACAGCGGGGGCACAGACTCCGGCCTTGGAGGGGTTGCAGGATGAAGGAAACATGCAATGAGTGAGCTGACCTTCAATGCGCGTTCCATGCAGCGGGCCTCCTGTGGCCAGAAGAAAAAAGGGGACGTTTGATCCAGAGTTTATATGGACCAGACTGTGGCAGTTCTTCGTGACCGGAGCTTCTGATCGAGGACGGGATGCCGATAGGTCTTGACCGGTCGAATCTTCGATACTGCAGGATGAGCGGCAAATGTAATTTTTCGCACGGTCGCCTCAGCGCCCATTCCCAGTAAATCATCCATCTCTGGTTTGGTTCAAGAGATAGTGTGTTCAGCTGGAGGACATACAGGCTAACACGTGTTAGTGCGTCAAGTTTGACGAGTCATTGTTGTGCTTTCTCTTCGTGTTGCCTGAACTGATTCCATTTTATCTACATGATTTTTTGAACTGCTCACTGCCCGGGTTGATCCTCGGGCGCGTTGGGGTCCTGGATTCGGGATTCGCGTGTCTCGTAATCCAAGAAAGCCCGAAGGTCTGTCAACATTCCCACGACCGTATCTCCGTTTCGGCACTTCACCTACGAGACAAGGAAAACAATGGTAGGTTTGCGGCAATCATCGTCCCCACGGACCAAGTCGTCGAACGTGATCCGATCTGGATTGACAGGGTGAATCATATCAAAAATCTCCACGATAACATCTTTTGTGGGGATCGGTTGTTCCCCCCGAGCCACCATCATTCGGACGATGTCCTGTGAAAGTTTGAAAGTAGCTGTTGCTGCGCACTGCGGGTGAGCTGCAAACACGGACATTGAAGAAGTACGAGAGTTCGTCATCCGTGATATAGCCGCGATGGTCCATGTCCAAACAGAGCCAGTAGTTGCGGAGGGACTGACGATGGAAGAAAGAATGTGCAGAAGAGTAAGACAGGCGAAATCCGGACCTGGTGGGATTTGCGGTAGTCGACAGTCAGGATGAAGGTCAGAAACGTCTTGTAGTCCTGCCGGGAAAGACGGCAAGTGATCAAATAGATATCACGCCAGTCGAAAACAGACCATGAGGCCACCCCAGGTGTGAAATTCCTGAAAGACTCGCTCGACAAATACCGGGGTCAGGCAGTCCGACCCATCCAGGTCGGCGCGGAAGTGCTGAAGCTCCTCTCGGCTGAGCATACCGTCTTGGTCGATGTCCAGATGGAGGTAGTCCTCTGTTGTCGTGAGTGGAAAGAACCCATGGAGAAAGTGGGAAAATGAGGCGCCCTTCCCACCGAAAGGGAAGGAGGGACAAGATATGGGGAGAAAGTGGATGGGGGAAGGCAGTGGAGGTCAACAAACGGTAAGCGCGGAGTGTCGACTGAAAGGAGAACCAGTTGGACATCAGGCGAGTCTCGGGGACGGTCTCATCCCGCAGCTCGAAGAGCTCCAGCAAATATGGCGAGAGGATCAATTTTTTGATGCCGATTCGCTCTAAGGGTGCCGCGAGTGAGGGTAACCTCTGCGAGCGCTACAGACCGCGGTGCATGGGATCCAAGAAGAAGAAGAACTTCCGAACGACAGTGCAAATATAGAAAGGCAGGAAGGTCTCGTCGATGCCGCGCAGTTGCGCCAGGGTTGGGATCAAGTTGCTCACCCAGACGTCCATGTCCTGGGCGGTGGTGACGTTGGGGGAGAGTGTGGGTGCGTGTGGTGTGGTGTGGATTGATCAAGATTATGTTCCTCCCTGAACCGCTCGCTCGGGGTGGGAAGCAGACTTGTTCTCGCAAATAGCCATCTCCGACGACATCATACGCGCTGAGTTCGATATGAGCCTGGAGGAGGGTGCCTGATCAAACGCCGTCAGGTCAGACCGGAGAGGGGTGGGAAGACCTTTGCGCATGCAGTAGTCGAAGAAATTCAAAATATTGATGCGTCCGTATTCGTCTCTTTCAAACTGAAGAAAAAGGGTCGCTGTGAAGAACGCACGTGCTTTGGGGGGCATCTTGGCTCCGACGGCTTGAAAATCGTCAAAGTTGAGCTGCAAGAATGTCAGTGCGCAGGCAGAGTCAGGAGCACAAACCCGTCCAATCTTTTGGTCATCGAAAGTTGCTCGATTGGAGAGAGCCTGATAGAGCTCGTCCAGCTCTTCAGTTGTAAGAATCTCTTCGCTTTTCCTTTGCAAAAACCGTGCGCGGGCCTACAGCAAGGAAATAAAAATATCACTCATGACGCATGCAGACCCCTCTGCGGAGCATCGCATGAATCGGGTTGGAGTTTTCTTTCTTTTTGAAGAAGCGAGGAATTCTTTTGAAAGATTCGTCTTCAGGAGGTGCCCGTGAATATTTCGCATAGTATTTTTGAAAGAGCGCGTCGAGAGTCGGCCGGCCGACCGGTGCTACATCATCTTTTGGCTCCTCCGCAGCTGTGGCAGCTTCCATCTCCTATAGCGGGATAGATACTCTCCCCAACTTGAAACTTGAGCACGCCGAAACCACGTGGGAAGCCCCGTTCCATCCCCTGGGAACAGACGGCGCACCCACTCGATTTGTCACAAAGTTGCTTCTGTCGCGAGTTGAATCTGTGGCTGGAGCCGGAAGATAAAACACCCTGTTACTGCATGCTAGCCCGTGCGCGTGGTCGGCGCAGCATGTGGAGCATGATGCTGGCATTCGAAGCGAAGAAGATGATGCTCGCCAGCCAGACGGGCAGGAAGGTGTTCCGCCCGCGGAACTCGAGCAGGTATGCGATGCCCAGCCAGAGGAGCTGCGAGAATGAACAAGCGGTGGGATGTGCTGTGAGCGTGGACGTTGGTGTGCGCGGCAGGTGGTGCGTATGGATGAAGGCGGGAGCCGCAAGGGACCACCGGAGCCCGCCGTCCAGACCTGGCTACCCTGCCAGAGGCCAAAGGCCAGGAGCCCCGCGCGCCAACCCATGTCGACGAACGGCAGCGCCAGGGGGAGAAGACTCAGATACCACACGAAATACTGCGGAGGGCGGGGTGCAGGACGAGAGGAGCAAAGTGAGATGGTACCACCGCCAACCGGATTGCGCACCCCGGGCATCCGTGGATCACATCACACGCGATCGCACGCACCGCTGAGAAAAGGGCCGAGAAATGGATCAGCCCCAATAAATTCAGGGACCTGCAAGCAAAACGGCAACAGGCAAGGCGGATCGGTTTGGGTCAGGCGGACCTGCACGGTGCACACCTTGTTGAAGATGACAAAGCACACGGTCAGCAGGAAGAGGCAAAGGGGCAGCTTGCGGTACTGGGTCACGCTGAACATGACCACAAGCACCAACTGGGGGAGGAAGGAGGCCAGGCCGAGGAGGAAGCTGCAGGGCGAAAGAGAGGTTGGCGAGGAGATGAGGCGAGGCTGGACGCCGAGCCACAGTTAAGCCGGGGGAAAGTGCATATGTGGCTTCAGGTCCGATGCGGGGGTGGTAGTGGTGGGGGAGGGGGGGGAGGGGAGGGAGGGGAGGGAGGGAGGAGGGGGGAGGGGGAGGGGGGAGGGTGACGAGTGCAGGACGGGCGCACGGCACCCGGCGCCAAGTCGTACGAACCTGGAGGGCAGCGAGTGGGTCAGGTAGAGCTGGTAGAAGTAGATGGAGAAATTGTGCCGCGGGTCCGTCCGGACGACGTGATACAAGTAGGCCTCGTAGAGAAACTCATACCCGTACCTGCAAAGGGGGGCGGCACGGGGGTCCGGGTGATGTGGGAGGGCAGCAGATCATATTCCAACGGCCCTCCAATGTCATGGTACAAAGACCATCCACATAGATGAGAATGTGCCGCAATCTGGCGACTGGGGGCTTTTTGAGGGGGCAGAGGGCGCGGAACAGACAGCAGGTAAAATAGTCCGGTCAGCGCGAGTGCCCCCACTGACCAGCCCAAAGACGATGGCATGAATTGCAGCTGGGGGAAGAGGGATGGGATGGGAGTGGAGGAGGAAAGCAACAAACGCACGGTCCAAGGGCAGGACAGATTTTTTCGCCGCCCCCCATCCCGACCTTCCCCCAGAGCGAAGAGGGCATCTTCTTGGACTTTTTCCGCTCCACAAACTCCGGGCTCAGCAGCAGCACGAAGGGCAAGGCATAGAGGATGGGGTAGATCTTGAAATGCACGGAGAGACCAAACCTGTCGGCTTGGTTAAGGGGAAATGACGCGTGGGTGGGACAGACAGCACGGCGGCGAGGAGAATGCGCCTCTCGTAAAGGAAATAGATGGTCGCAACCACAAGAACAGAAATTAGCGATTCAGCGTTGCCTCGAGAGGAAACGTTGATCGAGATGGGGTTGAGCAGCCACAGTCCCACCAGAGTGTTGTGGTACTTCGAGATGGGTGATCGAAGATGCTTCCGGAGAATTTCGGAGATAAACCATCCGATCAGCAGATCAACTAAACAAAACATCATTTTCCCGGCAGCTGGGTGGAATGTGACATTCGGAATCATCAGCCATGCGCTATACGATGGATCTGTGAACAGAGTCTGCGGGGAAAAAAATACGAACAGTAATGGCGTGTACCGATATGTAGCACGTTCAAACGGAGACCCACCCCGATGCATGAACCGAGCAGCGTCGGTGAAGACGACATAATCAATGTCGGTATATTTCAGCGCCACTGAACACCCCACTCTGGTAAAATATGTTTAAAAATTTGTGGGGACAGACTATGCGCATCCATCCACTCGCCATAGGCTATCAGCGCAATGCGCGCAAGGAAGCCTGCAACAAATAAGCTGGACAGCCTCATTGACCGCATAGGTTGTACAGGCTCATTCACCAAAATGAACCGTCGTTCTGTCCCCTCCAGATGGACTGTTCCATTCCATGTTCTCGTTTCCGTCGATTCTCTTTCGTGGTGCGTTTCAGCAACAAAGAACGAATCGAAAGGCGCCCAATCCCTCTGGAGATTCAGCCGCCGAATCCCGGACTTCGCATGCCGCCGCTGCTGTAGCCTGTCCTGGAGGTGAGGGTTCGTGGCTCTGCGATGTTGCCGGCGCCGCTGCAAAGGCGGTCATCGCTTGCAGCAGCAGCAGCAGCGGCAGCGCAACGTGCAGCAGCAACAGCAACAGCACTCATATGGACTGCGCCCGTAGGCCGGCGGGGCTGATGGGGCATGACGAGGCTACGTGTGTGACGCGAGGGAGAACATTTGTGTGAGCAAGTGACAGGGAAGGCTCCTTCGGGGAAAAGTCCCGGGGGCCGACGGTCCCTCGATGATGATGATTCGAGCAGCAGGCCCAGCCAGACCTTGAGCTCAGGCCCGTAGAGGTCAAGGCACCAGTGCAAGGCCGCGTCGTCCCCTTCCGACATGTCCACCGCCATCGCCTACGTAGAACCATCCAACCATCAGATGAAAGGCGTCAATCAACAACATCGCACACCCTCCCGCAGGCGGACCATCCATGCACGAGTGCCCATCTGCGGGCCCACCCCCATGGCCCCGGCCACCCGCCGCACGGTCGCCTCCCTCGTGGCCTCCTCCTGGGACGGCACCACGGCCAGCTCGGCCGCCCCTGGCGCGCAGTTGGTCTTCAGCCGTGAGCGCGCCAGACGCAGAGGCGGAAGGTCGGTGGTTCGAATCCGGCCGGCCGCGTCGGGTTTTCCGGGGAGCGGCATCAGGGCCGGGCTGAGGGCCCACGGGGCACGGCTGAAGCGGACGAGCAGCAGGAGCGGCGTGGCTGGGCCCATGTGGGGCAGCACGTCTCGATGGAGGCATTGGCGGGCCTGGGAGTGAGGGGCGGAGATGGGTGTGAGGCAGAGAGAAACGAGGAGCCAATCGGCGCCCTGGATTGAGGGGTGCACAGACCTCCGCCCATCGCCGCGGTGCCTCGCCATCGACGACAAACGCCACGGCCCCCGCGGTGCCCACGTGATTGGGCCACATATCGCGGACACTCGAATCGCCCGGCATATCCCACACCGCGACGGGGTATAGAACCGGGGTTGGAGGAGCCGCCGGGCGGTTGGGGGGCGTTGGGGGGGCCATAGTGCGGCTAGAACCTGGGGTGATAGCCGCAATCTCGAACCGTTCCAGGATGGGGCCATACGTGGCCATGGGTGGCATCCGACTGCGGGCCGACCACCAGCAGAGTAGGCTGGTCTTGCCCGCCCCGGAGACGCCGCACAAGCAGAGCGTCAGCGGGCCCGAGTTTGAACGCTGCGTGCGTGCGTGCGTGCGTGCGTGCGTGCGTGCGTGCGTGCGTGCGTGCGTGCGTGTGTGTGTGTGTGTGTGTGTTTGTGTGTGTGTGGGGGTCATGTCTGTGCGCCGTATGTGGTACTGCGCGTGGCCATTGCTCCCCTCGGTATTGCGTTGCCATTTCAGCAATCGCGCGGGGAAGTCTGCACGATGGAGATGATTGGCTGATGTTGATGCTGATGACGATGCTGCTGACGATGAAGATGACGATGAAGGGAGGGCAGGGGGACGGACGGCGCGCTGGGAGGCCCGGAGAGCCTCGAGGTATGTCTGGCTGGGCTCGGGAATGGCGGACAGGGGCCCCGCCAGGGGGCTGATCTCCGGGGGAAGGCAGACGTCGACGGGGGAGATACCGGCCTGAGGGGTGGCTCCGATGTCCAGATCGGGGGGAGCCACCAGGGGCACGGGTTCCGGACCTGGGGGTTATCACCACACCGACAGATTTGAAAGCGAGCGCGGAGCGGGGGGGTCCGAACACACGTGCCACCAGACGTCGCCTGGAATGACGAGCAGCACACAGACCGCCAGACAAACCGCCAACATCGTCCCACAGGCGAGAAGGACGGGCAGACCCACAGGCGGGAAGGACGGGCAGACCCACAGGCGGGAAGGACGGGCAGACCCACAGGCGGGAAGGACGGGCAGACCCACAGGCGGGAAGGACGGGCAGACGCACAGGCGGGAAGGACGGGCAGACGCACAGGCGGGAAGGACGGGCAGACGCACAGGCGGGAAGGACGGGCAGACGCACAGGCGGGAAGGACGGGCAGACGCACAGGCGGGAAGGACGGGCAGACGTACAGCGACCTGCCTGCCCAAAGAGAGGAAGAGCAGCACATCAAGACGGACACGAGACACAGACGCAGGCACGCACAACTGGCCCGTCATGCGAGCACCGACCAATATGGCCGCCTGCGGTCGTGACGTGCGGCAGCGGGGTCTCCAAGGGGGCGGCGCAGGTGGCTCGACCCCCAGGGGTCCCATCCAGGATCCCCTGCCGTCCAGACAAGGGGGTGGTGGGTAATGGCGGGGTCGCCGGCACGGCCAATTCATCCTCGCCAGGGCGTCTTGGTGCGCACACACCCCCGCCACCATCATCACCTTCACTTTCGGACTCGTCACTGCTGCTACTGGTGGTGTTGGTGCTGCTGGGTTTCGAACCCGGGTGCTCATGCGTTGTCGTCGACGTTGCGCCGCCGTCACCATCGTCGTCACCATCATCCTCGCTGTCGGACAGCAGCGGGCAGTCGGCGAACAGGTCCTGGGCGTGTCCGGGTTCCGGAAGGCGCAGCCTGAGAGCGGCAGGGGCTGCCCGGGACGACATGGACTGGCGCCGGGAGGAGGTGGTGATGGGCGTCCCGCCCCGCAGTCGGGTGCGAAATTTCATGGCCGAGGTGGCCGCAAGCGGCGACTGGTGGTCGCACGAGAGAAAATGTTCCGGGACCGAGGGTGATTGAACCGGGGTGCGCGCCACCATCGCCAGCGGGGTCGTCGCGGGGTGCACGGGGGATGATAATGATCGTGGGGCGGGTGGTGGTGGTGGTGGGGGCAGTGGTGGCGGCGCGGCATGTGGCTCCGGCCGAAGCTCAAGAAACATTGTGCATGGGACGGGGGCCGGGAACCGGCCGTGGCTGGGGCCCAACAGGGTCGGTGGGAGGGGGACGGGGGGCCCGGGGGCCATCAGCCAGGGGGGAGTCAGCCGGTCGGCACCCAGGGACGGGGCCAGGTGGCAGTCGGGGGAGGCCAGGCAGAGGCGGAAGACCAGCATGGAGGGCAGGGTCAGCGGGAGCGGCTGGGGGAGGTCAACCTGCATGTCGGGTGAGCGCCAGGCGGATCGTGAGCGCGTGTGGATCAATGGACTGTTAAGGTCTCTCAAATGTTTGTGTGTGTGGGCGAGTGAGGGAGTGAGGGAGTGAGGGAGTGAGAAAGGGAATGAACGGGGAGTGGGCGGGTGATGGAGCGAATGAGTGTGGGGAAGGGTCCGCGAGCGAGTGGGTGAGTTAGATTGGGCATGAGTGAGCGGATGACTGCGCGTGCGAGCGTGCGAGCGTGCGTGGCGTGGCGTGGAGTGGGTGCATGGCATGGGTGCATGCAGAGGCTGACCTGCCAGGGGAAGGGCAACACCATCGGGTCAGCCGACCCGTCCAGAACCACGCAGCTGCCCCGACCCAGCACCTGGGCCTCCCGATGTCGAATCCCGCGTCGCACTCGGAAGTAGTTGGACGGGGGTCCGTTGTATACCTCGGCAATGGCGCGTCGGACCAACCAGCCCCGGGCCCAGGCCTGAACGCGGGTATATGCTCCCGAGGTGGCAGACGCAACTGGGGCCCGAGCGGACTGGAGGCGAGTGACCCAGAGGTCACGCAGTGCCGGGGAGTCGGAACGGAGGACCCAGGTCTCGGGCATGACACCTGAGAAACGCACAGAGAAGGTATCCGCCCGCGCGGGGTCAGGTCGACAATCGGCCAGATCGGATAGAGTGTGAGATTCCAGAGCGGGTGCGCCCTGCGATAGTCATGTGGATAGACAGAACAACGGGCGCCGAAGAAAGCGCAGACCGGCTCAGCGAGCAGTGTCAATGTGCCACCGCTGGAGAATGAAAGAACACACCAGACATCCTTCCATGATTTTTTAGCTTGGAGGTGAAGAGGGCCAGAAAAGCTCCGCTATGACAAAAATGGCATAAAAAAGCAGGAGAGGAGTCAAGGTACCTGTTGGCTTGCTGCCGTTGATGCAGGTTCACGAAGGAAGAAATATCTTGAAGATAGTCTGTTTCACCTCGGGTCCACCCGAGAGCCGTCAACAGCCAGCCCCGCCGCCGCGCGTTCGCGCAGCCTCCTCGTAGGCCAATAATCACAGAGAGATTCGCCCAATCTTGTTAATGCACAAAAAAAAACGGTTACAATCTTCACATCAGCCCCAATTCCCAACCCCATCACGCACGTGCACCGGTCGTTGGTGGCAAGGGCGCCTTTCCCCCGAGTGTCCCATCTCCAGGTTTCGAACTCGGCTGGCTAGCCGCAAAAAATACTTTCGGTCCCATGGCGAGCAACCGGGGCCATCATTTATGGCAACGGCTGCAAAAACAGGGATCATAATCTGGAAACCCGGCGAAACACCCCTTCACTCAATCCAGTTCGTCGTGCCGGAATCCGTAAAAGTTAGGTGAAAAGAGCGTGGGGATGGGCTCGTAATGTAGCATGAGATCACTCCATATTATTATGGGGCAACGAAAAAAAAAACGACCACGATCAAAGGCCGAGCTGGGCGCTGAGCTTACTGAGGAGCTTCATCGAACTGCCGATGAGGTCACGTCTGGGGGGGGGGGGGGAACGAAGAGGGCCGGAACAAGCCGTGAGATCGCGACCTCCTGGCACAGTGTCGAGGCCCACGGGGGGGGCGGGACGGACTGTCGCTGGAGCTTTTGCTCCATATCCCGGAGGACGAGGGGCGGCACGGGGCCGCTTTGGGGCAGGGCCGACTCGGCGGGGGCTGCTCGCGGGCCATGCGGTCTTGCAGCTGCCCCAGCCGCAGCCCCAGCCGGGCCGCCTCGTCCTGCTTGCGGGCCACCTCCCCCCGGAAAGCCACCTCGGCCGGGGAGAGGTCCCCCTGCAGCCACCGCGCCACCGCACCACAGTCAGCGGCGACGCCTGCAGCGACTCCCACCGTCACACCACATCACCATCCCTCCCACCATCCGACCCATCCCTCCCACCCACAGCCCCGGGAGGCAGCGGGCAGATGCGATGCGCACCTGGACGGAGCGCACCAGCTGCAGGTAGCCCGAGGCGCGCTCGGCGAGGTTCTCCTGGAAGGCGGCCGCCCCGGCGATGCCGGCCTGGGTCTGGTCGAGGCCCCCCCGCAGGGTGGCCAGCACCCGGGCGAGCTCCTCCTCCCGGGCCACCTGCTGGCGCCGCTCCTCAGCCTGCCGCTGCAACCTGGGCGGGGACACAGCGCATGGGGGAGTCGGACCGGGGGGAGGCTGACAGTGTCGGACCTTTCCTGGAGGGCGCAGTGGCCCCGGAGGAGGGCGTCGCGGTGCTGGAGGAAGCGCTTCTGGGCGGCCTCCAAGACGGCCTCTTGCTCTGCAGCCGGCCCGAGGGGTTCCGCCCGCCATCACCCGCCCGTCATATGAAGATGGCGCCCCCACAGCCGGCCGATGGCGGGGTGGCGGGGGCCGAGGCAGGGTGGATGGGCAGCGCGGGGGCTGGGCCGCGGACCGTCCGGGGTGGCGGACTGGGGCAGGGAGACCAGGGCCGGCATCTGGGCGGCCAGCTCCTCCACAGCCGCCATCTGCAACCCCCGCGGGCGGACCCGGTGGGCAACCAGGCAATGGGCAGAGATGCACCCACCCCCCCACCCCCCAGGCACGAGCGGCCCTCGGGGCGCCGCCGTGGCATCGATGCGGACCGCCTGCACGAGGGCCGGATCGCTGGCTGGGGGCGCGGGTGCGGCCTCGTCGGGCTGGGCGGCAAGGAGCTCGTCCAGGCGCCGCTGGAGCAGCTCGCTCGGCCGCAGCGGGCCTGCCACACACCAAAAGTCCACAGGGCATGAGCCCACAGGTGGGTGGGTATGCGATGGGCGGGTAGGTGGATGGGCTGTGGATGGGGCGGGGGTGAATGATGGGCTGGTGATGGGGTGGGTGTCGGGCGGACCGGCGTGAGGTTGTTCCCCGGGGGCTGGGGGCAGGTTGATCCGGACGAGGCCCGCCGGCAAGGGCGGCCCCCGCACCAGTTCCACGTATGGCTCGCTGCGGCCCTGGCCCTGCTGCTCGTGGGGCAGCTCCCCCGGGGCGGCGTCCATCCGCACCCGCAGCCCGATTGGCGGCGCCGGGGCGCTGCTCACGCGACGGTCCGCATCAACATGAAGATCAGGCCACCAGAACCCGGGCCATCAGAACCCCATCCGGCACCTTGACACCTTGGGGGAGGGAGTGGAACAGAGCGGGGACCTGGTGGGGAGGGGCATGCTGTTGTAGAGCTCCAGGATGGCCCGGGGCTCGAGGGCCAGCGGGTGGGCCTCGTCGATGGTCCCTGGGCACACATCCCGCCACGCACCCCGCCACACGCACGGCAGGATGAGCGTCCCTGGGCACACATCCCGCCACACACCCACACGACAGGATGACTGGCCAAGGAGGAGCAAACGGGCCCACCTGGCTGGTCATCATCGCCCAGCTAACATGGGACAGGGACAGGGACAGGCAGAGGCACTGGAGGGACAGGCCACGCCCAGCGCCCACCCCGTGCCCCGTGCCAGACGAGTGCCTGCGGCGGCCTGGTTGAGGGCCGCGGGGAAGGCGCCCAGGTCGAGCATGTGCAGCCCCGCGTAGTGGGCGCAGAGGACCACCCCCGCCCGCAGCGGGTGCCCCGTCAGCCAAACCTGGGCGAGCCGAGGCCCGCGGGGAACGGGTGCGGGTGCGGGTGCGCAGGGGCGAGCCAGCGTGAGCGACTGTGTGCGCCGTGGGTCCGCGTGTGTGCGTCGTCGATGCCTGTCCGACGGCGTGACAAGTTGGCTGTGTCTGACTGCCGGTGTGCGCACGTACCGTGGGCGGGCAGGTGGGGTGGCAGCGGACCGGGGGCGGGTGAGGCATGGCGTGGGAGCTGGAGAAGGGCGGCAGGGCCAGCCGCACGCTGGTCAGGGGCACCAGCAGCGGGCCCTCGGTGCTGCCCGCCGACGGGGCGGCTCCGGGATGCACCTGCCCGCCCAAGAAGAGAAAGGCCAAGGATCTTGCTGTGCGCGGCCGACTCTGTGTCTGGGGGGCGCGGCTGGGTCGGCATTGGGGCGGGCGAGGGGGAGAGGGCGAGGGGGAGAGGGCGAGGGAGAGCGAGGGGCGGACGGTGAACCGGGGCGGGATGTCCCTGGCCAGCAGGAAGACCCGCAGCTGGGCCGAGGCCTGGGCGGTGATCACCAGGGGCGGCATGGTCCCCAGCAGGGACACGTGGGTCACCTGGCGTGGGTCCGACAGCCCCCCGGGGCGGGAGAGGCGAGACGGGGGAAAGAAAAAGGGGGAAGTCAGGTGGGTGCGCAACCATGGCAGGGAAGGGGGCGCGGGACGTGGGACGTGGGACATAGGGCGGGGAGCGCGGACCCTCCGGGCGGGGTCGCTGGCGAGGTGGGCCAGGCTGAGGGGGAACGGGTCCTCGTGCGAGGCGGGGCCGGACTCGAGGGGTCCGCTCAGCACCGGCCGCAGCCATGGCCGCAGCGCCTGCGGGACGGGCGACGTGCGCAGGCAGGGCCACCCGCCCGGCCCCAGGCGGAATGGCTCCCCCGAGGCGCCGTCGGGCGTGACCAGAGTGCCCACCCTGCCACCGTCCGCCACCATCGTCAGGGCGCCCCGGCGGAGGGATGGCCATCGGGCGGCGGAGGGATGGCCATCGGGCGGTGGGGGACGGGTGGGGAGACGCCGAGATGAGCGTGCGGATGATGGCGATGGTGAGCATGCGCACGATGACGATGGTGAGCATGCGGATGATGGCGATGGTGAGCGTGCGGGTGATGGCGATGGTGAGCACGATGACGAGCATCATGCTGCGTGATGCTGCTGCTGATGAGTGCGGCGCATGAAAGGGGCCGGCGTGGCGATACGAGAGGGGCAGGCGGGAGCGGACCTGTCCCAGAAGGCCGCCGGGAGGGCCGGCTCGGAGAGGCAGCCCCTGCTGGGGGCGGGGCGGATCTCCTCCTCGATGGTGGTCTCCATGTGGTCCGCCTTCCGCTGCACGGCCTCCAGCCAGCACAGGCGCCACCTGCAAACGCCACGCACACCCACACCGTCCGCCACCGCCCCGGGTGAGCCGGTGCCCGAGCGGGGGTGATGGTGCCGGGCAGACTTCACCTCGGCCGGCAGCTGGCTGCGGTCCTCGGGCACTAGGGCCATCGTCTCGGCGTTCAGGTCGGCGAAGACCCGCTCCGGGACCGCGCTGCGCCCGCCCCCAGCCAGCCAGAATGGCGAGTGTGAGCCCCGCCGTCACGAGGGGCGTGCCGCGGACCATCCGTAGGGGATGACCGGGTTCAGGGTGTACAGGTGCCCCGTCGCGGAGGTGAAGAGAACCGCGAAACGCAGCCACCCGAACCCGGGGTCGGCGCTCTCAGCGGGAGCCCGATCGCTCGAGAGGAAGTGACACTCCGGGAAGCAGAAAGAGAAAGACACGAGCTCTGGGACGGAGCTGGCGCGCTGGTCGTCTGGGAAAAAATACATATGGTGGTAAGGCTGATCGCATTGGACAACAAACCATCTTCGTTCGGAATCATAAACCGAGATGAATGTGAAGACTGCGTTAAGAGGGTAGAAAGATCGAATTCTTGCTCGGGGAGGTTCGAGCTGAAAGCCAGGTTAAAACATCTGAGGGGGAAAAGATCGATCGTTTGTCCCGAAATGCAATTGAGATCACCGCAAACCGAAATATGTTTCCTCTGAGAAGGAGAAATAAATGCGATTGACTGAGGGGGTGAAAAGAAGCCCACAGCACGGGAACCTGCATTTGCTTCTGGAACCCTTGGCAAGGGTGGGATAACAAAGAGCTGACAGCTGACGGCCTCGCCCCCCCCCCCCCCCCCCCCCCATTACACTGTGGCCGAGAGACCATACGCAGCGGTTCGGTGGATTCGCCGCCGGTGCGTTGATGGAAGACATATTGCAACACACTCTTGCGAGAAGTGAGGGACGCTAGCTCTGTTTTCGGAGCAGGAGCTCTGGTCGCAGGGCCGGTTATATGCGGGCGGAGAGATGATCAAAATTATAAAATAAAAAAAGGTCCCCTCCCGGGGGGGACGTGTTGGCAGGTCGATGGGCAATTTTGCCCGAGAAGAACGAAGGAGAAGGGGAGGGTGAGGGTAAGTTGGTCGCAGGCAACTCGGTCGCTGACCACTTTCACAGTGTTCGTTGAGAGAGGGCCCTGACGAATCTGATCGGGAGTTCTCGTGGAGGAGCCCTAGCCAGGCGGAAATGGCATCCGTTCAAAACCCCAGACCCGGAGAACTGAACAAATTCCTTCGAATCTCGTATCGTTCCTCATCCTTTATTTACCTTCTTCCTTCCTCCTTCTTCGTTCTTCTCCGGGCCACACGGTTTCCCTACATATTTCAACCCGTCGTGATATCATACATCACCCACAGGTTCTATTTTTCAACAATTTTTCTTGGATGATGGATGAAGATTACTGGACTCTCAGCCGAGGGTCCGCTTGCCGCAATGGCTTTTCTTGCCGAGAATGCCGTCATGACATTTTCAAAGGCGAACGCATCATCGTTCGAGATGGCCGGAAAATTCGACTCTTTTATCACGAACGGTGCTTTTCGGGAACAGCTGACCCAAGAACACAGCAACACAGCTCTTATCATGAGGGGAAATTCACTAATATCAACCCTGAAGCTCCTCGCGTGAAGGGCCAAGGAAAATGGAGCGTTTCCAGCTACGGGTATCAGGCCGCCCCTCCTCACACATGACCTCCTACACACTACCTCAGATCACCGGGGGGATTACCAGACATAATTGAGGTGTGTGGTTCCAGATCCGGCAGCTTTCGGTTCCTGACTTCGATGACGCCAGCGCTGGTGGCCACCAACAGCGTGAGACAGAAACGGCCCACGGAGGGAGCTGCTCGGTGTTGAACAGCGCGCACCTGCGTGCCGTCTCGGCTGCCGTCCAATCGGCCATTTAACTGATGGTCATGCTCGGCGCCCCACCAGAGGGCCTTCAACCGGATCGCGGGGCTTCTTGGTTTGCCCGAGTCCATGCGCGCCGCCTTCAATTGTTCCGGGCTCGACCTGCTGGACTGCCGTGGCTGGACTGCCGTGGCTGGCTGGCCGGGGATCGGAGGCCCGGCCGGAGGCGGGCCCATCCCACGATAGCAAACGGGCCGCACCCCGCTCCCTTGCGGATGGATGACGACAGCGTCAGGTCCATGCAGAACCACGGTGCCCGAACCCCCACCGAGAAAGATCGGCCGATGGCGGTGTGCCATGATCGACGAGGAAACCCTCCCTCGAGATGTTCTTCACTCTTTTGTAAATTTCACGCTGCCATCCAGGCGGCTGCACGAACACGAGATCGAACACGAGATCGGTGGACCATTTCCCGGCGTCTTCCCCCCGCCCCCCTGCGCCACCATCTGAGGGTAGCGCTCCGGCGGCTGCTCCGGCCTTCGCTGGGGTCGGTTGGTGGGACACCCGCCTTAGTTGGGCCGAATGGCATAAGGGCGGTCTGCTCCCGATCGGAACCGGAGGACATGGCCTCATCGCCGTCAAGCGTGGGCTCGTGTCTCATGGGGGGGCGGCCACCTCGGCGGCCCAGGCCCTGAGGAAGGGCCTGTCCAGGCGGGCCTTGAGGTCTTCCAGGCCGAGAATGGGCGCTTCCGCCTCGTGAGGGCGCGCCTAGGGGTGGCGGCAGAATGGTGAGGGCGCATCGGGCGGGGGCTGCGACAGACCTCGGCCGCAGGGCAGAGGAACCCTTCGAGTGACGTGGGCTTCTCGGCTGGCGGGAGGGGGGTCGAAACGGGAGATCGGTGAGTATGGAGAACGGGCCCAGCGGGGAGGACAGCAGCGCGGGAGGGGTGCCGACCTGATAGGCTGCCCTGTACGAGGGCGTACAGGAGGCGGTTGGCCCGATCCCGCATGGCCTCCATGCTGGGCAGCGCGTGGGGCAGCGGGGCAGGCGTCCATCCACGGCCCGGGGCGGGGGAGCTCGGCAAGGGCGGCCCGGCCGGCCCGGCAGTGGGAGGCCGCTCATTCTGGGTGGGAGCCTGCTGGGGCAGCGCCGGGGCTGGGGGGTTGGAGGATTTCCGGGGCGGGGCGAGGGGCGGGGCCGTGTGGATGACACTCTCCAAGAGGCCCCGGACCGAGCCGGCAGGCGACAGGACCGACGACTCGGTCCGCAGGTGGGCTAGCTGGGCCGCACGGGCGGCCGCTGCGGCGAGCCAGCGGGGAAACGGGAAGGGAATTCAGAGGCGAGCCGCGAAGGACCGGCGAATGGAGGGAGACTGGCACAGGCGGCACGGACCGCGCTCGCTGCTCGACTGGTGGAGGCCTTCGGCCAGGAGGGTGCTCTCGCCGGGGTAGGCAGCTCCGTTGTCGTTGAGATCCGCCTTGTCGGGGGTCACGACTGTGAAGCCGTCGCTGGAGGAGACGGACGAAGCCATCGCTGACGAGGGTTCTGGCCCAGCAGCCGGGACAGAGTGCCGGCTCGAGGCTGCCAGCGCGGGAGTGCGGATGGGCGAGCGGGACGACGCGGCACTCTCCACAGGGGGACCCATGTCGGTCTGAGGCGGATGAACTCCCCGCGCCCCCATGGAAGGTTGGACAGCGATCGCCGCGGGCGGCGGGGACAGGGGGTCGGGTCCGGCCGGCAGTGTGGGCTCGACGAACATTTGGGTGCGGATGGCGGACCGGACCAGGTCGGCAGGGGCGGTGATCGGCCCCAAAGTGGGGGAGACACTTCGAGCCGCGGGTGGTGGGACAGGAGAGGTGGAGCGAGGACCCTGCCCGGGAGGGCCGGGCGCCTCGTGTGGGGTGGGTGAGCGCAGGGGGATGGGCGACGAACTCCTTTGCTCGGGGTGCTGAAAGATGCGCACTCCAAACCGCAGGAACCAACGCTCCGAGCGGAGAAGCCCCAACGGTCCGCAGGTCGAAAGGAGCGGCAGCATCTCCCCCCGGATGTGTGTGTGGGGGGAGCAGCTCAGGGCGACGATGGGCTGATTTTTCGGTTCAATCGAAAGGCAAATCGTGCTGACACTGCGCTCCAAGGCTTGAAAGCGGGGACCAGGATCGGGGTAGGTTACAGCGGTATATTGGAAAAATTGAAATCTCCATTCCATCCTAATGGAGTTTTCTTGAAAGCAGGCAACGTAAACCTCACCATCGCCCTCTGATAGCCCCATTGTAACATCAAATGCGGGAAGGCTCTCAGGCTGAGAAATATGCGGGCAAGACTCAAGGGCACCAGCGATGACATCAAGAGGGTTTGCACTGCTTGGATGGAGGGGAATTGGAGGAGTCTTGAAAAAGCCCTCTTGAATCCTCCTGATGAGAGATTCAATTCGCCTGTGGGTGTTCAGGGCGGGAGATGCTTTGCTCGACCTGCCAAAGAGATAAGTGCCCCGAAGGTGAGAGCGAACACCGACCACCCCTGACCATTGCCCCTCCGCACCCCAACCATACCAATCCCGAATTGGGACAAGCCAGAATTTATCCCGGTCTTTTGGTGTCGCAGGGGAGAGCACCGAACGAGCTTACTTCGCCTTAGTGGCGGCCAGGAAATCAGTGAACTCCTGGTAGGGGGTCATCTCGAAGGGAGCCTTGCGCCAGAGATCAGGGGTCAGGTAGGCGCAGGTCTAAAGAGAACAAAAATTAGGAGGATGAAGGGGAAGAAGCGATCCAACAAACCTGGGCGAGGGCGAGGTAGCAGGCAGTGACAAAGTTGCCCTGGGTCTTGGTGGAGCCACGAGTGTTGGCGAAAACGTCCTCAACACCGGCGAGCTGGAGAAGCTTCTTGGGGGTGGGGGCGGCAATGAGACCAGTGCCACGGGGAGCGGGGATGAGACGGCAAATGATGGAGCCCGACTTGCCGGTAACCTTCATGGGGACGGTGTGGGGGGCGCCCAGGCGGTTACCCCAGTAGCCACGGCGAACAGGGATAATGTTCAGCTTGGCGTCAATGATGGCACCACGGATGGCGGTGGCAACTTCCTTGGCAACCTTGGTGCCAAGACCGACGTGGCCGGCACGATCGCCAATGACGACGTAGGCCTTGAACTTGGTGCGCTGACCGGCAGCAGTCTGCTTCTGAACGGGCATAATCTTCATGACCTCATCCTTCAGGGTCTCGCCAGAGAGGAACTTGTCAACAATTTGGTACTCCTTGATGGGGAGGGCGTGATAGTAGATGTCGTGGAGATCGGCAATCTTGTTGTCCTTCACGAGGCGGCCGAGCTTAGTGACGGGAACCTGTAGAAACCCAAGCTAAGGTGAGGCTTCCTGATAAAGGTCTATACCGACCCACTCCTTCTCCTCCTCCTGACGGCCGGGCTTCTTGCCCTTCTGGTCCTTCTTGCCATGCATCGGACGGCCACGGCGCTCGCCATCACGGCGGGGACCACCAAAACCTGCACCACCACGGCGTTCGGTCGACGGAGCTGCGTCAGCCATTTGAACGTATACGGTAAAACCGGGAAACAAGGGAATATAACCCTGGTAATGATCGATCTTCTTCGCTTTTTTTCTTGTGCTCTTCGTGAGTTTGAGGGCGACCGTGAATCCGACATTCACGATCCGAAGAGCATTCACACAGAGCTTTTGCTTTTGCTTTCGCTGACAAAACCCGAAAGACACTTGGACCACTGCATCATCTGATACCGAACACATCAAGTGTGCGGCGCAGGGTTGAATATAAAAACAACATTCGGATGGGGGTGCTGGGTGAGTTCCCGCGGATTTCAGAAACAGCATAAGGCATCAGCTGTTCTGTTCAGCTGTTCTGTGAGCCGGATGCACGCCACGTTCAGAGGACGGCAGACCAGCATCAGCAGCACCACCAAGACCAACACCACAGATAACCCGAGCCGAATCAACCAGTCACCGCATTGAAGTCGGTAGGCCTGGTCGGGTTGGGAATGAGGAAGAGGGGGACGAAGACGGGAGCGGAGAATTGGGCGGGGGGCAGAACCAGATGCGAGTGGGAAAAGAAAAATGACAGACGGAAGGAGGAGGAGACAGCAGCATGCGACCCGGCATCCGCGCCCGAACAGCGGTGCGAAAAGGAAAAAGAAAAGGAAAAAGAAAAGGGCGAGAGGGGGAGGAAGAAACGAGGCGAGGCAGGCATCGGGCGTGGGGGAGGGACACACCACCACAAACACACACAACCGAACAGGAGGAGCGGAGGGGAACAGAGAGGAAGAGGAAGAGGAAGAGGCAGAGGCAGAGAGAGGGGGGAAGGGGGGGAGGGAGCACGCTAAACAAGGGCTGACAGCAGCTGCCAGCGCAGGCCCACGGCAGGCGGGGGGTGCGGGGGGCGCGCGGGTGTGTGTGGTGGATGGGTGGGTGGATGGGTGGATGGGGAGAGGAGGGAGGGTGGTCAGGCGAGGGTGGCCCGCCTGAGGAAGGCCGGGTCCATGCGCTGGTCCCAGGGCGTGGCCGAGTGGGCCGTCGGAATCGGGGGCGGCTCCTCCTCGGGCGGCCCGGCGGCGCCCTCCTCGGCGGCCAGCTCCTCCATCATCTCGTCCCGCAGGGGCACGCTGCCCTCGCTGAGGGCCCGCGAGGGGTCCCGCCCGTAGATGCGCAGCAGCATGTAGAACCGGCTGACCGTCACCGGGTTGCCGGCCCCGTCGCTGATGGAGACGTGCACGATCCGGCTGCCGGAGAACCGGCGGAACTCGGCCAGCAGGGCCTTCTCGGGGATGTACTCCACCTGGGTGCTCGTCCCCACCACGGGTAGGGTGATCTGCGCGGGGCTCCCCGTGGGCGGACCCGTCGAGGGGTGCCGGGGCGGGAAGCGAGGCGTCACACCGGGCATGCTGCCCAACCCGCTCGCACCGCCGAAGGGCGACAAGGCCGGGTGCGTGTCGGGGGCGCCCACCAGCTCGGGGAGGGTCACCACCACGAAGAGGGCCGTGTTGGGTCGCTCGGCGGTCGAGGGGGGTGTGATGATGGTGTAGTTGACCAGTGAGACGTGGGTGATGACCTCGAAGAGGGGAGGCACGATGATATCGAACTCGTCCGAGGCAGCCTCGGGCGACTGGATCGGGAGGTCCATCGTCTCTGTACCCACGGCATGGGGAACGCGCCGGTGCGTGACGTGAGTCGAGAACGGCAAGGTGCAAGCAGGGGCAGTTCGGCCCTGGAATTGGCTTAGGGAGCGACTGACCTTCTTCAGGGTTGCTTTGGGTGAGGTGCTTGATGTTTTCAGGCCGAAACTCGAGGCCATCCTCCTCGGAATCGCCGACGACTGCCGCCGCCGAGTCCAGCTTTTGGCTACCTTTCTCCTTTTGGCTATGCTGGCTCTTTCTACTTGGGGCTCGGGGCTTGTCACTGGTCGTATCACTGGAGGTTTGCAATCTGGAGAAACCGGTGGAGCGGAATCGGGCCGTGGTGCCAAGTTGTTGAGTGTGTGTGGCTTCCGTTCCAGGGGGTTTGACAAGCGATGAAGTTATGGATGGAGCGATGCTATTTCGGCGTTGGTGATCGCCCCTTGATGACGAAAGAAGGGGTGATTGTGTATATTTGCGTTTGGGGAGGGTCGTTGAATGCATCTCTACCGTATTCAAGCCAAGAATTGGCGGGGTATTAAATTGCGGCAGGCGTACTACAAAGGGTAAGTTGCCTGAGATGGCAATCGCCGCAGAGAGAGTGACCTGCCTCAGAGAGAATTGGTAACTGTTCCGAGGGTGAATCTGCCAGTCTTTCATGCAACAAGAGCACGTGCCTCCTCCTACCGCGGCCCCGCTGACGAAGGAAAAGGCCACCGAGTTGGCTGCCATGTTTAAGCAAGAATTGGAATCTGTTGTCCAATTCTGGATTCAGCATTCTCCGGACCGTGAGCATGGTGGCTTCTTTACCTGCCTTGAGCGCGATGGTTTGTCAGAATTGTGTTCCTCTTTAATACCTTTTTTCTTTCACAGGGTCTGTGTACGATAAGGATAAGTTTGTCTGGCTGCAGAATCGTGAGATCTGGCTGATGAGCGAGGTCTGCCTTTTTTTTTTTTTTTTTGCTCACTTGCTTTTCTCCCCCAGTTGTACAACCATTATGAGAAGCGCCCCGTTTTTCTCGAGATGGCCACCCTTGGCGCCAACTTCATGAAGGAGCATGGCCGCGCCGAGAGCGGCGATTGGTATTTTGCTCTCAATCAGCAGGGCCGTCCTCTTGTGGCCCCTTACAACATTTTCTCTGGTTTGTTCTGATTTCGTACCCCTCCTCAACTCATTTTCCTCTAGACTGCTTCGCATGCATGGTCCGGCCTTGTTCGTCTTATTCCTCCTCCGGATGGTGGGATTTGGATCCGTCAAAAGGATTTTTTAACGTTCTTTTCTGCTGATTTCATCCGATTTCAATTTCCGATGTTGTCCTTCCCCTCCCCAGGCCTTCTCGGCCTATGCCAACGCCACCCAGCAGCAGTGGGCCCGCGAGATCGCCGCCGAGGCCTACAGCCACATCCTCGCCCGGCAGGAGAACCCCAAGGGCAAGTGGTCCAAGGGTGTCCCCGGGACCCGGTCTGCCGCTCGGCTCACCGCACCTGCGGAGGACTGACTCCCCCCGTCTCGACCGACCCCAGGCCCAGCCGGGCCCTGGCGCTGCCCATGATCCTGGTGAACCTTTGCATGGAGCTCACCAGCCACTTGACCGAGTGCCACGTCCCCGGGGACGAGCAGGTCGCCCAGCGGTTCGGCCTCTCCCCGGCCCAGACTCAGGCCAAGGTCCGCCCCCCAACGCCATCATCCCATCACCCCCATCATCATGTGGTCTCGGCTGACTTGGACAGATCGCCTCGCTGCTGGAGATGCTCTTCCGGGACTTTGTCGACCCGCAGAGCCACCTGATGCACGAGCACATCATGCAGACCCCCGAGGACCAGGACACCTACGACGGGCGCCTCGTCAACCCTGGCCACACCCTCGAGACCTGCTGGTTCACCGTCGAGGGTCTGCCGCCGCCCCGCAGACCCGGGGTCGGAAGCCGCTCACCGGGCCCTCGGTTCCTCTCCGTGCCCCTCCAGCCGCCAAGACTCTGGAGGGCCCCGAGTACGCGGCCGTCCGGTCGCGGGCCATCGAGCAAGCCTGCGAGCTGGCCCTGAACACGCTGCGCTTCGGGTGGGACTCCCAGAACGGGGGCATCTTCTACTTCATGGACATGAAGGGCCACTCGCCCCAGCAGCTCGAGTGGGACCAGAAGCTCTGGTGGGTGCACGTCGAGGCCCTCATCGCCTGCATCGTCTGCTTCCGCGAGACCCGCCGGCCCGTCTTCTGGGACTGGTACCAGCGCATCCACCAGTACACCTTCAGCCACTTCCCCGACCCCCGTCTGTCGGCCTCCCCCCACCCCTCGCGCCATCTTGCTGCCCGCCTCCCGCCAGCCTGTGGGCTCATGCGTTCTCCATGGGGGCCTTCGGTGGGGGGCGCGACAGAGGGCGGCGGGGAGTGGTTCGGCTACCTGAACCGCGAGGGGCGCCCGCTGCTCTCGGCCAAGGGCGGCAAGTGGAAGGGCTGCTTCCACGTCCCGCGGGGCATGTTCCGCCTGGCCAACATCTTCTCCGACTTCGCAAAGTCCCTCTGAGCTGCCTCCGAGCGTGCGGCAGCGAATGGCGCGCCGTTGCCCCGGGGGCGATCCATGTCGCCGCATGTCCTTGCGAGCTCAACCCCTCGCGAGCTTCTCCCGGCTGCGCCTTCCATATCTCCCGCCTGCCGCATCTGAACTCCCTTTCCTGTGACCGTTGGTTGTGCGTGCGGCAAACCTTAATACGAACCGATAATCGGACCCGGGTGTGTTCTTCTGGGGGCTGCTCAGGGCCGGAGCGCTTGGGTCTTTTTGGCGTCCTCCTTCTTCTCGCTTGGCCAGAGCTTTGGGTGCGCTTGGTCAGGGCTCTTCTTTAGACTTTTCTCAAAGCCGGGTAGAACCAGACGCGCTTGGTCCTTCATCGGCTTGGTCTTCTCCTCAGAGCCGGATGCGCTTGGTCTTCTCCTCAGAGCCGGATGCGCTTGGTCTTCTCCTCAGAGCCGGATGCGCTTGGTCTTCTCCTCAGAGCCGGATGCGCTTGGTCTTCTCCTCAGAGCCGGATGCGCTTGGTCTTCTTGGCGTCCTTCTTCTGGCGGAGGGCCTCCATCTGCCGCTCGAGCTCCTCCCTCCGCGCCCGCTCCTCCGGGTTCTCCACATAGACCGGCGCGGCGCTGGGGGGCTCCTGCATGGGAGGGCCGGAAGGGTGAGTTTGTGGCCTCACCGGGCGGACAGACTGCGGGCGGGGATGCGGCCGGCGCAGGAGCAGCAGGTGCCGGCGCAGGAACAGCAACGGGCGCGGGAGCGGCAGGTGCGGGGGGATTCGGCTCGCCCATCATGAGGGCCAGGATGTCCTCGCCCGTGGCGGCCGCGTCGTTGCCTGCGGACATCATCGGCGGGCATCGGCGGTCATCGGTGGGACCGACCGACCATGGGGCGGAGCGGCGGACCTGCTGGTCGCATTGCAACGAGGCTGATGCCGTCGTCCCCCTGGATCGGCGCAAGGGATCGGAGCGGCTTCCGCCGCGCAGGGATGGTACGCCCCCTGAGAAGAAGGACATCAGCCAAAGGGTTGGGGCTGGACCGAAGGACGGACGGGGGTGGACCCCCGGGGGGAGGAGCAGCAGGAGAACGGGGCTCAACCTGGGCATGAGAGGCCCCTGAATTCGGTGCTGGTATTGGTGGGACTGGTGGAGAGACTGGCGCCGGCGGCGGCGGAGGCGGCAGCGAAGGAAGCGGCGCTTGAGGGGCCGGGGCCGGGGCGGGTTCTGTCCGCGCGAAGAAGGATGGCGTGATGTTTGGGGCGGGCACGACGACAGACCGGGCAGAGACCGGAGAAAGAGATGATCCACGTGGGGGTCGAACCGGAAATCCAAGGCCCCGCGGAGCACCTCGCTGGTCTCCTGTTGGCCCCCCGACCAGAGCAGCAGCAGCACGGTGGGATGGCAGGTGACATCGGCCAGTTCAGACCGGCACATTCAGCATGCCTTGCTCGAAGGAGGCCTCCTCGAAGTGCTCCGTCTTGACTACGAGGATGAGGTGCTCCCCGCGGGTTGGGGCGGAGCCACACAGACATTTCAGGGGCGTCCTGACTCGCAGGCGGTACTCGTCGATCTCGAGGTCTTTGGCGATGAGGAGCCGGCCCATCTCGGCCATCTCTCGCCGGAGGACCTTGACGATGTTGTGCAGAGGGACCAGCATCTGGTCCCGCAGAAGCTCCCGAGCCCACTGAGCCTCAAGACGCGCGGCCCGAAAGACCCAACTGAGCCGGAGCAGGCCAATCTTCGACTCGAATGAGAGTTCCAACGCTCCCTGCCAATAGTTATAGGCAAAGGAGCCTCGCGAAAAGAGTCGACCTCCACCGGACGGATGTGAAACGAGACTGTGTTCATGATCTCACGAAGAGTATTGAGGAGATCGCTAGAAGAAATGCTGAGAAGAGGCGCATATTTCTAAGAAAAAACATAGATGTTGTGTCAGGCAACATATTGCAGACCTCTTTCTCGGCTTGAATATTTTCCGAGTGTGCATGCCAGACATCGACCATATCCGAAACGAGGAGTGAATATGATGTCGTCCGGAAGATACTCTTCACAAAGTATTGTGCCCCACCCGTTTGGTCAGTCCGGAGGGGCTGCCAAAGGATTGGGAAGAAGGCTTCCATCTCCGGCTTTGCGTATGCCACCCACGGGTGCTCCTCTCTGTCTTCTGTCTTCTCTGGCGTCGTGCTACTTTTGTGGAAAAGCCGACGTGCCACTTTCTGGCTGTGCTGGATGCCACGTTGCCTTGTACTGTTCTAAGGCTTGTCAAGTTGCCCATTGGACACACCACAAGCCAGCATGCATCGAATTGCGCAAGTTCAGTAAAATAGTCGTTCCAGACTTCCCTCCATCGCCGGAGCCGTTTACACTGACAACATGGGATGACTACTTCCAAAAGAGAGGGTTTGCCAATCTTTCAGAAGGTCCGGATCTTGTTCAACGTCTCCTTCATCTGCGTTTCCCCTTTTCGCAGACGTCAAGACTGTCCTCACTGATGGACTATCTCGACCCTTGTCAATTATCCACACGATTCAACGCTTGGGGTTGAAGCCGACAACCAACGACCTGAACCATCCCAACTTCATCTTTGTGGTGGGCGCGAGCGCCGGGGTGGAGGAGGCCCAGGTCTCGCTTTCCGCCTCTCCATGGTCCCAACTTCCCTTCTCCTTCTCAGCTGGTGGACCAGAAGCTGGGTGCCAAGTGCTGGGCCGAGCTGGGCACCTTTTTCCCCGACTGCCACTTTGGGCTGGTCCTGGTGGGCCCCGAGATCAGCCCGGCCCGGGACTCGACCGTACAGATGGTCTCACGGACGGTCTTCGGGACCTTCGTCCGAAACAACTTCGCGGACTTCCTCCGGACGGAGCAGCTTGTCCGGGGCCCTGACGACCGGCCCCTCCTCATCGCCGCCTTCAACCCCGGCTTCGGCTCGCTGGCCCGCCGCGGCCCGGGCGAGGATCCCTGGCTGCGCAGCGTCGAGGCGGCCCGGTACCTGGGAGTGCCCACCCTGTGCACGTTTGTCAACGATGAAGACGATCTGCGCCTCGACATGGCTTACCTCCGCGCCCAGTCCGCCCCCCCCCCCCCCTGCAGCTTCCTCCATACCCGCCTCACCCCCGCAACTCACGGTCGGGTCCCCTGTTCGCTGGCATCCTTGGTGGGCCGACAGGAACGCGCGACTGGTGGAGGGTGCCGGGGCCCCGTCGGGGCTCCCCAATCCCTTCGCCTCGCACCGGGTGCTCTACGACCCCCGCTGGGCCGCCTCCCCGCAGCGGTCCATCACCTGGGCCCGGCCCAACCACTCGTGGGCGGTCTTCCAAGGTTCCACCGAGGCGCCAGGGCCGGGGGCAGCCACGCCATCTGCCGCCGCCACGTCCGAAGCGGAGGGACCCCAAACCCGAGCGGCCCCCGCGGAGCTCCAAGCGGCCCAGCAACGGCCCGCCGGGCAGTAACCGCAGAGCATGAGCACAGGGGGGCAGGAGGTCAATCCAAGAAGAAGAGGCAGAGGCCAGGGCAGGTGAATCGCCGGAACGGGTTCTTTGGCCCGGCCGCGCCCTCGGAGGGGCGGGCGGGGAGGGCGACGAGCGACGGGACGTGCAGCAGTCAATCATACAACGGAACGCCAATACAACGGGCGGGACGTGCAGCAGTCAATCATACAAAAAAAATTATCCGGGGAGGGCGAAGGGAGGGGGAATGGAAGGCTCCGGAGGGGGTGAGAGTGGGAAGCGGATCGGCACCCGCCTGGTTGCGCGCACCTCATGTGGGCCAGGCGGGGGCCGCTCCCCTCCGGGAATCGCATAAAACGGTCGAGGCGAAGACAAGAGGGGCACGGATGGGGGTGGGATGGAGGGCAAGAGCAGAACAAACGAGGAGTCCAGGCGGCGCGCACCCCGCAGGACCCAGACAGACGAGGGGACGGGAGGAGCCAACGAGAAACACTCCACGGCCAGGCCAGCCAACCGAACAGACAAACCACAGCCGGCGCGCAATCACGCGCACCCGCAGAAAGGAACGGAACGGAAAGGAACGGAAAGGAAAGGAGAGGAAAGGAAAGACGAAACGAGGCGGCCCTGCCCCCATCCAGGCCGGCCGCGATTGCAATCCGGCCGGCCTGGGCCCGAGGGGCGCCAGAGCCATGTACAGGAGAAACAGAACCCGCGCGGGTCTAGCGGGTCTGCGGCGCTGCGGCGGCCGCGTGGGCGGCGTGGAGGAAGTGGACCAGCTGGGGGTAGATGAGCCGGTTGGCATCCGTGGCCCAGGCGTAGTCTGCAGCAGAGGCGCGAGGGGGGGAGGGGTGGTGGGGGGTGGTGGCTCTGGTGAGTCGCGGGAAACGTGGCCCTCCGGGCGGCGGCGGCGGCGGCGGCGGCGGCGGCAGGCAGGCAGGCAGGCAGGCAGGCAGGCAGGCAGGCAGGCAGGCAGGCAGGCAGGCAGGCAGGCAGGCAGGCAGGCAGGCAGGCAGGCAGGCAGGCAGGTGGGTGGGTGGGTGGAGTCCCATGGGTGGCGGATGGCGGGGCGGACCCAGGTGTGCGTAGCCTTGGATGTCGACGACCGTGACGTCCCGCGGCAGGTCCCTGGGGGCGCCGGGTGGCGAGAGGCAACGTGCGCACGTGAAAGATGGGCGTGCGAGGCGGGCGCGAGGCGTGGTGTGTATGTGTGTGTGTGGGGGGGGCGGACTTGATGAGGAGGGCCACGTCGGTCTCGTCGGCCAGCACGTCGGCCGTCCCCGAGAAGAGCGCCACCGGGACCCTGCTCGTGTCCAGCTTGCCCAGCGCCCCCCGCGGGTACAGCGGCGCCTCGGCCTGGCCGTACCTGCGGACGGGAAAGGCCAAGAGAGTGTGTGTGGAGTGTGTGTGCGTGTGCGAGTGAATGAGCGGCGAACCCATGCGGAGTGGTGATGCCCGCCCACTGGGGGGTCGCCGAGGCGAGGGGCGGACCGGATCTTGTTCTCGGCGGGGCCCCAGTCGAAGGCGCGCCACTCCTTGGCGCGGTACATCTGCGACCAGTGGCACAGGTCGAAGATCGACACGCCCCCTGCGCGCCCCCCACACCCAGTCGACCGGGCCGAGCAGTGAGCGGAGCGTCCGGACAGAGGATCATGGAGGGTCTCGGGGATCGGGAAGAGATCGGGAGTCGGGAAGAGATCGGGAGTCGGGAAGAGATCGGGAGTCGGGAAGAGATCGGGAGTCGGGAAGAGATCGGGAGTCGGGAAGAGGGCGGATGGGCTCGGATGGGACGGACCGGGTTCCTGGGCGGCCATGACCTCCATCCGGCTGTCGTTCATGCGGCCCTTGTCCCACCTGCCCCCCCGCAGCCCCGATGGTGCCCCCAGGGGCGCCGTCAGCCGGGAACGAGAGCCAGCGGGGGCATTGACACCACCCCGTCGCCCCGGCCCGTTCATCGGCACCCCGGCCCAACGGCGAGCCGGGAGGGGGACGGAGGCGCGGATCGACGGACCCGCAGATGAATTCCACCACCCCGTCGCACACGCCGGGGATCTTCGTGCAGGCCAGCGGGAAGAGCTTGGCCAGGGTCTGTCGGACCCCACCCGGGGTGATGCGTCACCGCTCATCAGTGGATGCAGTTGCCGATGGACCGGGCAGCGTGCAGGGCACGGGCAGCGCAGCGCAGCAGACCGCGCTGTTGGGCATGAAGTTCCAGAGCTTCAGGTCGCGGGCCAGCTCGAAGCCGTGGGCGTCAATGACCACCTTGACCGCCTCGTTCTGCAGATGGGCCACACTGGTGACGGGGCCCAGACCCGCGAAGGCAGCCAAGCGGTTTCCAATGATGGTGGGGTAGCGCCCGCTGAGTTCCATCGCGAGCCGCATGAACATCTGCCGAGCGGGGATGAGCGGGGATGAGCGGGGGTGACAGCCGCGTATCCGCAGACCTGCTGGGTGCCCTGGGAGTGGCCGACATAGAGAAGCTTCTGAACCCCAGTTTCCTTCTCAATAAGAGAGAACATAGCTGGCAGATCATACTTGGCCATCTTTGGGAGGAGGAAAACAAAATGAATGAAAACAAAAATTGTTTCGGACATCGTCGGCAGTCCACTTCCAAAACGCCTCATCCTTCGGATTAAGCGTAATGTGTTGCTTCGAATAGCGATTCCCACGGTTGTTGCCCATCCAGACGTCAAAACCTTCATTTGCAAGGATAAAGGCCAGGCTCTGGTCAATCTCCCCATTGATAAACCACGTAACTGACGAGTCCAATACGCCGTGTTGCAAAAGCACAACAGGCGCTCCTTGCTTCCGAGCAGGAATCCGGAACAACGTCAGAATATACCCATCTTCGGTCTGCACCTGGTGTGCCTCTGCGCGGAAACCGCGCGCCTCAATAATCTGAGTAATATTTCTCGAACAATCTGGGTCCAAAGCAAGGACGGCCACAAAGAACAGCGCAACAACCAGAGAGCGCATCCAGAATAGTGAGCGTTCCCCAGGCCTGACTCGACATCAACGGGCCACGGCGTACCATCGGAGAGCACCGATTCTTTTGAAACCATCCGCCAACTTGCCTCGGCGAGGATATGCCAACCTGTGAGCGAGGCAGCCCCCAAATGAAGGGGTGGGGAGTTCTGGACCATTCACATTTCCGAGCCAATCCTTTGGTTTCACACACGGAAAGACATCCCAAAAAGACAAATCTGTATTGGTCTCTTACTGTGAATCGATGGTCGCCTGACAACCCAGCCGCGCACGAATGGCGACCTGCCATTGCAATCGGCAAACCTTGGTGGATGTGGAACCTGCAAGAAGGTTGAAAAAATTGAGCAACAATAGAAGCTGTGATAGGTCTATTTTGCCGATTCTTTGCCGAGGGCAGGCTGGGGAATACAAAGTTCAACGCGGGAGCACACATCGTTTGCGCCGTCTGGTGAAATGGAGCTGCGGTCGGTTGGGCTTCGGAGGCGCTTGCTGCGCAGCAGGCGCAGCACCGTCAGCAGCTGAGGGGTGTCCCACAACACCAGTTCGGCAGGCTGCAGAGAGAGAGAGATAGCGTGTTCAACCTCAACGGCACGCAGACTAAGTTGAAATTCAAACTCAAATTATTACATTCAAGTCTGTCACTCTCCTGAGTCCTCGCATGCCACACGCGTCCACTAAGCGTGCGAATCGCAGATCCGCATTGACTCCCTCGAATTCTGTGGGAGCGCTCGGTGGAGATAGTCAATGGTCACTGACTTCCTGGTTCTTCGTCGTGCTCTTTGCGGGTCTCGTTTGTTCTCGCCTCCGTCACTCCTGATCGACGGCAATAGGACTTCGTTGCTCCGATCGCTTCGACCGGGCAAGATGGAGCTGGTGATGGTGTCGTCGGGGTGGTGCGTCGTGTGCGCGATCCGTCCGCCGCTCTCTAGGCGGCGCGACCTGGGGGGGCTCGGCTCCCCGCTCTCGCCGGTCTGCCGTCGGTCTTCCGCCTGCCGCCGCTCATGGTTGCCGCGCACCTCATGCCGAACAGGGCGAGCATGCTCTCCACCAGCTGCGTCCCGATGCGCCGGCAGAGGCTTTGCACATCCAGCTTGGCCTTGCCCCTCGACTCCAGGCGCTTTTTCCTGGCCTCCGCATTCTCCGGCGGCCGTGGCTCTCTGCCCTTCCTCTGCGGCGCTCCCAGCGGGCTCAGTGACAGCTCGAGGAGCTCCTGGTACGTCAGGCGCGGCACAATGCCTGTGCTCCCGAAGAGGAGGATGCGGTACCGGCACGCTCGCCCGCTCCTGGCGATGGCCTCACAGAGGAAACAGTCTCTTTGTCCTCAGTTGAATGCGCCATCAACGCTTTTTTTGGCGTCTTGGCACCCTGATTTGTTGATAACAAATAATCCTCCAGTGTGGCTGGGGGTTCTCATCTTTTGAGGTGTGTTCCTTTGGTAGCAGATCCTTTTATGTGCGAGTGTGCACGAGCGTGGGCACTGATATGGAATCTCCTTCGGGGTTCCGTGAAATCCGCCATTTTTTGTGGTTGATCTGTAGTCACATCACAATTATCCTGAATCCCCGGGATTTTCATCTTGTGCCTGTTGGACCTTGCCGAGATAGATTGGCATGGTTTCGGTCCCGGCCGCGTATTGGGGGAAGGACTGGTTTCCTGCCGATTTGAAGTGGCCCCCGAGAGAGACCTCTCCTTTGGGTATTTTCTCTCTTGGAGTGGTGGCTCCTCTGCCTACATTGACTTGATGGTGGGACGAGCGGCCCATTTTCGAATCTCCTTGTGGGAACCGCCGAGTTGGGAGACGCAATGTCGGGGGCATCCTCTTCACTAAATTTACTCGAATCCCCGGGATTTTCGTGACCGACAGTCGTTTTGGGGAGGAGAGGTGTTCATCGTTGTGCATTGGGTGCACTTCCCGTCACCCAGGCCGTTTTTTGGCGGACTTTGGAGGCCAATCACAGCGCGTCTTTGACGCTACATGCAGTGGCCTTTCCAACGAGCCCAAGCTTGTCCGGCGCCGCGGGTGCGCCTTTTTTGAACTGCAACACAAATTTGACAGGGAGGGGTCGATGCTACAGGTTGGAACGCCGTGCGGGAGCAGGCAGAGCAACCGCAGCAGGGGGCGCCTGCCCAAAATGCAGCCCCTGCCCCACAACGACAACAACCGAATGGGCCCCAGATTCCTGCACATCTCCAGCCCAATCCAGTGGCCTTCCACTATCCATTCTTGCGTGGATAAAAAACATTCGAATGGCTTCAGGTTGATGAAGGGCAGGGGATCGAAAGAGAAGAATGTGATTGCACATCGCCCGCTGAGGCGTTGGCCGAGGGGGTGGCCGTACAAGTGGATTTGGGGGCGCCGGGGCGGCGCTGGGCGAAAAAGGCGCCGAGGATCATGGGGCGATCCATGGGGGGAACACCTGGCAGGGGGGAAGGGGTCGGTCGAACCAGCACCCAAGGCGGATGGATGCGGATCAGGGCCCCAGGCCGAAGAGCCAGAGATTGCAGGGCGTCGTCTGTGAAAAGCACGTCAACGTGCACCTCGTCGGCTGTCTCCGCACCAGCTGGTGATGGCATCAAGGGACTGTTGGAAGGCTGAGGGCAAGGCCTCGCCTCGGACTCGGATCCAAGCGCGCCGGGCGCGGCGGCGCAGAGAGCCACCAAAAAGCGGAGTTGAGGTGCCACCTCCACAATGCGCACATCCAATGGACCTGGCAGTGGGGGGGGGGGGGGGGGGGAGTGGGTGAGGTGCGTGCGTGCGTCTGCCGCCCGACCTGACCCCTCTCGTGCCCAACACGCCTCCGGGACCCCGGCAGACCCTGATTTGACCCGAAAGGAGTCCCCTCGGGCCCATGAAGGGCCGTCCCCGTCCAGTGGGCCGAGAATGCCGCGGCGGCCTCGTCCGAGCTTGAAGGGACGACCGAGAGGACCGGAGAAGGAGCAGCGGGCACGCTGCCGCTCGGGGTGCTGGATGGGGCGACGAGGGGCGCTGGAGGGGCAGACGACGGCGTGCCGCGAGGGCCGGTGCTGGACCCGGCGCTGGTGGCGATGTGCCGTTGGAAGGTGGCCTGGTCGTTGCGGAGGGCGGCCTGGAGCTGGTGGAACCGGGACACCAGAGGGCCCCTGGCCCATGTCGCACCACAAATGGCAAGCCGAGAATCACGATCATGCTTTGCCTGACGGCGACCGGGGGACGGCGAGTGGTGCGGACGCATTGGTGGGTTTGGCGCGCGGGTAGGTGGCCGGCTGGGTGCGGAAGGTGGGCGTCTGCAGGGCGGGCCCCTGGTACGCAGGGCTTTCCATGGCCGGGATGAACTGTGCGGATGCAGATGCAGGCACCACCGAGGTGAGGAGGAGAGGGATGGGCCTGGCGGGGACAGACGTTTTCGTCCCGAGGGACAGCGGCTAGGAGGAAGGGGAAGAGGGATGAGCGCGGGCGAGGATGGCGGGAGGGAACGGACGGAGGGCGGGCATCAGATCGAAACGAACCGGAAAGTAAGTCTCCGTCAAACCCCCCTCGTCCTCCTACAGCACCCGGGAACACGGAACACAGTGATGGATTATGTCCCTCGAATACTGGAAGCGGTCCATTTGTCGAAACAACTTCCAACCTAGAGGGGAGTGTCTAGGCCCGTTTCTAGTGCGCCTCACTCGATGCTGCTTAGTGCAGGGTTTAAAGCGGACGCGGCTGGTAACAAGCCAGTAGAACAACCAGACCGAGCTCGCGGCCCCACTTGAGTTCGAATGGTCAGTAGAAAAGTTATGGGACTGACCTTTTGCTGCTGCTGTTGGCCATCATCCTCGGCCTGGGCAGCGGCTTCCTCGATTCCCACGCTCTGGTTGGCTGCGCTTTCCGGAAGCGATTCTTCGTGCTCTGGATGAGTGCTCAGGCTTGGAGGCTCCTCGCTGCCTCGGGGCCCCATCGCGCCAAAGGGCGGAAGCAGTGGGAACTGCGCATCGAAGGCTTCTTCGAACGCTGGCGGTGGCAGCGGCAGCGGCAGCGGCAATGGTTCAAAAGGGCCTGCGCCAGGAGGGGGCGGTACGCTTGGCTGTGAAACCAAGCTCTCGCCCCCCTGAGTCCCCGCGCTCACAACCGCTGCTGCGGAGGCAGGCGGGGTCAGGCTTCGAGCGGGATCCGCCTGTGCGCTGACGGGCGGGGGTCCAGAAGGCCGGATGTCGGGAAACGACTGAGGAACCGAGGTCGGGGTGGTGGTCCCGGTTCGACGAGGCGTGGCAGCAGCGGGACGAGAGGAGAGAGGGGTCCTCCTGGGGCCCATCGAAAGAGGAGAAGGAGACGGACGGGTCATGTGCCCAAATGGACGTGGAAAAAAGGGATCTTCTTTCGGCAAAGTATTCGGTGCTTGCGGTGGGGGCTCGCCATCTTCCTTGTTGGGGGGTTGGGGGTGAGTGAGTGGATGTTGCTGATTTTGTGCGGGCGGCGGCGACTTGGAATTTGATTGCTGAGCTCCGGTAACTGGATGTCGAGGCGTTTTGGCGGGAGATCTGGATTGACGCCGAGGGGGTGGCTAGAAGTGAGGCATGAGAGGAGCCATTGAATGGGAAAAGTCTGCACAAACCTGTGAGGATGATGATGGAGTCTGCAGTAAATGCGAAAATGGCTGTGGAAATGACATTATTTACAATGGGCCGGAATCGAACAACTCCGAGGAGGCCCTGCAGGATGACTGCAGGCCCCTAAAGGTAACATGTCCTCTCCAGAGGCTGCTTGCGCTTTGCAAATCATCGAAGATGATTTCGGGACTCCAGCCAAGGTTTTTCCCCCGATTCGCTTCAATTCACATCCTTTTTCCGCAGAGAGTGTGCGAATCATTGCTGTTTCACACTGACCAAACTATTTTTGAATTGATGAAGCAGGTGGCAATGCCATTTCATCAAATCAGGAAGTGCCTGCTTGCGCTAATTACGCACAGTGTGGTGGGATTTGTGGAACGCTCCATCGGCGCCGAAATCATCACAAGGTATTTCCTCAACATCAAAGGCGCTCTGAACCGAGTGCGGTTCCCAAAATTCGCCTTCCAAGTGCGTCAATCCCTCGGTGAAAGTGTCTGTCTTTGGCCCCTTCGTCCGTCAATTTCCTCTTCTGTTCAGGCGGAGATGATCTTCGACGAATTCTTGCAGCGGGGCAGGTGTTCCCTGGGGGAGGTTGTTGGACGGCTGATGGACTTTGAAACAACTGTTCGTGGGCTTGTTGCACCCGAAGGTTTGGCATCGTCCCGTTCGCCATTCCCTCCCCTCACCCCTTGGCCTTCACCACCCCAGCCCAACGGGCCAAGCGGGAGGAGTTCCGACAGGGCTTTGTGGCGCTGGTCCAGGAGCGTTTTCTGGTTGGGATCGACCAGGTCAAGGTGGAGGAGCTTTCCGCCGACGCGGACGAGGCCCTCACGCCCGCCCAGCAGGCCACGGCCACAGCCACGGCCACATCGACATCCACTGCCCGGTACTCGGCCCCCAAACGAGGCGGGGCCACCAGGGGCCGGTCCGCTCGCTGGCTTCTGCTTGCTTCCTCATCCCTTCCGGCGCTCGGCGGTCCCTTGTCCCTGCCCCCAGGGGCCGAGGCCGAGGCGCCGCAGCGGCGGGGGATCGGGCCCTCGGGAAGCGCACCCCGGCCGCCTCGACACCGGCCAAGGCTGCCGTCCGTCTCGCGTTCCCCACTCCTCTTCGCCATCGGGGGCTCGCCTCCATCGGGCCTCACGGTCAGCTGGGGTCTGGGTTGTGACCTTGGGATGTGGGGTTGGGCTGGACGGCCCGCGCCGCGGATCGGGAGCAGAAGAAGCCGCGTGGCGAGGCCGAGCCCGAGGCCCCGGTCCGTGGCGGGGGCTGACGGGGCTGCACTTGGCCTTGGGTTGGGGCTCGCTGGATCGTCCGATCAGCTGCTGATGGGGCTCTCTCGCACCCCGGCAGGCGACCCCGCAGGCGGCCGCCCCGCTGGCCGACAACCTGGCCCAGGTCTGCCTGCCCCCGGCCCGGCCGGCGCCCTGACCGGACTGACGCCGCCCCTCGGCAGATCGATGAGAACGCCCTGTGGCAGGTCAGCTTCGACCGGTTCACGATGGTCTTCCGCCAGCTGGTCCGCGCTTGGCCCCTGCCCTCCGCCCCGCCCGGCCCTGCCTCGCCTCGGTGGGGCCGCTGATGCATCCGGGGGTCGCCGCGCAGGCCCTGCTCAACTTCGCCAGCGAGAAGTGGAAGGAGGTCGGCTCGGCCATCGTGGCGGCCATCCTGCGGCTGACCTCCCCCACGGAGCGCCTCACTGACCGCGTCTCCAGTCCGCCCTTGCCCGCACCCCACCCCGTTACTTCTTTCCTGTATGACACACCCCCATCGCGCCCATCGCGTGCATCGCATGCATCGCGCCCATCTCCTCTGTCCCTGGGGTGCTGCAGGCCCGGTGACCTCGGACGAGATCTTCAAGGAGATCCCGGCCACATCGAACATCTCCCGCGAGCTGCTCGCCCAGTTCCTCGACGCCATGTCCGCCGCTGCCCCCATGCCCCCATCCTCCCCTGCCCCCCTGCCCCTCCCACCCGCAGCCGTTTAGCAATCGATGCCCCGTCGCATATACCTTTTGAATGGCACCTATCGCTGGGTGCCCAGACCAGCCCCCATGCCCATGCCCAGCTGAAGTGGATGTGTTGTGCGGACGGGGGGAGCCCATGCCCATGCCCATGCCCATGCCCAGCTGAAGTGGATGTGTTGTGCGAACGGGGGGAGCCCATGCCCACCGCCCAGCCTGCACCCGAGAGGGCAGATCCGCGGGTCGCTGGGTCGCTGACCGTGGTTCGCTCTTGGCTGGGCCGCCGGGTCGGTGGGGTCGCCGGGTGGGCAGGTGCCGCGAGTCGCCCAGTATGCTGACCCGTACCACGGACACGACCACCCGCACCAACTACGTCATCAGTCCGCCCTCGCGCCAATCTCCCGCCCACCACCTCCCGCCCACCACCTCCCGCCCACCACCTCCCGCCTTCTGCTCAGCCTCGGCCCTGCCCCATGGCCCACCCAGTGTGCATGCCCTCCTTGCCCCGGATGACACGGGCGGTTGGTGATGCGGTTGGGATGGGCAGATACGGCCGTCATCGTGGAGTACCTCCGGCACCGATGCCTCGAGAGCATCGTCTTCGAGCAGTCCGCCCGCGCCCGCGCCCTCGCCCGCACCCTCGCCCGCGCTTCCCGCCCCCGCCTCCGCCCGCGCTTCCCGCCCCGCGCCTCCTGGGGCTGTCTGGCCTCAGTTCGGGTTCTCGGCCCACCCTCGCAGGCACGGGATGGAGGCCCACCGGATCTTCCGTCTGCTGCACATGAAGCGGCAGCTGGAGCAGAAGCAGATCGCCGAGATGGCCATGCTGCCCGTCTCCGAGTGCCGCCGCCACCTCTACGGGCTCCTCGCCAGGGAGTACCTCCGTCTGCAGGAGATCCCCGAGACGGCCGACCGGCAGCCCAGCCGCACCTTCTACCTCTGGTCGGTCAACATGGACCAGGTCCGGACGGCAGCACCCCCTCCTTACGCACCCGACCCTCCCTCCTCCCCCTCCCCCCCCCCCCCCCCCCCCCCTCCCCGGCCACGCCGCAGCATCCACGTCACCACGGCGCCTTTGCTCATTCGACTCCGTGGGGGACCTGGACGGGAGCAGGTGGTTCCCATCGTGCTGAACGACATCTACCTGACCCATACCCACCTCCTCGCCCGCCACCACAAGGAGATGGCCGCATACCAGGCCCGCCACATCTCTCCCACCCATCCACCCACCCCCACCCACCCCCCCGCCAATTGGGATCGCCACACCGTCGACCAAAGCTGATTTTTCCCTTTCTTCACTGGCTGACACTCCCAGGCGTTGGTGGGAGGCGGGGCGGCGGTGGGGTCTGCCCTTGTCACCAATGCTGGGGGTGAGTCCGAGGGGGCTGCTGCGAGCGGGGACCCGTCCATGCTCCAACAACTCCAAAGGGGCCTCGAGAGGTCTGCATATGACCTTCTCCTGCCTCTTGACCCTGTTTTTTCCCAGGTTGGAAGTGGCCATCTCGCGACTGGACGAGACCCTGCTCTTCTTGCGAGACTTTTAATTCTTCTTCTTCCATTGTTTCGAGTGCTCGTAAAAGAGATATTGTGGGGAAAGTCAAACAAAATCGGTGCGACCCCCCTGACATCCAGAAGAGCTTCTGGAACCAGTGGCGCAACCCACAAGATGGTGCTTTTCCTCATTGGGCTGGGTCTGGGGGATGTCCGCGATGTTAGTGTTCGAGGTCCGTGTCCCCTGATTTGAAGTCGGATGACAACGAGATTCTTCAAGCTCTCGATGTGATCCGCCGAGCATATAAGGTTTATTTGGAATCATACACATCTATTCTGATGCAAGGCACTGCAGCAATGGTTCGCAACATTTTCCGATGCCCCGACATATTGCGACGTCCTTTGTAGGTGGAGCTTTACGGTCGCCCCGTCATTGAGGCCGACCGCACTTTCGTGGAACAGGTCTGCTTTGGACACTCCACGGTTGGGCCACGGCCACTTGCCCTCCGCTGTAGGGATGTGAGCAAATGCTGACCGAAGCGAAGGAACACGAAGTGTGCCTTCTGATCGTCGGTGATGTGTTCTGGTCTGCCCTCCGTTTTGCCCTGCTCTGATCCTCCTTGTGTCTGTGCAGTGCCACGACTCATGCCGATATTTTTGTTCGGGCCAAGCAACTCGGCATTACCGTTAAAACTATCCACAATGCGGGCATCATGACCGGGGTCGGCTGCACGGGCCTCGAGCTGTACCGCTTCGGCTACACGGTCACCGTGCCATTCTTCACAGGTCTGCATGGAACGGGACATCTGTGGTTGACCGGGGGCACCGACTTCCTCTTCGGTCCGAGGGTGCTCATCCCTGGCCCACCCCACACACCCCACACCCCACAGACAGCTGGAAGCCGGACAGCTTCTACGATCGCATCGCCCAGAACATGCGTGCCAACATGCACACACTCGTCCTGCTCGGTCTGCGCTCTGCCCCTTCCCTCCATACCTCCCCCCCTCCCTCCCCCTCCTCCCCGCACAATCGCATCACGACCCCTCATTGGGCGGGTGGGCAGACATCAAGGTGAAGGAGCAGAGCATTGAGAACCTGATGCGGGGCCGTCAGGTCTTCGAGCCGCCCAGGTACATGACCGTCAACCGCTGCCTGGAGCAGCTCCTCGAGGTCGAGGAGACCCGCAAGGAGGGCGGTCCGCACACACACACACACACACACACACACACACACACACACACACACACACACACACACACACACACACACACACACACACACACACACACACACACACCCGCGCCTCCCTGCCTGCCTGCCTGCCTGCCTCCTCATCCCATTCCTCCGGGTGGCCCGCACTCCCCTTGGCACGGGCAGTGCTCTCGGCGGACATGATGGCCGTGGGGGTGGCCCGGGTGGGTACCGACACGCAGCACATCGCGGCGGGGCCGCTGGCCTCGCTGGTGGACCTGGACTTCGGGCCGCCCCTCCACTGCGTCATCATCCCCTCCAAGAGCCTCTCTGACATGGAGCGCGCCATGCTGGGCCTCTTCCCGCCCCGCTCCTACGAACCCCAACCCGAAGTCGCCGCTCCGGCCCAGGCCCCTGCCGCCCCCTCCCAGTAATTCCGTCGATCGGCCCCCTTTCCTCTGAAAAGACCATCAAGCCCCCTCTTGGACAGACTGCCCCAGACCAAATGAATCAAATTCTGACCACCTTCCCGCCGAAGCGGAGAATACGACAGTGGGGGCCCTTCTCTTCTTGAGAATCCCTGGCCCGAGATCTGATGGGTGGGGGCAGGGATGCCTGCCCTTCCATCCAATCGCCACCGCATATCTCCAGCAAGTCAAATGGGACACCACCAGAGCCCATGTCCGATGGGCGGACCCACAGCCATTCCGGCTCACCCGGCGGATGGCTCTCCCTCTGGGCAGAACAAATTCCGACGAGATGCTCACGGTCCAGGTAAAGAAACTGTCAGCGGATGACTACCGGGTGATGCCATGTCTGGCTATCACCGAAAAGGCCTTCACGATTTTTCATACGCAGGGAAGAATGGAGGAGGTGTAACGACCGAGATTGCACGATTCCCTCCTCCGGAGCTCCCGAAACCTTCTGGCCCCCCTTCGACCGCGTCCGGGGCGACCACATCTCCCACAATTCAGGACCTTTTGCGGGCCCGATTCCAGAAGCAACAGACTTCCTCTGATTTCATGTGGAGGGTGAGTTCGGCGCGGGTCGAGGTCTGCCCGATCTTTTTCACCGCTGCACCGCCTGGATTGGATAGGGGTCAGGGCCCTTCTCGGATTTCCGGGGCTACGAGCGGCTGCTGTCCTACCTGACGGGGCCCGGGATGCGGCTCTCGATGGAGCGGCCCGCCGAGGAGGAGGAGGACGGCCCCGGGGAGGGCGAGGAGGCCTCCGAGCTGATCACCAAGACCCTCGACGCGCCCTACCAGGTGGTGCGTTTCCAGGGTCTGCGCCGTCCCGGGGCCCCGACACCCTCTGACCCCTTCCTCCGCCAGGCGAGTGGAAGACCTCCTGTGACTTGATGGGTCTGCATTCCCCTCCGGTTCGAGCCCCTGCAGCCATCGGTTGGTCGACTCACGGGGCTTCCTGTCGCCATCCCATGTTTCGACGCTGCAGCCGCCGGGCCGTGTCGTGATTTCAACGTCATCGTCGAGCGGGCCGTGGCTCGAGGCACCATCACCAACTTGCGCTGGGACCAGTGCGGCCCAGAACACGGTCCGCCCCCCCCCCCCCCCCCCCCCCCCCCCCCGGCCGGTTTGCCCATCATGATGCGAAACCTCTCGGGCTGCGCAGCGGAGGCGGTTCCGCTCTTCCCGGCGGGCTGCCTGGCGACCCTCTTCTGCGCGGTGCGGGGGACCTCGCAGGTGGACCTCGCCCCCTGCCTGATCTGCCCCACCACCGGAGAGCAGCCCCTCACCTACGCCCTCGAGGCAGGCCAGTGCCTGCTGCTGCAAGCCCGGAGCCCTCCGACACCCCGGTGGGGCGCCTGGTGGCCGAAGGCGACGGCGAGGACCGCGCCCTGGGGGCCTTCACCGTCGCCCAGGCCCGGGCCCGGGTGTACTGCCTCAGGCTGGGCGCGCCCACCGACCGCCCCGCGTTCGAAACCGACGTGACAATCCCGCCCCCGGCTCCTGCCGCACCCGCACCCGCACCCGCACCCGCACCCGCACCCGCACCCGCACCCGCACCCGCACCCGCACCCGCACCCGCACCCGCACCCGCACCCGCACCCGCACCCGCGGAGCTGGCAGCGGGAGAGGGCAAGAAGGAGGACAACGGCCCGGAGGCCGGAAAGGACGAAGATGAGGATGACGAGGGCGAGGAGGCGACCGCCCCCCCACCCCCTCCCGTGGAGGCGGCCCCCCGAGCCCCCGAGACCCGCGACTCGTACCGGCTGCGGCCCGCCGTCCCCGCCAACGAGGGTGTGCTCATCGTGGTGCATATCACACAACGGCTTCCCCCCGCGTAAGCATCCTTTCGCTCCCGGGGGGGCATTCAACCAGTGCGAACCCAATTGGGCTTTTCCCGGAACATGGAATCAGCAGACAAAAAGAAAAACGTTTGAAAACTCCCGGCCAGCGGGAAGGCCGCGTTCATTCCGTCTCGGACGGCCGAATGGCAGGGAATTGGTTGCGGTAGAGGAAGTTCTCCTTCACGGGGGGACGCGAGGACTGGAACAACGACCGGTACACAGCCGGGTCAGCGTTGGCGGGGACGCGGGCCTTCTCGGCGAGCTTCTCCTTGACCGCGTTGACCACCGCTGCGATGGCTGCCGGCCGCTGCTCGGGCTCGCTCTCCGCCCGGCTGTGCTTGCGCCCACCCCCAGGAGGAGCCGCCCGCTTGGGCTCCGCGGCAGAGGGGCCGTGGGGCTGAGGCCCTCGGTGAGCCTCCGTGCGGGGCTGCTTGGTGGAGTCTGCGACAGCCGGGGACGGAGCGACGGCCACCGATTCGGCTGAACTGGGGACGGGAACAGCCGGGCCACCCTCCTCCGCGCCAGTTGTGGCCGTAACCGTGGCCGTGGCCGTGGCCGTGGCCGTGGCCGCCTGGGCAGAAGGGACGACTGCTGGTATGCGCTTGGTTTTCTTTTCCAACTGCAACAGCAAAAGGATCAGCGTCGAGTTTCCCCCGAGGGAGCTCAGACCCGCCTTTGGATGGCGCGCTGCTTCAGGAGAGCCTCATCTTCTTCGTTCCCGTTGAGGACGATCACATCCTCAGGCCGGAAAGGCTGCCTGCACACGGGGCATCGAGGTTCGGGGAAGTGCTTCATTGCCCCCTCGCTGATGACATGGCCGCAGTGGAACAAAGTCACAAAGCGGTGGTGACCATTTGCTTCTTCGCCCGTGACGGGGCACACAAAAAGTGGGTTGATCTCGTCGATGGCTTTGGTGGCCTCCGCCCGATCGAAGTCGTAAGCACGGTTGCGGTCGAATCTAAGGGTGATAAGGTCCTAAAGGCAATCGTAAAACACTGAAAAGAAGGGATCCGAACCTTGATCCGGCGGATGTGAGAGAGCTTCTCAGGCAGGTTTTTAGACAGTAACCTCTCGAGGATCGCTTCTTTGTTGAATATATTCCCCATCTCATCGGCAACTATTTCGTTTGTGAGTGGGGCCCCACTGATCGCGCATGTCAGCCAACGTGCCTTGGCCAGCATCACTGGATCCTTCTTCTCCGGCGCTTTCTTTGTCTTGACCATCTCTGGTCGTTGAGGAATCGAGCCTCCATCACACCCTGCGGGAAAACGGGGATGAGGAATTTGCAAGAAAAAAGACGCCGAGCCAACAAACCCATTTTCGTTCAGAATCTCGAGAACCAAAGTGTTATTTCAACACTTCCTTCCTTCCATCCGCTTCTGATGGACTCAGACTTCCTCAATTTATGTGTCCCGCAACAACCCACCGGAAAGTTTGCGGTGCTCCTTTACAACGGGTCGTTTAACCCGGTACATCAAGGGCACGTCCGGACAGTCACCGCTGCCAAAAAGGCTCTCTCCAGTCGGGGCTGGGATGTTTTGGGAGGCTTTCTGACATGTACGCACGATTCGGGCTGTCAAAGAAAGAGTCCGGCCCATTTTTGTAGCGCCATCCATCGCAATCGCATGCTCGCGCTCGCTGCTCGGGGCGTTTCCTGGCTCGCCGTCGACGAATTTCAAAGTGCCCAAGCACACAACCCGGGCGCCGTTCGGTCACGTGGCCACCTTGTCCAACATCTCCAGTTGTGGTCAGAGGCCCATCATCTCGAGTCGCCCATCATCTTGTTTTCGGTGTGCGGTGCGGACGCCCTCCATTTGATGGAGCATAGCATTGAGAAGGACAAGAGCCAATATTTTGTGACCATTGTCTGTGATTTGGCAAGACCCCATCGGGTTTCATTGGGTGGATCAGGTCGATCGCGCTCCCCCGGCCGATTTGCCGACTCTCCTGGCTCGGCCCGTCATGGCAAGCGCCATAGCGGAGGGGCGCCTCATCGTGGAACATAACCCAGAGGCTGTCGCTCTTGGCGAGCGCGATGGGTTCTGCAGCTCGACCGCCGTTCGTGATGCCATCGCCTTGCTCGCCTCGACCGAGCCCCCTCCCACCGGGGCGGCGGACCAGATCGAGGCTCGAGGCAAGACCCGAAGGTACCTGGACATGGCTCTGGAACCTGCTGTGCTGCAGTATCTCCTTGACGAACGACTCTACCTGAGCCCAGCCGAGTCACCCGTTCCCCCGCCCCCTCACAAAGACAAAGAGCCCAGGCCGCCCAAGCCCAAGGAGCCCAGGGCACAGATTCGCGACAAAACCCCACAAGAGCCTCGACTCGACCGACCTCCAGCAGCGTCTCCGATGGCCTGTGCCGCCACCACCGCGTTTGTGGCGGACCTCGATGAACCCATCCCCGCCCGACATGCCCCCGCCTCGCCCGCCTGCCGCTTGGTCGGGCCCGAGGAAGGGCCAGAACGCATCGACGATCTTATGCCTGCCGACTGCCTCCACATTCGCCTCGATGGAACCTCCCCGCTTGCCCCCGCTGACTTCCGGGCGCTCTTCCCGTCCCGCCTGGGGCGGGGTGTGTGCGGGGTGATCTTCCAGACCGCCCTCCTGGGCAGGCCCGTGGCGGCCAAGCTTTTTCCGCTCGACTATCGAGTGAAATACTATTCGCAGCTTTTCAAGCGGGAGCACGGCGTCATGCGGGCCCTGGGCGTCCATCCCAACATCATCCGCTGCTACGGGTGGGGCCTCCTCGAGACGGGCGGTGGGCCTCGACTTCAGGAGGATCGAGCCGAGCATGTCTCCCCGTGTTCCCTGACCCAGGACGAGCTCGCTGCCGCCCGGACCTCCTGCTCGCCCACTCCTCGCCCGCGGGCGCTGGCTGCCCCGCAGGTGGAGCGTCGTGACGCGGCCATCTTCTTGGAACGTGCGGCCTGCACCATGCAAGCCCTGATCCAGCTGGACGCCCTCCGGGCCGCCGAGGAGCTGGGCCTGCCGGCCCATTGGACGGGCGACGAAGGGACGGATGCCGCCCCAGCGATGGTGCCCTTTGATCAGCCTGCGAGCCAGCGGGCTTTCCCCAGCCCTTTCTGGGCGCAGCTGTGTCTCGATGTGGCCCGAGGGTGCGCGCACATGGCCGCCCAGGGCGTCTATCACCGCGATCTGACCCTAAAGAACATCCTCCTTGTCACGCCCCCGGGCGTCCACTCTGGCGCACTCACTGCCCCGACGATGCTCGCCGAGGGGGCGACCCTCTTCCCCGGATGCTATGGGCTTGCCACCCTGCCCGCTGTTCTGGGGGCCCTGGAGTGTGATGCCGTGCGGCGATCGGAGCAGCAGGGTGAAACGCCCTCTGTCGCCGATTCCGGCCGACGTCTCACCGCCGTCTGCGCCAAGGTGTGTGACTTCGGGGTGGCCACAGTGGCTCGGTGGTGCCGAGCGGGTCCGCGCGGCTCCCTTCGCCACTACCCTCGGGAGGCGCTCGATCAAAGCAAAGGTCTGCGGTTCTCCTCGTTCAACCAATGGACGACCACCACATTCCGACGACGCAGCAGATGGATTCCACTATTGCTCGGCGTGCGATGTCCACTCCTTTGGGTGCCTCCTCTTTGAGCTGGCCAGCGGAGGCCGGACGCTGTGGGCAGACCTGGACACTGGCACTGCCATCATGCGGATGAAGAGCGGACAGAGACCGCCACTGCCCCCCGTGCGTGCCCCTTGGTTGGTTCATCCACGCTACCTCGATCTCGTCCGTGCTTGCTGGGTTCAAGATTCTCAAGCACGTCCAACATTCGCCCAATGTGTCATTAAACTCGAAGAGCTCTGCCGTGAGGTGCAGCAGTGACCAAGCATCCGCTTTTTTGGTCTTTGTCCGGGCCAACACGCCTTTCCTGGTCCTTTGAAAGGGGGATGTGCTTTTCACAGACGACGCCCTGCAATCTCTGGCTCTTCGGCCTGGGGCCCTGATCCGCATCCATCCGCCGCCTTGGGTGCTGGTTCGGCCGACCCCTTCCCCCCTGCCAGGTGTTCCCCCCATGGATCGCCCCATGATCCTCGGCGCCTTTTTCGCCCAGCGCCGCCCCGGCGCCCCCAAATCCACTTGTACGGCCACCCCCTCGGCCAACGCCTCAGCGGGCGATGTGCAATCACATTCTTCTCTTTCGATCCCCTGCCCTTCATCAACCTGAAGCCATTCGAATGTTTTTTATCCACGCAAGAATGGATTCCGCTCGTAGTGGAAGGCCGCTGGATTGGGCTGGAGATGTGCAGGAATCTGGGGCCCATTCGGTTGTCGTTGTTGTGGGGCAGGGGCTGCATTTTGGGCAGGCGCCCCCTGCTGCGGTGGTGGTCGTTCTGCCTGCTCCCCGCTCTTTGGCGGGTCCTCCTCGATCCGAAATTGCGGGTCTTGGACAGGATTCCAGATACCGGTTGGAGCCTCGGTGTCTTTGGCAAATCCGGGGAACACCGTTTGAACTGCGTGAGACAAAGAGTGAAGGGCCCACCTATTCCGGTGGTGCAGACTTTTGGTCATCACGTCCTCGTATTTTTCTCCATTACCGGTACTGCTGGAGAATCCGGTTTGGCCTTGTTGCGGCTGCTGTTGCTGTGGCGGCTGCTGTTGCTGTGGCTGCTGTGGCTGCTGTGGCTGCTGTGGCTGCTGTGGCTGCTGTGGCTGCTGTGGCTGCTGTGGCTGCTGTCCTTGATCAGCCGGGGCATATAAGGGTCGAAAGAGGCCTCCGACAGCCACCGCCACCGACAAAAAAGTAAAAAATCCGAGAACTGAAGCTCGAGGCATGAAGAGACAAAGAGGCGCAGTTGGTTGACGTAAACCGGTTTACAGACAGCATAGATGGATTCCCCCAACAGGCATGGCAAGCAAAGTTCCCCGGAAGCCTCCTGCTTTGGATGTCCGAAACATCCAAGAGACAGATATCTTGTCCATATGGGCGAACCCAACACATAACGATCGTGTGAATATTATCGATCGCGCGCTGATGGGCGATGGTCTTTGGGATTATCGGTATCGTGGCGATCTGCGGACGGAAATTTTCGTCGAAAATCTTGTACTGCAGAGGCTGGACTGGTGTAAGATAGTAGGTTTCACTCCTCAAACCGCGCAGGCATTTCTGAGGCTTTTTCTTGATCTTCATCAAGACTCTGTGGGTCTGCCGTCTTTGAACTGCTGGCGGTCTCGAACCACCCGACGTTGCCACTGTAGATCATCGCCTTTCGATCGCAGAGAGTCTGAGTCGTCTGAAAGAGTTGCTTTCGACTCCCTATCCGCTGGTTCCTTGGCCATCGGCCCGGCCTCCTTCCCCTTCCCCTGTCCGGGCTCTTCCCCTGCAGCCTGCTTCTCCGCAACCTCCCCTGGCCCCAGTCGCGGCAACCCCGCCGTCACCGGCGCCCAAGCCGGCCGCTCTGGCACCACCAAAAGGCAAGGCACCGCGGGCCTCCTCGCCCGCCCCGACCTCCTCGCCCGCCCCATCGGCCGCCCCGCCGGCCACCCCGCCGCCCCGCTCGACACCGCCCCCCGCTGCGCCTTCCCCTGCCTCCACGCCGGCCCCATCTGCAGCCTCGCCGCCCCCCGTGTGCAGCACCCCTGCCCCGGTGGGGCCGCCGGCCGACCCGGTGATGGTGCACTTCAGCCGGCGCGAGATGGAGCTCATCGCCGACCACCTCGCCGCCGAGTCTGTCGCCCCCCCCCCCCCCCCCCCGCCACGCCACGCGCCACGCCACACGCCACCCGCCACCCGCCCATCCAGATCGTCACTCGTGCACGCCGGCCACGCAAACACCCGCACATCGATGGAAGCATGCATATGCACACAGACATTCGCCCAACCACCACTCACCACCGCCCTGGTCGACCATCGCCGCCGCGCCCGTCTCATATCTTCTCCGCCCATCCGCCGCCCATCCGCCCGCCCTCACCACCGCATCGGCTCCCCACCGGGCCTGCCAGCTACTACAGGGTGTACAACCTCTACCAGCGCGTCTTCCGCGAGCCCCAGCCCGTTCAGGCCCAGGTCCGCCCCTGGCACCAGTGCCCCCTCGTGCCCCCCTCGTGCCCCCTCCCCTTCCCCCTCGGGCCCGCCGCCCTGCTCCAGCCAGGGCCCTTGTGGCCACATTCTGACCGGTCTCGGGCCTCGGGGGGGATGCGGACAGACGGAGACGGTGCTGGTGGCGCGGCCGCTGCCCCGGGTGCGGCCCCTCGCGCAGGCCATCACCCTGCAGGCCCACCAGGAGGCCCTCAAGAGGGTCCGCGCCCCCCTCCCCCTCGCACCCCCCCTTCCCCAGGATGGCTGCAAGGGCAAGCCCCATCAGGTTCACCACCCCATCGGCCACCGTTGCTCCTCACTCGGCTGTCCGGGGGCACCAGGCCGCCGACGAGGCTGCCGAGGCGGGGCGGCAGGCAGCCCTGGTGGCCGAGCGGGGGCGCCAGGAGGCCGAGGCGGCCGCCATGCGGGCGGCTGAGGAGCAGTCACGCGCTGCCGCCCTGTGGGTCCGCCGCCACTCCCATCCATGCCGAACCTCCCCCCTCCCCTCCGCCCCCCTCTATGCATCCTCACCCTTTCCCTTGCTCTGAATGGTGCAGGCCGAGCAGTGCGCACGGGAAGAAGCCCTCCGCCGCCAGAGGGAAGGTCACACCCCTGCTGCCTGCGCCCCTCGTCCTCCCTTTGCTGGCAGCCCCTCTTCCTCGTCCTCCCTTTGCCGGCAGCCCCTCATCCGCCCGTCTGCCTTGCCCTGCCTGTTCGATGATCCGTCTCGTCCTGTTTGTTCTGGTTGTCTGCTCTGGCCGTCCAGCCGAGAGGGCGCCCCCAGCGCCCCACCTGCCGGCCGACGTTGCGGCCCTGGTGGCGGCCCGGGTGGGGGGCGCGCTGGAGGGGCTGCGCGAGCCGCTGGCCCAGCTGGTGGCCGAACGGGGCAGGGCCCTGGCCGGCACCCTGGGCCTCCAGCTGCCCCCCGCCAAGAAGTGAGGACCCGGCCCCTGCTGCGCACCCCCAGCCCTGGCGAGGGCTGCCTGACGAGGGCTCGCTTTCTCTTTTTGCGGCCATCGAAAACACCCGCCCCGCCCGCCTGCCCACAGCCCATGCAAATGGTCGGCAGGGGGCGCCCGTCCGCCCGCACCGCCAAAAATACAAGTCGCGGCGCCGCCCTGCCTCGGCTCCATGGGGGGGGGGGGGGGGGGGGGGGGGGGAGGGAGGGGGGAGGGGGGGGTGCGCTTGGGGGCTGCGGCGTGCGAGCCGCCATGAGGGCGGTCTGAAAGGCAGCAGGCTGCGCTCGGGCGCTCGCCGGGTCTCGGGATGCCCCCTGGGCGGGCATGCAGAAAGGACCAGCTCCCCGGTGGGGCAGGCCGGCCGGCCAGCCAGAGGCCGGCAGATTCAGGGCCGCCGTTCCCGCCCCGATCGAGGTCGGCCGGCTGGCGGGGCCCCGGCGTGCCGCGGGAGCACCCTGGACGGATTCGGCTCCATCTCCGGCTGGCCAGCCGACAGGCGGGAAGGCCGACAGGCGGGAGGGACGGCAGGTGGGAGGGCCATCGCAGTCCGAGGGAGCTGCCGAGGGCCTCAGGAGGTGAACGAGGCCGGGTGCATGTCGATGAAGGCCAGCTCGTAGACCACCCGCAGCACGAAGGCCACCAAGTTCACCACTGCCCGCAGCACCCAATGTCCCGCAAGCAGACGGACGGCCGGGGTGAGAGAAGGGAAGGAAGCGCACAACAGCAGCAGGGGCCACAGCGGGGCCACTGAGCACCGTCATGCCATGGCAGGGCAGCGGGGGCCGACCGAAGGAGAGCAGCGACAGCCCGATGTTCCACGTGGAGGCGGCCTCGTAGCTGTAGATGAACCCGATCAGGAAGATGTAGAACGAGGCCGAGTGCAGCAGCTGCCCCGCAAACACCAACGCCGGTGCGCCCAGTCGGAGAGGAGATGATGGCGGGGGGGATGCTTTGGAGGGCATGGGGTGACGGCGTCAGCCCTTGCCGCTCTTTTTATAGGCCCTCCCGGTTGTGTATATACCTTTGAGTCAGAGAGGGCGGGGAAGAGGGAGGAGGAGGACCCACCATAATGACTGAGCGCCAGCCTGAGGGAAGTACATCCGATGACTGAATCCACACAGTCACGATGAGATCGTAAAGAGCAGCAGCGAGAAGAAGAGCGCCAAATGTAAGGGAAAGCCAAACGTAGAGCTGCTTCCGTCGAAAGCTAATACGAGTCTGGAGCGTTGATAAAACAATTGGTTGGCTGGCAAAAAAAGGAAACCTGTGATTCCACTTTTTGCTTCACTGTTGTTTGCTGCTCTGCTGAATTCCCCCCGGTCGGGGCTTGAATTTTGATCGAAGAAAAAGCAGGCACCAGTACATTATTGCTTCGAAAGGACGGATGCGTTACCGGAACCATACTGGGCGCAGTAGAAAGATGCGGCAGCTGCGGTTCTGCTGCTGGAGGCTTGGAGGGGTGGCGCAGCATAAAAACCGGCTGACGAGATTGTTTCTTGGACCCGGAGGGTATTTGCGGCTGGCCTCGTGACTCGATTATGAAATTTCTTGTGACGTTGCTTGTGGCCGCCGCCTCAATTCTGATCCTTTTGGAGCCCGCTTTCCTTTTGCCAACTTTGGGAGGCCTTTTCCTTTATTTTACCCTCCAGTTTGCCATGCGTTTTCTCCTCCAGCTATTGCTTGCCGCAGTATCCATCGGGCGTCTGTCGTCTCAAGACTATTTAAACTCACCTGTTTGAGTTAGTTTCTTTTGCACTTTTTGCCGGTCTTTCCAGCGGAAAGATTGCCGTTCCACTTGTATTGTCGCCACTCTGGAACTCTTTTCAAGCGACTTTTCCTGGAGTCCACTTTGATATTGGGCAATGGCAACTCCCGAATGTCACCCTCGATGGCCTGCCTCAATATCTGTCAAATAAATGGTCGGCTTCAAACTAGGACCGTCGCGAGCTGACCAATCTCCCCATTAGGACTCAATACTGGCGGGTATCACAGTAAAAAATCGACCTCAACGGCTCGAAATGAGCAACCTTTGTGTGCTTCTGTCACTCCTTATCCCCCCCCCCCCCCCCCCCCCCGACGAGAAGACGTGGGTGAACGCCTGTTCCCTGCAAGAACAAGAGAAACGTGGGTTTAGGCGGACTCCTCCTTGGCCTGCTGCAGGACATCGAAAGCCTCCTTGACCTTCGAGCGCAGCTCTTCCTCGGACTCGACGAGGGTGAGCAGTTCGGAGACATCCATCTCAAGGAGCATGCCTAGAGCAAAAACGGTAAACACAGAAACGGGGAAGAAGGATCAACAAACCGGTAATCTTGCCGGCCTCGTCCTTGTGCATGCCCTCGATCTTGGGGAACAAGTACTCACCGATCTGCTGCTTCTGCTCGTCGGTGGGCTTGGTCTTGATGCGCTCGGACAGGAGAGCGGCCTCGCTGCGAGGAACAGAGGCTGCAACAGGGGCAGGGGCGACAGGCTCGGGAGCAGCAGGACGGCCGGCGGCAGGGAGGTTGCGGGTGGCACCAACGAAAGCCATGCTGGCGGGGGCGGGGGCGGCAGGAGCCATTGCCTTGCCCGGCATGCGAGGGGGCATCCCGGCGCGAGGAACGCGGGGGCCGCGGTTCTGCTGGGGGCCAACGAAAGGAGGATAGCCGTAGGGGAACTGGAAGGGGAAGAGAGGCTGCTGCTGGGGGAAGCGGCCAGGCTGCATGCGCATCATGCTGTAGTTGAACTGAGGAGGGAAGCTCATCGGGAAGCGAGGGCCATAGGAAGAAGGCATGGGGTAGCCGTTGGCCATGCGAGTCTGGACGAGGTTCATGATGAAGCGCTGGCGCTCATCCTTGCGTTGGTGAGGAGCGACGTAGAGAACCTTCTGGCCAAGGGGGGCACCGTTCATGGCGCTCTGGGCACGGCCAGCCTCTTCGGGGGTCTTGAAGCAAACAAAGCCAAAGCAAAGGCTCTTGCCCTCCTGGTCGCGGGCAATCTTCACGCTGGTGATCTCACCGTGGCGGCCAAAGAGCGTCTTGAGGCGCTCATCGTCCACCTCGGGCTCGAGGTTCTTCACGTAGAGGTTGCAAAGCTGCGCATCAAACATGTGATTCAGAACCGATTCGGTGAAAGGGATTCAACGGACAGCGCGCATCTCGAACTGCTTGCGAAGGTACTCCTGGCGTTCTTGCTTGGACTGCGCACGGTTGCAGACGAGGGTCTTGCCTTCAAGGACATGGCCATTCATGGCCTCGGCCGCCTGTGGAAAAATGGGCGAGTTGTGGTATGCGTGCCTGAAGCACAGACAGCGCGGGCGTGATCAGAATCGTGGAAGTTGACGAAACCGAAGCCGCGGCTCCGAGCTTCGGTATCACGAACAATAATGTGAGAAGTGATGGAGCCGAACTTCTCAAAGAGAGCCTTCAGCTGGTCCTCAGTAAAGGTCTCAGGGAGGTTCTTCACATACAGGTTGGTCCAGTTCTGGAGCCCACGAGACTTATCGCGGGCAACGTACTTCTCAACCTTCCTGCGAGCCGAAATGTTGTTTTTAGGGCGTTGGCAAAACGCGAGGAACAGACAGAACACGGCCGCCCTCGCTCTTCTCGTTCAGAGCGGCGATGGCGCGGTTGGCGTCCTCTTCCTTCTCGAATTGGACGAAACCGTGACCTGGTCAAGAGGATATAGATCAAACGAACACATTAGCAACAGACCCTTGCTGGTCCCCTCCTTGTCGAGGACGAGCTTGCAAGAGACGATATTGCCAAAAGTGGAGAAAGTGTCGTGGAAGCCCTTAGTGTCCATAGTGGGATCAAGGCCAGAGACAAAAAGGTTGGCAACACCAGAGCGACGCTGGGCCGAGTCGCGATGAGACCAGCAAATGCGGCAGGTGCGCCCCTGGATCTGGGAGTAGTTCAGGAGCTCGAGAGCGCGTGCGGCTAAAGAAGGAGATTAGGTCATCAGGGCAAGATTTCGACAATACATACCATCCTCGGCGTGGAAGAAGTTCACGTAGGCATAGCCCAGAGACCGGCGAGTATGACGATCGCGCAGAACACGAACAGAAGCCACCTTGCCGGCGGTTTCGAAGAAATCGTAAAGATCCTTCTCAAGAACCTCGGCCTTCAGGTCACCCACGTAGAGAGAGGCAGGAGCGGCAGGAGGCACGGTAGTCATTGTTTCGGATGTTTTGCTTTTTTCCTGGGTGAACGAGAACAATAGAGCCAAGCAGAAGAAGCAGCAGACCGCCTGTGTCACCCACGTAGAGCAGGGAATTTCTGGAAATTTGTTCCCCAAGCGATGGCTCTCCTTCCGAGGACCGAATGATCGTCGGTGATATCATTTCTCCACAACAGCCTACACTCAGCTCAGACGATCGAATGCGGGTCTCCTCCTTGGAGGAGAATTCGAGATGTCATGATACAGAGGGCGAGTGTCGAAATATTGGCGCCAGCAATTCATCCAAATAAAATAACGGATGAAAAAGGGGGAAAAAAACAGCAGCAAAGGATGCGGTTGTTCTGATGATAATTACTCTGGTTTAGGCTGCTCTTCTTTGGGGACAGGAGCAGGAGCGGATGGCGCTGCCGATGCATCAACATGAGGAGTGGCGGGAGAGGGCATGGGAGAGGGCCCGAGAGCCGGAATCGAGGTTGGAGCGGCGGCAGATGCTTGGTGGGCTTTGGGGAAAAATGGCCCTCGGCTCGTGAAAACTGGGAGCAGAACGAGCCGGGGGGGGGGGGAGGGGGGGGGGGGGGGGGGGGGGGTGGTGAGTTCCCTGTGGCAAGGGAGCGCAAGACCCCGAGGGGGGCAGGTGACCGCGGGCAGACCCTTCCGACCCTCAGGGTGTCTGAACGTGCAGTCAGGGCGCTTGCAATCGAGCCCGAACATGCACATGGGCACCTCGCCGGGCGCGTAGTGGGCAAAGGTGCATTGCGGGGCGGTGCAGGCTGTCCCGTGCCTGGGCATCGCCAACGGGGAGAAGGATCGATGAGCACATCATCGTGAAAGCCCCTGTGGACCCACCGTCAGCACACATCTCTCCCTCTCGGCTGTTCTGCAGACTTGCATGGGGGCGTGCTGGAATGCGCATCCAGATGCGCGTCGCGAGCAGGCCATCCCAAAGCGGCAAGGAACAGGCGGGTGCGTGAACGGGCACCCGGTGAGGCGCTTGGTGCAGGCGAACCCATTTCGGCAGGGGACACCCCGAAGACGCTTGCCGGCCAGCCTGCGAGAAGACCATCGGCAGATGGGACGAGTGAGATGGATCCCGCCATCCTCCTCCTCCTCCTCCATCCCCCCCCCCCCCCCCCCCCCCGGCGCCCAACGGCAACCACTGCGCGGGACGGACCCTTCCTCCTCGGCCGAGTTTGGGGACCAATGTTTTCGGCCGAGAACAGTGAGGCCCTGGGGGCGGAAGACTGATCCCTGAGCAGCCCCGCCGGGCGCCGCGGCCGCGGCCGGAGCGGAAACGGAACTCGGAGCCAAAAGTGGCTGCTGAGCCGTCGCGGCGCCGGGAGTGGGGGCGGGGATGGTGGCGGGCGCGGGCGCGGGGATGGTGGCGAGCTGCGAGGAGAGGGCGGGCATGGCCTTCACCAGGGACTGGTAGATGGACATGGTCAGGGCGGTGGGGTCGCCGCCCGACTGCTGGCTGGCTGCCGTGGCGGCTGCCGTGGCGGCCATCAGGGCCAGGGCCGGATTGGGAGCCATGTTCCCGCCCATCAACGGCCTTGCGGCCAGGGGGGCCGCGATGGGGGCTGTGATAGGGGGGGCGGGGATCGGGGCAAGCTGCACGGGGATCCGCACGGTCGGGCGGGCGGGCGGGGCGAGCAGGGGGGCCGACGGGGGCGCGGGCAGAGGAGCCGGGGCGGCCGGTGTGGGGGCGAGGGGTATGTCAAAGCGAGCCGCCCGAGAGCGGCGGCGCTCCTCGTCGGTCGCGCCGGGGGAGGCCTTGAGGCTCACCACGGCCGACCCAGAGGCCTGGGGGAGCTTAAAGACGATGGGGGCGATCGCCGATGCTGAGGGCTCTGACGCGGCAGCTTCTGTTGGAGTGTGAGCGGATGAGGCCGGGGTGGCCAGGGGTGATGGCAGGTCTCGAGGAGCCATTTCAGTGTGAGGCGGAGCAGGGGCCGGGACCGGAGCAGGGGCCGGGACCGGAGCTGGGACCGGGACCGGAGCTGGGACCGGGACCGGAGCTGGGACCGGAGCTGGTGCAGGGGCCGGAGCAGGGGCCGGAGCAGGGGCCGGAGCCGGAGCAGGGGCCGGAGCAGGGGCCGGAGCAGGGGCCGGAGCCCGACCGGATTCTGGCTGGGATATGCTCGTGTCATTCTAAAGTTACGTGGGACAATGAAACGTTGGTCAGATGCGGGGAATGACAAACCCTCTCGAAGTACGAGGATCTGAGCCTGAAGAGCAGATGAGAATAGATGAGAACAAAAAGGTGGACGGACAATTCGATGACAGCATCACGTCGTGGAGGATCATCCTCAAAGATTGGCGTGAGTTCATTTTTAATCTCATCCAAGGTACGCCCGTTCCGAATCATGGATTCAATGTAGTCCTTCAGAAAATGAAGAACGCATGATGCCAGAGAACGGAACAGACCAGGAAGGTTTGCTTTTCCGGAATATCGAACGTTAAAAGTTGGGTGCGAACAACGGGCCACATCTTGTGAAAGCGAGGAGACGCCATTGTTGGGGCTGGAGGTGCAGCTTCTTGGGACGAGGTGAATGAGGCATTCCGCATGTCAAATCGATGTCTTTCCCACAGGTCCCACCCCTTTGTTCGATCGTTTTTGTCGGTTCTCAGCTCCCATCACAACGGCACACCCTCTCCAGCACCACACCGTCGGCTGGATTTTCGGGGAAACATTAGGCGGATTCCCATTTCGCCGCTCCTTCTTCGCCACCACGAAAACAAAACCCACATCACCCAAGAGAAGAAAAACACTTAACCCGTTCGTTTCATGGGGGGGGTGGGGAGGGAGTTGGGGCAGGAGCAGCGGTCTGGGCGGCGGTCGGGGCGGGCGCTGGGGGCGGGCGCCGGGCAGCTGGATACCCATCCGAGCGGCGATCCGGAAGAGGTTGCTGAGGTCGGCTGCCCCCTTGGCCGCGGCGGGGTGGGGGTGCAATGCCGGGACAGGGGCCGTGGTCGCGGTCGCGGTCGGGGCCGCAGGGAGGGTCGGAGGGAGGGTCGGAGGAGGGATGGTTGCGGGGCCCGAGGAGGGGACCGGCACGGTGGGGGCGGCTGAGGGCGCGGTCACGGCGGGGTGGGCAGCTTGGGCGGGACTTCGGGGAGTGGCGCCGCGCCAGCGGGTGGGAGGATGGCCATGGAATGGGCAGGCTCGCGCGGGGGAAGGGCAGGGGCGTGCTGCGGTTGGGCAGTCTGGTGGAGGGTCTCGTGGCCTTGGCGGGGGGCAGCAGCAGCCGGCCGGATGGAGAACCGGGGGATGCGGCTGGGGAGGGCAGCCGGGGCAGCAGGGAGGGCCACCGTGGCGGCCGGGTGGGCGGCGCCGCTCCCGCGAGGCGGTTGGTCAGGGCGGCCGGCGAGGGCAGCGCTGCCGGCTGGGTGGCGGCCTCGGCATCCTCCAGCCCCGCCAGGGCGGCCGCTGCCGCGGGGGCTGTCGTGGGGCGCCGGGCCTGGGGGGTCTCCCGCTGGGCCGCCCAGGTGGCCTGCAGGGCCTTCGCCTTCGAGGCCAGGTGGTCCAACCCCGGGGCCGCAGCTGCTCGGGGGGGGGGGGGGGGGGGGGGGGGGGGGGGGACCAGGGGTGTGCGTGTGGATGCGTGCGTGCGAGGCGTGTCGACAGCACGAAGGAAGAGGCTGACGGAGGGAGGGGGTGCTGGCGGGGGGCTACGGACTGCCCTCGGAGGCCTCGAGGCGGGCGATCTCGGGCTTGAGGGCCCGCCGGATGGCCCGGAAGGCGCCCTCGCTGAGCGCGTCCACGCCGACGGCCCGGTCGACCTCGGGGTGGAGCCAGTACAGCCGGGCCAGCTCGCGCAGGGGGCACAGCCTTCCAGGGAGCCCGTCAGGTGGCCTGCGGCGACGATCTGCTTGAGGAGGCTCCGGATGCGGGCCTCCTCGTCGGCCGTCGGGGCCCGCCGCGACCGGGGCGGCGAGGGGCTGCCGGGGCTGTCACCGCCGGGCCGGCCGTCTGGCGGAGGGGCGAGGCTGGAGCGAGGGCAGCGGGGCAGGGCGGGTGAGATGGCGGGGGGGGGGGGGGGGGGGGGGGGGGGGGGCAGTGTGAGCTGGATGTGAGCTGGATGTGGGCTGGATGCTGTGGGCGGGCGGTGGGCGTGGGTGCCTGGGGCGGACCGGCCGTCCTGCTCTTGGGTGTCAGCGCGCTTGCGGGGCGCCTGGCCCGGCCGCCGGGGTCCTGGGCGGCTGGCCGCGGCCGGGGTGCGGCTTGGTGTGGCGGGCGGAGCCGTGGGGGTGGCCGGGGCCTGCGGCTGCGGCGGCTGGTCGGCCTGGGGCGAGCCGACGGGCCGGGGGGGGGCGGCGGCGGGGTCCTGGCCCAGGGCGAGGCCTGCAGCGAGCGGCTGATGAAGGTGAAGACCGGGCTGGCGGCCTCCTCGGGCACGTAGCGGAAGTAGTGGCGCAGCTCCTCACCTGCAGGGTGGAGCCGTCGTGGCGCGAGCGGGCGTGAGCGAGTGGGCCGACTGGGATGGGGGGCGACGGACCGCGCGCCCCTGCAGAGCTGGTTGATGACGCTCTTCAGGAACCGGGCCGCGAAGTTCATCTCGGGCTGCTTGTACGTCACCGCCTGCCGGGGTCGGGGTCGGGGTCGGGGGTCGGGGGTCGGGGTCGGGGGTCGGGGGTCGGGGTCGGGGTCGGGGTCGGGGTCGGGGTCGGGGTCGGGGTCGGGGTCGGGGTCGGGGTCGGGGTCGGGGTCGGGGTCGGGGTCGGGGTCGGGGTCGGGGTCGGGGTCGGGGTCGGGGTCGGGTCGGGGTCGGGGTCGGGGTCGGGGTCGGGGTCGGGGTCGGGGTCGGGGTTGGGATGGGGATGGGGATGGGCGGGAGGTGAATAGGCGAGTCGGGGTGAGTGGCGGCACAGCGCCATGCCAGGGGCGCGCGAGGGACAGGCGTCGGTGGGCAGGCGCCGGTGGGCGTGGGGGCTGCAGGGGGCGTGGGCGGACCATCCAGAGGTGGAAGTAGCCCAGGATGAGCTCCAGGTCGAGGGCCTCCCCGTCGGGCTGACCCTCGCAGGCCAGCGACTTCTTCAGGCCCATGACCAGCTTGCGCCCGCAGCTGGTGACGACCCGCTCGGCCAGCTCGGCAACCCCGAAGTACGGGTAGGGCTTCACCCCCACGTGTTGGAAGAGCTGCCGGGCACGGGCGTACGGGTACGGGCATAATATGGGCATGGCGTGAGTATGAGGGACAGGGCAGTGCATGGCTGGGGGCATGGGCTGGGGGCATGGCCGGGGGCATGGATGGGGGCATGGCTGGGGGCATGGATGGGGGCATGGCCGGGGGCATGGATGGGGGCATGGATGGGGGCATGGCCGGGGGCATGGATGGGGGCATGGATGGGGGGCATGGATGGGGGCATGGCCGGGGGCATGGCCGGGGCATGGGCTGGGGGCATGGACTGGGGGGGCCCGAGCGACGGGAGGCGCGGACCTGGAGGGCGGCCATGAGGCGGGGCGTGGGGGCGTAGCTGTCGAGCAGGTGCAGGAAGATCATGTGCACGGCCTCGCTGAGGCTCTTCATGGACTTCTCCTGCGGGGGCCAGCCGGCCAGCCGTGGCCATGGGAGGTCGGGCGCAACCAGCAAAGACGTGCCGTCAGTATGGACGCAGGGGGGTGGGGTGGGCATTGGAGCGCGGGGCATCGGGACGGGGGTCAGGGACGGACGAGGTGCTCCATGTCGACCGTCAGCGCGGGCGTGGGCGCGGGGCCGCCGAGGATGCGCTTGGGGGGCAGCGGCAGCGGGGTCCCCGTGGCGGCCACGGTGCGGCAGGCGGACTGCATCGAGGCGTGGGCGATGAAGACCTTGATGCATTCCTCGATCAGCATCTGCCCAGGCCGGCCGTGAGGGGGGTGAGGGGGTGAGGGGGTGAGGGGGTGAGGGGCGAAGGGGTGAGGGGTGAGGGGTGAGGGGGTGAGGGGCGCGTGGGTAGGGTGGGCGGTTGCGTGTGGGCGACGGGCCATCGAACGGAGGTCGAGCAGGCCCACACCCGGGGACCCGAAGGGCGGAGGGGCTGGAGGGGCTGGAGGGGCGGACCTGGAAGGCCTCTGTGGAGAGGCAGTTGAGGAGGTCCTTGTTGTATGCGACGTGCTGGAGGAGGTTGAAGTCACGCCGCATGCGGTAGATCAGGTCGAAGGGTGGATGGCCTGCCCAGCCAAGCGGACGGGGCCCAGGTAGCGGGGGGCGCCCGGCCCATGACGGCCCGGTACTGGTCGGGGAAGTAGTGCGAGAAGACCAGCGCCGCGTAGCCGTACATCGTCCGCACCCGCCCGCAGACCGTCCCCACGACCTCCTCAAGCAGCGGCACCACCCTGCCCCCGCAAGGCAAGCGCGCACCCCGCCCTTCCAGATGAGCCCACAGCACGGCCGGGGATGGGGGATGGGGGATGGGGGATGGGGGATGGGGGGATGGGGGGATGGGGGATGGGGGATGGGGTGGCAGAGGCGAAGGAGGGGTGGCGGGGCGGGGCGGGGCGGGGCGGGGCGGGGCGGGGCGGACGGGTGCCAGTCCTGGGAGATGAGCAGGGTCAGGGGGCAAATCTTGGAGTCGGGCCCGCCCACCCGGGTGGCGAAGCTCCAGTCGGGCAGCCCGGCGGCCTCCACCGAGGCCACGGCCGGGTCGCCCTCGGGCCCCATGAGACCCTCCACCTCGGCCAGCCGGGCGTCCTGCATGCCGGCCAGGGCCAGCCCCAGGGGCAGGGGCGGCACCTCGGCCTGCAGCTCCTCCAGCAGGGTCGCCAGCGAGAGGGGCGCCTCCCGGGCCGCCTGAGCCTGGGCCTGCAGCACCCGGTCCTCGAAGAGCCGCTGACGCAGCGCCTGCGTGCCGTGGGCGCCCGTCCCATGCCGCCCCATCCCATCCCATCCCATCCCATCCCATCCCACACCAGCGACCAGGCCAGAAGCCCAGGCGCGCGGTGGTGAGGTCGAGATCGAGGGGACCCAACGGGCATGGGCATGGGCATGGGCATGGGCATCATCGGGGCCTGGGGACCTTCACCTTGGCCCTGCTGGCGGGGCTGAGGCGCTTCATGTGCGCATCGACGGCGGCCTCCTCGGCCTGCGCCTCCTGGGCCCGCTGCCCCACCGCCCGCTGGGCCCGCTCCATCCAGGCACGCTCGGCGGGCAGGCTCACCTCGGCCCCGGCGCCCCCCGCCAACCCCGGCATGGGCATAGCAGCCGGGGACGGGGACGGGGACGGGGTGCACTGGGCCACGAAGGCCGACTCGCGGGCCTGGGCGGGGCCGAGGGCCTCCGCGAAAAGCTGCTCCGAGGCCGCCGCCAGGGCCGCCTTGGCCGAGTGGCGCAGCAGGGCCGCAGGCGCCTCGCCCAGCAGGCTACCCGTGGGCGGGGCCCCGGCCCGCTGGCCCAGGGCCGCCGTGGCCTGCCAGGTGGCCGCCCAGCCCATGAGGGCCTCCTGGCCCAGGATATCGGCCCCCCAGCGGGCGGCCGTCGTGTGGGCGGCCAGGGCCACCCGCGCCTCGTCCAGCAGCATCGCCCGGGCCCGATCCCAGCTGCCCTGGGGCTGCGAGGCGTCCCCTTCCTCATCGGGCCGCTGCTGGGCGGGGGCGGCCACGTCGGGTGCGGGGCCGCTGGCGGGCCGGTGAGCGGGGCGGCAGTCCTCGGGGGCGTCGGTGGCGGGGTCGAGGGCCTGCGGGCTGGCCACCTGGCCGGGGAAGGCAGCCCGGGCGAATGCGGCCCGCATGGCGTCCCCCAGCAGGCCGCCCTCCCAGCCCAGGGGCGCCCCGGGGGGCCGGCAGGCGGTGCGGCGGGACCCGCACCGGGCCAGGAGCTCCTCCAGGGTGGCCGCCTGGAGGGCCTGCTGGGCCGGGGTGGGGGCCGCCTGGGGCTCGTCGGCCACGGGGGGCGGCGGGGGGGCCGCCAGGGCCTCGGCCAAGGCCTCGGTGGGCGGCCCGGCCGCGGCCAGGCGGATGCGGGCCAGCAGGGCCTCTTCGGCCTGCCGGGTGCGCCCCATGGCGCCCAGGGCACCCGCCAGCCGGTCCTCGACGGGCCCGCAGAGGCGCTCCAGCTCCGACGGGGGCTCGGCTGCCGCCGCTGCCGGGGCGGGCACGGCGACCGTCACGGGGCTGGCGCTCCCGCCGGCGGTGGGCGGCTGTGGGGCGGTTGATGGGGCCGCCGGGCTCTGGGGGCGTGGGTGGGCCGGGGTGGCCAGCGGGTCCCCGTGGGGCGCTGGGGGCGCCGGGGAGAGGGTCCGAGCGGGGGGCGTGGCCGCCTTGGCGGCTCCGTGGGGCCCGGCCGATGCTGGGGGGCCCATGGGCTCCTCGCTGGCCGACCCCGGGTGGCCCGCGGGAGCAGCAGCAGCGGCGGCGGCGGCGGCGGCGGGGACGGCCATGGGGTGGCGGCGGATCTTGTCCTCGAGGGCCTTCCGCTGGATCTCCGGCAGCAGCCGCCAGAACTCGTTCCCTGCAGTGCCGCACCCCCCACGGCCACGCAGCAGCAGCAGCAGCAGAGAAGCGGCACACGGGTCAGCGCCTGATCACCCGACGGGGCGGCGGGGCTGGTCGGGGCGGGGTGGGCGACGGGAGGAGCAGGGCCGGGACGGGGACGGGGTGGCGATGGCTGGCGGACGGGTGGCCGCGAATGCCGTGGCGAGGATGGCCAGCGCCCCCGCGCGGAGGGCGGGGTCCTTATCGACGGCCAGGGGAGCCACCAGCGGGACGAACTTCCCCGCCGGGCACAGATCGCCTGCCCGCCCAGGGGGGTGGTGGTGATGACGGTGAGGGCGTGCGGCTGGAGCGAGTGGCTGGGCATGGGGGGCGGGGACAAGGGGCGGGGACAAGTGGGTGCGGCGACAATGGGGGCGGGGACAAGTGGGGCCGGGGACAAGTGGGGGCGGGGACAAGTGGGGCCGGGGACAAGGGGTGGGGACAAGTGGGGCCGGGGCGGACTGATGGCGGCCAGGAGGGCCCGCTCGTCGGGCGGGGCCTGGGCCTGGGCCTGGCGGAGGAGGGCCAGCATCAGCTCGAGGGCCTCCTGCTTGGGCCGGGCCACGGCACCGGGCCGCGAGGCGGCCTGCAGGGCCACCCCGAACAGGCGCCCCGCCGGGGTCACGGCCCCACCAACTGCGGCGCCCCGTGTCCGCATGCACCCCCCCACCCAACCCGGTCCCTGTGATGTGAGAGGGAGCACGGGGAAGGGCCGTGGCAGCGCAGGACGGGCGAGCAGTGGGGCAGCAGCACGGGCGGGTGGGGGCGGGAGCGCAGAGGGGGGCGGGGGACCTTGACGATGGCCTTGAACTCGCGCTTGAAGCCCTCGCCCCCGTGGGGCAGCCGCTCGAAGAGGAAGGGCCCCAGGATGGCCGTCTCGTACTCGGTCATCGTGTACCTGTTCCCCCATGGGCATGGGCATGGGCATGGGCATGGGCATGGGCATGGGCATGGGCATGGGCATGGGCATGGGCATGGGCATGGGCATGGGCATGGGCATGGGCATGGGCATGGGCATGGGCATGGGCATGGGCATGGGCATGGGGACAAGAGTCCAACGGTGAAGATGCTGTGCGGATGTCTGTGGTGGTGTCTGTGGTGGTGGCCGTGGTGGTGGCCGTGGTGGTGGCCGTGGCGGTGGCCGTGGCGGTGGCCGTGGCGGTGGCCGTGGCGGTGGCCGTGGCGGTGGCCGTGGCGGTGGCCGTGGTGGGTGCCGCGGACCCGAGCTGGGCCATGAGGGCCAGAAAGGCCTTGAGCATCTCGACGGCCCTGGCGAGGGTCTGGGTGATGGCGTCGCAGAGGCGCACCGTCAGCCACTTCAGCAGCACGTCCGCGTAGAGGAGCGCCTCCCGGGGCTGCCCAGCCGCATAGCAGCCCCACCGAGCCCACATGGTGACGCGGGGTCAGTCCCCACGAGCGGATGGGCCGGCCGATGGGCGGGTGGGCAGCAGCGGAGGGGCGGAGGGGCGGAGGGGCGGAGGGGCGGAGGGGCGGAGGGGCGGAGGGGCGGAGGGGCGGAGGGCGGAGGGGCGGAGGGGCGGAGGGGCGGAGGGCGGAGGGGCGGAGGGGCGGAGGGCGGAGGGGCGGCCGACCTGGGCCGTGATGGCGGCCGCGAGCTCGGCGAGGGCTCGGTGGAGGTCCTGGTGGTTGGTCCCCACGGGGAAGAGCCGCGCCACGAGGGCCTCGCTGCACAGGGCAGCCCCCAGCTGCTCGCGGCAGTGCTCGACGCACTCGGCCCGGTCGGGGCGCACCTCCCACCGGATCACTGCAGCCCCACCCGCACGCCAGGCGGTCCCACGGGCCATCACCATGAGGCGAAGGGAAGGGGGGAGGGGGGGGGGGGGGGGGGGTGGATGGGGGCCGGGGCGGACTCTTCCAGCGGTTCTGGCGGGCCTCCTTGGCGGCCTCGGACGTGGGCTTGAAGACGCCTCCCGCGGCCGGGGGGACGGTCGTGGCGGCCGGGGCGGCCGAGCCCGAGGGCGTGGGGGTGGTCGGGGCCGTGGCCACGGTGGCCGTCGTGCTGGGCTGCACCTGGGTCACCACCGGCAGCCCCCCCGGCTGCCCCGAGGCGCCCGGGCTGGCGGCGCTGGGTGCGGGCGGCGGGCTGGGGGTCGGGGTCGGGGTCGGGGTCGGGGTGGGGGCCCCGGAGGCGGTGGCGGGGGGCTCGGCGGCAGCCAGCCTGCGGATGGTGGGGTCGAGGAGCTTGCGGGAGGCCGTGTCGAGCTTCCCGTGGGCCGCCAGGATGGGCCCCCAGCCGCCCCCCAGCCGGGCCGCCTCGGCCAGCAGGGCCTCCGCGTTGCGGCGCACCTCGGGGCTGCCCTCCTGCAGCCGGGCCAGCCCCACGGCCACCAGGCGCCCGTGCAGGTCGGCGGGCATGGGCGGGGCCAGCTGGGGCAGCACCCGGACGGCCCAGGCCAGGCAGGCCTTCCGCGAGGGCACCGACTCGTGGGTGAGGCCCGCCAGCAGGTAGGGCAGCTGGCCGGCAGACACAGAACCCACCAGGCAGGGCGGCGCATGAGGCGGGGACGGGGAGGCGGTGAGGAGGAGGGTCCATCCCGGCCATGAAGAGGGGGCGGGGGGCGGGGCGGACCATCTTGGGCAGGGTTGTGTGGTGGATGGTGGATGGGGCAGGGGCCGGGGCCGGGGCGGACCATCTTGGGCAGGGTCATGGCCTCGGTCCAGGCGTCCATGGCCGCGGCGACGGTCTCGCTGAGCCGGGTGTGGCTGTCCCCCCAGGCAACCAGCAGCGCCGGCAGGGCAACCTGATCCCACCGCCGCGCCGCGCCCCACCCAGGCAGCCCCGCGACCGGGTCAGCATGAGCCGCCGACCCTCGGCCAAGGCGGCCCTGTGGAGCGGGCGACGGGGGGCAACAGGGGGGATGCCAACAGGGGGGGATGCCAACAGGGGGGATGCCAACAGGGGGGGATGCCAACAGGGGGGATGCCAACAGGGGGGGATGCCAACAGGGGGCCAACAGGGGGGATGCCAACAGGGGGGATGCCAACAGGGGGGATGCCAACAGGGGGGATGCCAACAGGGGGGGATGCCAACAGGGGGGCCGGGGCGACCTTTGCGTGGGCTGCGATGGGGGCGCCGACGGCCTTTGCCAGGTTGGCCAGCAGCTGGGCCGAGAGCACGCAGGCGGCCTTGTTCGAGTCGCCCAGCCGGTTCTTCAGCTTCACGAAGACCTCCCCGTCTGCGACCACGGCCACCCACGCAGGCACCCACACAGGGCACAGGGGGCAACAGTTGGGCATGGGCATGCGGGGTGAGTGTGACGAATCGGCGCTCAAGCGGACGGGTGGACAGGGATGTTGGCCCGGGACGTACGCGGTGTCTGTGTGTGCGTGCCTGTGGGGGGCGTGGGGGCATGGGGGCGTGGGGGACGGGTGGGCGGGGCGGGGGCGGACTTGTGACGGGCTGGATGCGCATCTTGGCCTGGTCGAGCTCCCGCTGGAGCTCATCCATGGGGGCCTTCTTCTCGGGCCACTTGGAGGTCTCCACCCCCAGCCGGCCCACCAGGCGCCCCAGGGCCGGGTTGATGTCCACCCGCGGGAAGAATTCCTCCAGCGACCCGTCGCCCCCCGGGGCCGTTGCTCCGGCCCCCGACCCGCCCGTCTTGGGCCCAACTGCAGCCGCCCGGAGGGCAACCCTGGTGGTGGTGGGGGTGGTGGGGGTGGTGGGGGGGGGGGGGGGGGGGGGAGGGGGGGCAGGCAGGCCGAAAAATGGACGATGAGCCCCGTGGGGACCATCCCCAAGCAGGCGCCAGGACCCCGGCCCCGACCATTGGGGGGGAGTGCAGCAGGGGCGCGGTGCGGACCTGGAGGAGCGGCTGGGGGCTGGAGGGGGCAGGTCGGCGACCGCGGCGAAAGCGGCCTGCAGGTGCTGCTGCACGGCCGGCTTGACCTCGCCCACAGCCTGCAGCAGCAGCTCCTCTGCGCCCCCGCCGGCCCACCCGCCCGCCACCAGAGGCCCCGGCCCCGCCAACAACATGCATGGATGGTCACAGGCAGGTCCTGCAGGGCGGTGCGCGAGGGCGCGGGGGGCGCGGGGGGGTGCGGGGTGTGTGTGTGCGGACCGGGCATGAAGCGGCGGATGGCGCCGATGACGCGGATGGCGCCGGGCCGGGTGGCGGTGGCCTCGAGGAGCGGCATGGCGAAGTCCAGCAGGGCCTTGCCGCCCACGGCGCCCAGGCCGTACTCTTCCACCGCGGCGGCCATCCAGCCCAGCGCCCCGTCGAGCCCCTTGGGGGCCTTGGCCTTGGGGGCGGCCTGGTAGAGGCGCCCGAAGACCGGCTGCGGGCCGAACCCGTAGCAGAAGGCGTGCAGGCACTCGCCGGCCGGCTGGCGCACCTTCATGTCGGCCAGCTTCTCCACAAGCGCTGTCCGGGGGGCGGGAAGGGGCGGGAAGGGGCGGGAAGGGGCGGGAAGGGACGGGAAGGGACGGGAAGGGACGGGAGGGTTGGTGTTGGCGGCGAGTCCGGGTGCGCACCAAGGGAGCGTGGGTGTGTGGGTGTGCGCGCCCCCTGTGGGCCGTGGCCGGTGGGCTCTGCGGAGGGGCTGGTGGCGGACCGGGGATGACGGGGGCCGCGGCCCGCTTGGGGAAGGCCGGGCAGGCCTTGCAGAGCATGGCGATCGTCCGCAGCAGCTGCGACGTGACAGCCACCACGCTGTCCTGCTCGGCCGCCAGGGCAGTGGGCGAGTGGGTGCGCAGACGACGATGCGACGGTGAGCCTTGAAAGACGGCCTTGAAAAACATCCCGCCTTCAAGGCCCCTTCAAGGCCCTTTATCTCCCCCTCCCCCCCCTCCCCCCCCCCCCCACAGCTGGGAGGCCGAGCGCGGGGGCGCGGGGGCGTGGGCGGACCTTCCAGCCGATCTTCTCGGCGAGGACCCTGACGAGGGCCTCGCAGAACGCCCTCGGGGCGACCTCGCCGCCCAGCTGGATGACCCCCGGGTGGGTCGTCTCGATGGGCGGCGCCTCGGGGGCCGCAGCCGCAGCCGCAGCGGTCGCCGATGGGGCCACGGCGCCGGGGGGCAGGGCCAGCGACTCATCGGCGGCCCCGGCGGGGGTGGCGGGGCGCCGGGGGCAGGGCGGACTGGTCCCCGGTGACCCCCAGGGCCGCCTCGGCGTGGCGGGTGAGCAGCTGCAGGGCCCGGGCCCGCACGGGGAAGGCCTTGGCGCCCAGGTCGGCCAGGGTCTTCTCCCACTGGGGCCCCAGCTCGGGCAGGGCCGCCCCCACCAGCCGCGCCGCCTCGGCCAGGCTGAGCGCCTCGGCCAGGGCGCCCTCCTCGGGGATGGGCCCTCGGTCCTCGCCCCCGTCGCTCTCCCCACCGGCGGGCTGGCTCGCTGCCGCAGCGGGACCCGGGGCAGGGCCCGCGGCCATCGCCACAGCAGCCAGGGCGGTGGCCGGCGGGGCTGCCGGTCCGCGTCGCGCAGCAGCGGCGGGGGGCGGGGGGCCGCTGGGGGCTGCGGGCTTGCCGGCGCCTGCGGTAGTCGCCGGGGGCCCCGCTTGGGCGGCCGGGGCGGCCTTGGGGGCGGCGCTGTGGCCTGGGGGCCCCTGACCAGCCGGGCCCACCGAGGCGGGCCGGGCCGGGGCGGCGCTCTCGGCTGGGGCTGGGGCTGGGGCGACGGCCCCAGCAGCCGGGGCGGTGGTGGCGGATGGGCTGGTCGGGAAGGCCGCCTCGACCTTGGCCCGCTTGACCCGGTCCAGGGGGGCCAGCAGGGGCTCGATGCTCTCCCGCCCTGCCCACCAGATCAGGCACCCAGACACAAGCGCAGCCGCCCTGGTCAGAACCCGCCGAGGGGGTGCGAGGGGGCTGGGGGGGGGGGGGGGGGGGGGGGGGGGGGCTGGGGGACCGTGGAAGGTCGCGAGGGCGCCGAAGATTGCGCAGGCCCCATCGCGCACCTCGGGGACGCCGTCGTCGATGGCGCGCACCAGGATGCCGCTCACCAGGGGCCCCAGGGTCTCGCGGGGGCATGCCCGGGGGCCCACCTTGGCCAGCAGGGCCGACATGAAGCGCAGCGTCTCGATCCGGACGGGGGGCACCTTGCTGGCCAGGGCGGCGGCCAGGTCGGGGATGGCCTCGGCCAGGGCGAAGCAGTGGGTGCCCATCTCGAGGAGGGTCGCGTGGGCCTGGGTCACCACGGGCCGGTTCTTCTCCTTGAAGAGTTCCAGCAGGGCCGGGCAGGCCTGGCGGGCGTAGGGCCCGTACTCCTTGCGCAGCCCCCGGGCCAGCTGGCCCATGCAGCGGATGGCAAGCCCCTTGACCACGACGTTCGGGTCCCCGAACAGCTGCGGCGCCCCCAGCCCCCCGCCAGCCCGTCAACATCCAACACCAGGACACAGACACAACATCCGGCCGTGAGAAGCATGTCGAGGCCGTGGCAGCGGGGCAGCGGGGGCATGAGGAGGTCAGAGGTCGGATGGCGGGATATACAAAGAGGGGCATGGGCATGGGCATGGGCATGGGCATGGGCATGGGCATGGGCATGGGCATGGGCATGGGCATGGGCATGGGCATGGGCAGGGGACCTTCTTGAGGGCCGTGTGGAGCTCGCGGTAGTCGCCGGGCTGCAGTTTGGGCACGTCGGCCAGCTGCAGCAGATGCTCCAGCGGCACCTTCCGCTCCTGCCACTTCTCGGCCTGCGGTCGCACAACAAGCGCCCGAGAAGTGCCGGGGGGCGAGTGAGGGCCAAGGGCCAGGCAGGACATGGGGCAGGACGGGCGGATAGGGCTGGGCGGACCGCGAGCTGCTTGTAGAAGGAGGCCCCGATCTTGGCCAGGATCTCCACCGGGGCCGCGTCTGCGTCGGGGTCCCACTCCTCTGCGCCCCGCCCGCCAGGAGGAGACAGGGTGATGAGAAGAAGTGTCGTTGCCGGGTGGGAGGTGAGATGGCTGATCGAACAACCCGGGCGGGGGGGGCGGGGGGGCGGACCCTTTGCGGCCTGCGAGTCGGCGGCGGGCGTGCCTGCTGTGGGCTGGGCCTCCTGGCCCCGGAGGAACTCCGTGGGGGCGGGCCGCTCGTCGGGCAGGCCTTTGATGCTGTCCTCAAGGTCCTTCGCCTGCCCCGCCCAGCGCCGTGGGGGCGCCCCGCCACCAGAGACCGTCTGAGCACGCCCGCTCGCAGGCACCAGGCACCAAGCAGCAGCAGGCAGAAGCATGTCGCCCCTGGCGCTGGTGCCAGGGGGGGGGCCGGGGCCGTGCGGACCAGGGCGGGCTGCTTGATGGCCCCCAGGAGGCCCCTGATGGAGGCGTGCTCCTTGCCCACCCAGCGGGCGTACTCGAGGGCCAGGGCGGCAGCCTTCACGCGGACGTCCCCGTTGCGGTGGTCGAAGAGGCCGCCCCCCGTGAGCAGCTTGAGGATGGCCCCCGGGGGAATCACCCGCGGCCCGAAGCCGCTGCAGGGCAGGGAAGAAGAGCATGCGGCGGGGTGGACGGGGAGTGAGAATCGGCCAAGGGGTGCCGGCGGGGGAGCAGCGCGGACCGGAGGGCCTGCAGAAGGACGGCCAGGGCCCCCACGGCGTTCTTGGCCACCTTGTGGGCGGCCCCCTTGACCAGCTCGGCGAGGATGGTCTCGGCCTGCTGGGCCCGGATCAGGGCCATCACAACCCCGGCGCCCTTCGTTCGCAGCGACTCTCGGGTGCTGCTCAGGTGCCGCTCGATCAGCGGCCCGATGACCTCGCCCGCGCAGCTGGAGGAGGGAGGGGGCGTCAGATGGCTTCGCACGGGCGTGAGAGACCTTTCCGTCCCGGGATGAGCGAGATACGTTGTGAGCAAATCCAACAGGGTTTCCTGAGCGGCTTGGTTAGATTCAGAGCTTACAGCTCCGACAATGACCGGGCCTGGGGGGTGACGACGAAAGAGGGTGATGACGGGAGGCGCATGCATTCAACCGCAAACCGTATTCGGCGAAGAGAGGCTCCCCTTCGGGTGACGACAAGAGCTCTTGGATTTTTGAGTACGCTGCCTGACGGCGCTTCCAAAGCGCGCGATCAGCGGCGGCGTCCTTCAGAGAAAGGGTGGGAGGGAGTAGTTCTTCGAGGGTGAGCTCTTTGACTTCTTGGGGGCCAGAATCTGGGCCCGAGGAGCCACCTCCGACGCGGATTTCATCAAACCGTGAGGAGGACGCGGAAGCTCCAAGACTCCGGAGAGGTGCATCTTCGTTGAAGACTGTGGGAGTTGATGAAATGGGTGGTGCCTCTTCTTGCAAGCTGGTGCTCGGTGGAGCTGGTGCGCTTGTGAGAGTGTCCACTGGAGGTTGCGGCTGGCCTGTTTCCTCCATTCACTCCGCTTGATTTTAAAACGAAGCGAGGAGCTTGAACCTCGGGAATGGAAATCAATATTTCTCGGTTCAAATTTGATCAACAGAGAAAAACACAAAATCCACGACAAACAAACAGAGAAACAACAAAATACACTTACTGTTCGGTGTTATACGGAGGGGGCTCTTCTCCCTGGTAAGGGGGTGGAGGTGGCTCTTCCCTTTCGTGTGATGGCGGCGGTTGCGTTGTCTCTTCCTCCGGAGGCCGGACTGGGGGCGTGGGGCCCTCGCCCTCCTCATAGGGCGGTGGGGGCGGCAACATGGGGCCGCCCAATGGGGCGAGGGACTCGGGATCCTCATCGAGGGCCCCGGCCTCGAGGTGGCGGGAAGACTGACGTACCCGGAGCAGCCGAGGCGAGGGGGCGGGCGGCGGGGGCGGGGGCACCAACCCCGCGAGGCGGAGCTGTTCCTGCAAGTGGGCCACGTGGTTCTCCAGGGCGAATTGGTAGCTGCGCAGCTGCTGCAGCTGCTCCTCCGCATTCTGGGGCCGGGCGGGGGGGGGGGGGGGGGGGGGGGGGGGGGGAGGAGGAGGAGGAGGAGGAGGAGGAGGAGGAGGAGGGACAGAACAGGGGTAAATCCATGGGCAAGCTCCACGAAGGCGTGGAAGTTACCTCACGGTGGCGATTGAACATGGCGGAGGGGCGGGAGGGGAGGGGAGGGCGGCGGCGGCGCGGGGGGGACGGACATCACGGGCGTCGATCAGCTGGCGGGCGACCTCCTGCACAGTCAGGGGCACCCTGGGCTGGGCGGGCCGGGGCGGCGGGCTGGGCGTGGGCGGGGGGCGGGCGGGGACCATGGCCACCCCGGGGGTCGTGGGCGCCTCGGGCCGAGGCGGCAGGGCTGCAGTGGGGGTGCCTGGGGGAACCGCCGGAGCGGCCCGCAGCTCGGCCCCGGGGGCCGGCGACTCGCCCGCTGGGATGGCGGCCAGGAGCGACTCTGCAGCCACAGTCGGGGAGGAGTCAGGGCGTTGAGAAGAGGTACCGCAACGGCGTGGCTCTGACCCTCTGGGGCCCGCCATCCCCCGGGGCCAAGCAGACCTCGGTTCGACCCGAAAGAAGGCGGCCCCTCGGCCGAGGGGGTGGCGGCGGTCGCCAGGGCCAGGGCCAGGGTCAGGGGGCTCCGCGCCGGGGCCGAGCTGGCCCCCATGATGGAGGTACCGCCAGCCAGGGTGGGGCCCGGGGCCTTCGTAGGCGTGATGGTCGCGGCCGCAGCGGCCTTGAGGCCCAGGCCCGGCTCGGCACCCGGCTCCATGTCCGCACCCCCATCCGCCCCGGCCCCCGGCTGCTCATCGCAGTCGCTGCTCCATTGCGGCGCAGGGGCAGGGGCAGGGACAGGGGCAGTGGCAGTGGCAGTGGCATGAGCCGTAGCTGTTGCAGTGGCTGTGGATGGGGGCGCTGGGGTTGGGGGAGGCGGAGGCGGAGCGGCGGGGGTCGGGGTGGCTGGTGGGCTGCCGGCGGGCGAGGTTCCGGCCGTGGCGGCGGGTCGGGGGGCCGGGCAGGCCGTGGGCGCGGCCTCGGCGAGCAGGTCGGTGGCGCACTGGCCCGGGGAGCGCGGCGCGACCGCCGGGGCCGATGCGGGCCCGGGGAAGGTGGACGGGAAGGCCGAGGCCGAGGGGGAGGGGGACGGGACGGGCGAGGTGGAGGAGGGGCCGTGGACGGGCGGCAGGATCTCGGCCGAGATGGCGCTCGAGAGGGACGAGGCCGCCGAGGGGGTTCCGGCCGGGCCCGCGGGGGATGCCGAGCCCGAGGGGGCCCGCGGGGGCTGGGCAACCGCAATCGCAATCGGCGCCGTTGGTCCCGCGGGGCGCCCTGCACCGGGCAGGTCATTGAGGTGCGCGCGTGTGGCAAGACGGTGCGAGCACGGCAGACATGGGGCGGCGTCGGGGAATGCGCTGGTGGTGGTGGTGGAGGGGAAGGAGGAGGGAAGGAGGGAGGGGGGGAGGAGGAGTGGCGGCGCCAGACCGCCGAGGGCCGGGTGAGGGCGGGCCGCCTCGGCCGCCAGGCGCTGTTGCTGCATGGCCAGGAGCTGCTGCTGGTGGGCGAGGGCCTCCCGCTGGGCGGCCTCGACCGCCGCCGGGTCGATGGCGTCCGCCAGGTGCAGCGCTGCGTCCACAGGGCCCCGCGGGGAGGGAGGAGGAGGAGGGAGGGCGGAGGTGGTCGGTCAGCTGCTGGCCAGCCGACAGAGGGGCGAGACCGGGAGCGCACCAGGGCCGGGCCGGGCCGGGCCGGGCCAGACCGGGCCAGAGGCGGAACACGTATGGGGCCGTGTCCATGGGGAGGGACCCGTCGAAGGGCACGTAGAGCGGGTTGCTGTAGCGGGCGGGAAAGTTCCGGTTGACGGCCGTCCAGAGGCTGGTGGTCTGCTGGGCCAGCCGCAGCCGGGCCCGCTCCTGGTCGCCGTCGCAGAGGAAGGTCCCGAAGAGGCCCGACAGGGAGTGCTTGTTGATGTCCACAAGCAGCCGCTCCGTGAACTGGAAGGCCGTCGGGTGCTGGCACATCAGCTGCGCCCGTCCGCGCACACCCGGGCCCCCCGGTGGGCGGGAGAGAGGCCGCTCCATGTGAAGGATGTGCCTGCTGGGGTGGGACAGGCGAACGGGGAGGCCGTCGGGTGCTGGCACCGGGGTCCCCAAACGGGGGGCCCATTGGCCCGAGTGCCGCCCCCGCGGTCCGCCCAGACGACTGGGTGGTGGCGATGGGGCAGGATGCCGGGCGGGGTGTGGGTGTGCGTGTGTGGGTGCGGGTGTGGGGAGGAGGATGAGGAATGAGGATGAGGACCTGGTAGATGCAGTCGAGGAACTGGGTGAAGACGGGGCACCGCTCGGCGAGGGGCTCGCCGTGGACGCCGGTGCCGAGGCGGGTGGCGAAGCGGTGGCCCATGTGGAGCCACTCCTTCTCGATGAGGGTCTCGAAGCCCTCCAGCCGGCGGCAGTACGGGTCCAGCACCACCATCGCCGCCGAGACCACCTGAGGGGTGCGGTCCCAGCCGTCGCTGCAGTGGACCAGCACCGACTGGCCATCCTGCACGGCCCGCACAACCTCGGCGACCCCGCTCAGGATGACCCGCGAGTGGAAGGGCCACTTGGTCTGCTCCAAGGTGCTGTAGAACCTGCGGGCGCCCCGTCCCCGCGCCCCGCCAGCGCGGAGAAAAGGAGGACAGCCGATGGGACCCGGCAGTCGCCACGCCCCCCTACGCGACACCCAAGGCGTGCCGGAAACCCATGCCGCCCTCCGTGCCCGTGCAGGGCCAGCCATACCCGGTGTCTGTGCAGGGCCAGCCATACCCGGTGTCTGTGCAGGGCCAGCCATACCCGGTGGCCATGGTGGGCGGGGCGGACCTGTCCCCGAAGAGCACCAGGGGGTCCGAGCAGAGCTCGACCAGCTTGCGGTGGGCCTCCCGCATGGCGACGATGTTGTCGATGTTCAGGAAGTGCAGCTGGGCGAAGGGGTACCCGGCGCCCGTCTCGAAGCCCCCCTTGCGGAAGGAGTTCCCCATGGCGCTCAGGTAGGGCCGGCAGTCGAAGATGTGCAGCTTGGCCTCGGGCCCCCCGGTCACCATCCGCCGCAGGTGCTCCTCGTCCTGCGGGCACCGGCCTGCGAACAGCCCCCGCTGCGGCCGCCCGGAGCCGTGGTCATGACGGAGACCAAGTCAAGCCCCAGCCCCAGCCCCAGCCCCAGCCCCAGCCCCGAGCAGCGTACGGTCAATGTGGGAAGGGCCGCCCCGGCAGAAGGGGCCGGACCTTGGGCTGAGCGGCGCGGGCGATGACGGCCCCGTTGGCCATGTGTCGGTAGCTGCGGCCGCCCAGCCATCCACGGGGTGAGAGCCGCGCCCAGGGCAGAGACCTATTATCGCGACTATTTCCCCGCCCGCCCGCCCACACCAACCCGGCCCCGGGGTGGTGGCGGACCTGAGCACAGGGAGCCGCCCCGAGGAGCGGAAGCGGGCCGTCTCGACGAGGTCGGCGTCGGTGACGCCCGCGGGGACGCAGAGCACGGCCGGGTATGAGGTGCACAGCTGGAAGTGCCGGTTGGCCTCGCTGATGCGCCAGCCGGTCGACAGCTGGGCCCGCATCCTGGCCGGCAGCCAAGGCCCAACGCGCCGTCAACGGCCAGGTGACGCCAGCCAGCCCACGCACCCATACACACACCCACACCCACACCCACACCCACACCCACACCCACACACCCGGCCGAAGAGGTTGAAACACCCGCTCACCGCCCCATCCATCCTTTCATCCATTCATATTCATCCATCCATCCATCCAGCCAGCCAGCCAGCCAGCAGCGACAACAGGGACGCACCTATGGAACTCCTGGGGCAGGTCGCAGATGAGCCACCCGTCCATGTCCAGGGGCCCCAGCTGCATCCGGTGCTGGAAGGCGAACATGTCCGGGTACCGCTTCGGCCCGCCTGGCACAGGAACCATTCGAATCGCGGAACCCCGCAATGAATGCACAGACAGAGCTGGTTGAGGAGGTGCACAAGATGAGGGCGCAGGTTGGGCGACGGGGGTACTTGAAACCTGCACGACGACGACTGGATGAAAGTTTGGAGGTTGGAATGTTCACAAACCGGAAGGTTCTGTCGGTCTTCGTTACAACTGTCAACAAAATGGACTCACCCGACTCCCCTGAAGCCTTGCCTTTGGTCACCTGGGCGATACTGAGATGGGGGATGCGAAGAGGGGGGCGCTGGAGGTTCTGTTCCGGTGTTTGATAATAAGGAGAAAAAACCACTCGGTAGTTGCTCATAAAAAGTGCCCCCAGCCAGCCTTTCTCCAAATATTTGACAAGAGGGAGTCTCGTCTGAAGAATCTTTTCTCCATCTTTCAACCGAGTTGGGCGCCAAGAAAGCATCTGCTGGGGGACAGGCTGAGGAGGCGATAGTGGGCGACTCGACAGCTGAAATACGAAAACAAAAGAAAGAGAGCGGTTGAACTTTGTGGAAATACCTTCTGGGATGAACCGACTGGTCAGTCTCGTCAAGCGCAATTCGCGTCATTTTCTGGCGTTCTGACGATCGTTTGGTTATCTAGGGGATGACCCAGGCACTTCAATTTTTGTGGAATGCCGGGGTCAATTGTGGATACATCATTTCGTCGGTATTTGCCTTTGGCCCCCAAATTTGGTACATGCTGAAAACCAAGAAGAGTGCTGGGTTTTCCCGTTTTGTTTGTTTGGCCATCATGTTGGCGTCAATGCTACGCGTTGTCTTCTGGCATGGGAAACGCTTCGCAATCGTTTTTCTCTATCAGTCTTTCGCTCAGCACATCGTCCAAACGATTCTCTTGCTTCTGTCTCTTCATTATCAACCACAACCTTCAGAGGACCAGAAATTCCGATGGAAGAGCTTTTGGCCCAACTTTTGGGGATGGCCCAAAACTCCTTCGCCGTACTGTCTGTCTGCAGCTCTGTTTCACCATTGGGCTCAAGTTTTACTGGCTGGGCGACAGTTCTTTTTCTTCTTTGCTTTTTCTCTGTGGCCATCCTGGCGACCACTCTCTTCGGTGACACGTTCTGGTCTGCGCCCGCCCCGCCCTCGTCGCCGTCACTTTGGTTCGGCATCCCAACACCCGGTTCTGGGGTGATGCAGGTGGTACGATGGGGTGGGGGCGGTGTCGCTGTTGCTGGAGTCCTCGTGCACCACCCCCCAGCTTGTGCACACGGCCCGGAGCCGCTCCCTGGAGGGCCTCTCGCCCCTGCTGGTGCTGGGCTGGGTGGGCGGGGACGCCTTCAAGCTGTTCTTCTACATGCTCCGCACCCCGCCGCTGCAGTTCTTCCTGTGCGGCACCTTCCAGCTGCTCTGCGATAGCGCCCTGTTGGCCCTGGTGCTCTCCCTGCGCCGGGCCGGGGCCCACCGTGTCCCGGCAGCGTCCTCTCCCTCTCCCTCTCCCACGTATCCACCGCCATCCTCCGGCTCCGCGTACGCCGCCGGGTCGGCCCCCGCCCGGGGGAAGGACGAGCCCGACCCACGCGCCTCGCCCTGTCCCGATCCCTCGGTCCCCTGAAGGGGGCATCCGTCGTCTCCATTGCCATATCTTGGCTCGCGTTGGCTCCCGTGCCCCCGAGTCGGACGGACAGCCGAATCACGGTCGGCCCCGCGGTCTTCCTGCTGCTGGCAGGGCTGCTCTCCCTGATCGGGAAGCGGCGCCCTGACGGCCCCGGGCAGCCGACATCCATTTCTCTTCACTCGCCTCCATCATGCGTCCCCGGCTTCCCCGAGAGCCCTCTCGGCCCGGTGTCACACCCCCCCCCGTCCCTCCCGCGCCAACACGAGCGGGCCCTCGGTGGGCAGACATTGGTCTCTTCTTCTTACGGGGGGGTTGGCGCGACTGGGGCAGCGGCCGGGGCCGGGGCCGGAGGGGTCGCAAAACGCGCCTGCTGCTGGGGGGCCATCTGCTCGACCACCAGCCGCCAGAGGGCCACCGCCCGGGTGGCTGCCGGGGCAAGGAGCGCGGCCCCCGCGGGCGAGCCGGGGTTGAGGACGGCCGGCAGGGCGAGGGGCGCCCCGGGGGCCTTCTCGAGGCCGATCAGGGCGCCCGTGGGGCCCTCGATGAGCAGGGTCAGCAGCCCCCCCGTGGCCGCACCCGGGCCGGCGCCGCCCCCCGTGCCGCTGACCATCTCCTCCTCGTCCGCGGTGGGCTCCATCAGGAAGTGGCTGCCCGAGGGCGCAGATCGCGGTGATGAGGAAGCAGTGGTGGGAGGTGGGTGGGAGGTGGGTGGGAGGTGGGTGGGAGGTGGGTGGGAGGTGCGTGCGTAACGGCGGGTGGGAGGTGGGTGGGAGGTGGGTGGGAGGTGCGTGCGTAACGGCGGGTGCCGAGCCGGACGGACCTTTGAATGTGGGCGACAGAAAGGGCGAGGGGGTAGTGGCGGAGGAGGTTCCCCCGGGGCCGGAGCTCCTTCGAGTAGGTCAAGGTCCACTCAGAGCCGCGCGTCAGGGCGTAAATTCCGGCGGCCCTGGTGGCTGTCACCTCGGGCAGGGAGACTAAGGGCGGAGCAAGAGAAGAGGCGAGGGCGAGGGGGCGGTGAGCCGCTGGCGGGCGCGCCAAGGGGCGGGATCCGAACGGACGGGTGGAAAGGGCCGCGAGGCATGCGAGGACGAGGGCCTCGTGGAGCGAGCCGTCGTGGGCGATGGCCATACAGGAAAGCGTCAGGTGCCAGGCCGCCCGCCCCTCGCACACCACAAGCTCCTCGCACCGGAGGGCCCTGCGGGGAGGAGGAGGAGCTGGAAAACGGCTGCTTCCGCAGACACCGACCGAGAAAATTGCCTGACCAAGAAGGCACCCACGGCCTTAGCCTCTGACCCCATTTCGCCCTGGAACTGGGCGCAGGCAATGGGATGCAGCTGAACCTCAGCATCTATAACGTCCGTGTCAAGAGAGAAAGCGTCATCAAACGATCGGACCAAGAGCTCCTTTTGTGGCTGGTTCATCGAGTGGCGCGCGGACGACTGAGCCCATCACGCAGCAAATGGCGGAAGTGCCACCGATGGAGACGATGCTCGACCCATAGACGCCCGGCGAAGGGAAAGTCCCTGTCCAAGCACAACATTAATGGGGGAATCGGTCTACTGTCTATCACCACACAAACCTGTGGAGAGGGCCACAGAGGTGAACTGGCTCGGCAATCTGCCATTTGGCCGTTTCCCGGTTTTTTGAATTTGCTCCAAAAAGTGACGGGAAAAGGAGAGTTGCTTTTGTTGCTCGGGTGAGAGCGCATCCCATCCGGAAACGGCCCCTGGCGCAGGAGGGGGCGGAACAGCGGAAGCACTAGCCATTGAGACCTGGGCACAATCCACCTATCCGGACAGTGCTTCGCCGAAGTTCGGCCTTTCGGTTTCGGCAAAAAAAAGGGGAAAAAAACGACCGCTCAGCTCGAGTCCCAGGCTGCTCCTCGTGCCCAAACTCAACGACATAAAAGTGACTTTTTTTCCACTTCTTCCTGCTTATTTGTTTTTTTTTTTTACAACTTTCATGCGACTCAAAAGAACCACTCGGTGTATTAAGTTCAGCGACATCACGTCCCGATTGATGTGAGTCCGCCAAACGGCCAAGGGTCGGAAATGCATCGAAAACAAAAAAATGGAAACTAACCCGCCGCGCCGGCCCGCCTTGGCAGCGGGTCGCTGGGGGCTCCTCTGAGAAAAGGAGCGCGGCAACGCAAATGCCGGAAAGGAGAGAATGGACGGAAACGTTAAGAACTCGTGGGACTTGGTGTTGCTCGGTGATGTCTCTGCTCGGAGGCCATTCACATCGGCGGGTAGGCACCGTACCCGCCACCGTACCCGCCGCTATAGCCACCCATCGGTGGGTAGCCGCCGTAGCCGCTCGATGAGGGCAGCTGTGGAGCACCCAGAGGGCCGGCCCATGATGCGGGCGGCGCTGGGGAGGGCGAGGGCGAGGGCGAAGGCGAGGGGGACGCGGTCGGGATGGCGTTAGCGCCCGTCATGCCGAAGCGGTCACCGCCGCCGTTGCGGCCCCACCGGTCGCGGGGAGGACCTGGAGCGGGGAGGGGAGCAGAAAACGAGGCATGAGCAAAGGCCAGCAAACCGGGAGCAGCCGACAGACCACGCCCGCCGCCGCCGCGGCCACCACGGCCGCCCATCTCGGAAAACCGGGACAGCTCCGGAGGGACCGGCTGGCCGGCCTCGGTGAGGATGCGGATCAGATCGCGGGACATTTTGCCGTCCTCAGGGGTGAGCAGAGTCCAACTGGTGCCGCGCTTGCCGGCACGAGCGGTACGCCCAATGCGGTGGACTGCGCGGGTGGGGAGACACAAGGTCAAGAGCGAGGGTGAGATCGGCTGCTATGGGTATTTTCTGGGGTGGTGGTGGTGGCGGCGGCGGCGGCAGCGAGGACGGACCATAATCTGCCCGTTGCCAAAGACCCGGGCGGAAGTTGGTCGCGTCGGAGCACGGAGGGCGGCGGAGAGAGGAAATGCCGTGAGGACGGGTGGGCGGCGTTGCAGGAGAATGCCGGGAAGAGGCGGTGGGGCGGACCTTCGATACACGCAGGCATGTCGAAGTTGACCACATAGCGGATATCCTGCACATCTGGAGGCCGAGGTGGAGGGACCACGGGCCACCGCAGAGTGGGAGGGAGAGGTGCAGCGGAAGAGCGCGGTGCCAGACCGCACAGAGCCACCACACATGCACCATCCACACAGAGGGTTCGAAAGACCACCAAACAGGGCGGGCCCGTGACGGTAGGGTCGCACCGGAGGAAGGGAAGGTGGAACGAGCGGAGATCCGAAGGAAAACGAGAGGCGGTCAGTTCAGTCCGTGGATGCACACCAAACGAAAAGGGTGCCCACAGCCACCACGACCGCCCCCAAAACAAGAAGGAAGAAGAAGGGGAAGGGGAAAAGACAAGCCGCGAGCGGCCATGAAACGGAGAGAGCAGCAGCACACGAAGAGCGGCGGTTCCCCTCGTCCGCCTGAAACCTCGGCTCTTTGCGCTTCCTTGTCCGCAACCCGAACGCGAGCATATCCCCCCCGTCGCCTGCCACAAGCTACTAGTGCCCATCCCCCGTGGGGGGGAGGGACGAGCTTGGGCGGCTTGGGCGGAGTCTCACGGGTTGGGAGGGATAACCAAGCCGAGATTGACAGACGGGCGTCCACGGGGATGCCGCCGCCAGAGAAAACAAGTGCGAAGGGGAGCATGCCGCCCTTCCGCGCCGGTGGGGCGAGGGGGCGCGGAGGGCTACCTCGAAGAAGAGGGGGTGAAAGAAAAGGCCCCCCCACCAAGAAACACCACCGAACCGAAAAGAAAGCACAGACCGATACCACGAGCAGCCACGTCGGTGGCGATGCAGATCGGGGCCTTGCCCTCCTTGAACTCCTTCATGACCCAGTCGCGCTCGGCCTGGCCCTTGTCCCCGTGGATGCCCAGGGCCGGGTAGCCCGACTGGCGCAGCTGGCGGGTGAGCTCGTCGGCCATGCGCTTGGTGCCCGTGAAGACGATCATACGGCCGTCGCGGATGTTGTGCTCCAGGAAGCGCAGGAAGCTGCGGCCGAGAGCACGAACAGTGAGCCACGAGGATGGGGCAAGGTCCAGGGCGGGCAGACCGATCACGCTTCTCGTAGCCCGAGCAGAACTCGAAGAGCTGAGTCACATTGTGGTTGGCGGTCACCTCGGGGCTGCCAATGTTGAGCTGCACGTGGTCGGGCGCCAGGAATTCGCGGGCCAGCTGCTGAATCTCGCGGGGCCAGGTGGCACTCCACATGAGGGTCTGCCGATCCGGGCGCACCTGGCGGACGATCTTGCGCAGCTGGGGCTCGAAACCCATATCGAGCATGCGATCGGCCTCATCAATGACCAGGTAAGTCACCCGCTGCAGGTTGGTGGCGCGCATCTCGAGCATATCGATCAGGCGGCCCGGGGTGGCGATGACAACCTCAACGCCTGGCGGGTGAAGAACAGCAGAGAGAACGGTGAGAATAACGCCGCTTGGAACCGGGAGGAAAACAGACCGCGACGGAGCTCGCGAGCCTGGGGGCCCTTTGGCACACCACCATACACGCAAAGAGTGCGCACATGGGCGGCACGGCTGTGCTTCTGGAATTCCTGGTCGATTTGCATGGCCAGCTCACGAGTTGGGGCCAGCACCAGGACAATGGGACCATCACCAGGGCGGATCGGGGGCTGGTCGTTCATGTGGACAATGGACGGCAGGCAGAATGAGAGCGTCTTGCCAGAACCGGTTTCGGCGATACCGATCAAATCACGGCCCTGGAGAGCAACAGGCCAAGTGACCGACTGAATGACAGTGGGCCTGCAAAAAAAAATCATCGATGATTATGACAAAAGCGTCTCGACTTCGGGACAGACTTCACGAATTTCTGCTCGCGAATACCCTGCATGGCGTAGTCGGGATAGCCGGCTTCCTCAAAGGTCCGAACGGGCTTGGGAAAGTTGCTGCCATGGCCCATAATGACGTCATGCTGCCGCAACCACTCCTGAACCTCGGTTTGCGGCCAACGTGCAACGTCGGGATGCTCCTGGTAGAAGTGGCGCTTGAAGGGAGTCAGCTGAATTTGATCCCAGCGAACATCCTGGAGATTGGCTCCCAGTCCGGACATGCGGTCCCCACCACGACCACCGCCAAACCCACCGCCAAACCCACCACCGTAACCGCTGGGGCCACCGTAACCGCCCTGAGGAGCGGCATAAGGACGATCGAAGCGGCTGTCGCGGCGGGAGGAAGGATCCACCATACGAGATGAATCGCGCACCGGAGAGCGGCGCGGGCTGGGTGAACGCCGAGGAGAAGGCGAGCGGCGAGGAGATCTGGAACGCGACCGGTCGCGACGAGGAGACCGACTGCGCGAGCGGTCGCGCCGCGCAGAACGAGAGTGGGAACGGGAACGGGAACGATCACGAGAGGACATCAACGGTTGAGTCGAGTTCTGTTTCTCTCAGAAGACCGGTAGAACCCAGTACACATCCACTATCACGCGAAATGGTTTTCCCCTTCTTTTCATCCCTCCTTTCCAACAAGGTTTGAATAGGAAGCATCCTCTGCGAATTCTCGTGCCCCCAAACACACGCTCATGTTCATTCAATTCAACGAACTTCGTCGCACGAGAACCTACATGCATTTTGAGAGTGTCAGCGACGCTCTCGATGGTCCGAAACCATGAAACGGGGCAGACTTGGGATTTCTTTCGTTGTTCGTAGGCCTTTGCCAACTGTACGAAGAGAAGCTGCAACAAGGTTCCCCTGAGATGGTGGCTCAACAGACTGCCCAGCCTCGCACTCTGGATGCCCTCTTTCGCTATGTCGATGGCTTCCAGGACATGGGGGTCCTTGTGTACACGCCCGCCATTGGTCTGCTGGCCCTGCTTCCTCTTTCATTCTTTTTGCGAATTTCCCTCCGTACCCAGACGGCTACCGCCCCTACAACCGCGAGTGGGTGAAGGAGAAGCTTTATGTCGGTCTCGATCCCGTGTGCCACCCACGCCTCTGCCTGCTCCCCCTCCACACCCACTGCACGCCCACCCACCCGGGCTCACCGCTTGTGGGGTTGTCCTCGGGTAGGAGCACCTCCGTCGGGCCGGCCGGGTGTACGCGTAAGGCCCACTTGGTCATACCTCTCCCCAAAGTCATCGGCGAGAGCGGAAGGCAAGCAAGCGGTTGGCATTATTTTTTGAGTTGTGTGCTTGGCCCGAATACACGAAGGCAGGGATGGTCCACCCAAACATCGAGGCTCCGACTGCGGGCGGTGGGTCAGCAGGCGGGCGCCTTCTCAGCATCCCAGATCCTGCGCAGCACCAGGGGGGCGATCCGGTGGGCCATCTGCTCCAAGCAGCACAACCCCGGGTTCAGCTGGCACGGGGCATGCGAACAGCCCGAGCCCACCACCGCCACGTCTTCCGCCGCCGCCGCCGCCGCCGCCTTGGCCAGTTCTTCGCTGCTGGGCGCCTCGCCCGTGAGGCGGCTCCCCAGCACGGCCAGGTCGCCCGCCGTTTCGGCAGTCGCGATCTCCGGGGCTGCTGCCCGCTGGTCGGCCGCCCCGGCAGCCTCGGCGGGCGGGCCCTTGACGAGCTCGCAGGCGGCCGCGTAGCAGAAGAGCAGTCCCTGGGTTGCCAGCGAGAGGAACGACGGCCCGTGGGTGGCCGCAATGGCCGGATGGCCGCCCAGGGCCGTTGTGAGGCGCCCCAGCCGGCCCATGACCCGGTCGCGGAGGGCCTCCATGGGACCCGTCAGCCGCACCCGCCGGGGCAGGGCAAGCGTGGCCCCCACGCTCCGGAAGGGGATCTCGTCCACCTCGATGGCGTCGGCCCCGCCGGCCATCATGGACTCGGTCGAGTAGGCGTCCCCCAGCTGGGTGTACATCAGGGGCGTCACCGTCACGGCCGCCCCCCGGCATGCGTATCGCAGACAGGCCCGCAGGGTCCGCCCCATGGTGGCGGGGGTCTCCCAGGGGCTGAAGAAGAGCATGTCCATCCCGGGCCGCAGCCCCGCGGCCAGGGCCGCCTCCAGGGCGGCCCGGTTCTGGGCGGCGGTGGCGCCCTTCCGCATGGCCCGGAGGACGTCGTCGTCGAAGGACTCCACCCCGAAGGTGATCGCCCGGAAGCCCGCACCCGCCAGCCGCCTCAGCAGGGCAGGGGCGGCCTCGTCTACAGCCGCCGAGCCACCGGCGAGCAGCGCCATCGCCGTCATGCGGGGGAAGGGCGGGAGAGGAGACCTCGTGAGGCGCACTCGGTGGACGTGGACAGGCAGGCAGGGGCAGGCAGGCCAAGGCCCGCTGAGCAGACCCGTCCGCGCCTTGGCGATCTTGGGGAGCCGCCCCACCCTGGGCGGGGCCTCCTCGATGGCCGTACAGAGGGCCTCCACGTAGGCCGGGTCGAAGAGCAGGTCGTTGTCCGAGAAGTGCACGCTGTCGTACGGGCAGCCCTCCCCGTCGGCGGCCCCCTGGGGCGGGGTGGCCTGGGAGCAGGCCGCCTCGATGGCCCGGACCACCTCCGCCGGGGGGGTGGGCCTGGTCTTGTACCGGGGCGCCGAGCAGAAGATGCAGTGCGCTGGAGGGGGGGAAGGAGCATGATCAAAGATGCCCCGTCTCCCGCGGGATGGCAGACCCTTGCACCGATCGCTGGTGTTGATGTAGAGTCGGGCCCGGCCCACCGTCTCGTAGGGGATGGCCCGGGGCCCGTACTGGGCGGCAGCCTGCTGGCCGAAGCGAGCCCCGTGGGTCAGGTCGACCCGGCCTGGGTGCAGGTGGTGCCCCACCAGGGCCGCCATGCTCACCGGCTCCACGGGGGGCTCCCCCTCGGCCGGCCCCACCACCCGCGGGGCCTGGGCGGGCAGGTGACCCCGGCAGATCAGGTTGGGGATCCCCGCCAGGGCCGCCAGCAGGCGCTCTTTGGCGGGGGCCGCCTGGCGGGGCTCCTCCCGGGTGGCCGTCAGGCAGGTCATCCCCGCCCGGCGGGCCCTCATCAGGGGGCCCTCCGCTCCCTCGGGGCCCTGGTGGCGGATGTCCCGGTAGCAGGCGAGCAGCCGGGCGAAGGGGCCCTCGCCCGGGCCAGCCACCAGCAGGTCGAAGGGGGTGGCCCCGAACCAGGCGGCCAGGGGGTACCGTTCGACGTTCATCCCGCCCCCGACCAGCACCGATCGGGCCGACAGGCGCCCCACCAGGTCGATGAGGGCCGCGTCGCGGGGCAGGGTGTGGGGCAGCAGGCTGAACCCGACCAGGTCGAAGTGCTCCGCCCGGAGGAGCCCCGCCAGCCGCAAGGCCGGGGCGGCCAGGGCGTTGGGGTTGAAGACGCGGCAGTCGGCCCCCGGGCAGGCCGTGTTCAGGTGGGCGGCCAGCTGCTCGAGTCCCCAGTGGGGCGAGCAGTGCGGCGGCCGGCCGGCGGGACCGCTGGGGGCCGGACTGCCCCAGGGGGCCACCAGCAGCACCCGGGTGATGTCCTCCGTGGCCCCGAGGCCCGCCGCCCGCAGGGCCCGACAGAGGGCGCCCTCTCCCTCGCCCCAGGCCTCGGCCTCGGGCGACGGGTGGCCCGCGGACCCCTCGCGGAGGGCAGCACGGAGGGCCCCCGCCAGCCGCGCCTGGAGGCTGAGGCCGCCTCCGCTGCTGCTGCCCTGGGTGCCGGCCAGGCTGAGATCGATGAGCAGGTCGCGCGGCTGCACCGTCCGGCCGAGGGTCCGCGCGAGGGGCTCCGGGACCCCTTCGACCTCGTAGTTCCCCTGGTCGACCCCCGCACGCCGCCAAAGTCAATGATGGGCGGCAGTTGCGGGCAAAATGGAATTGCGGCACAGGCCAGGGCCAGGGCCAGGGCCAGGGCAGGCCAGAGCGGGGCGGGGCGGGCGGGGCGGGGGGTGGCGGCCGACCTGCCTGAAGAGCCATCGGGCCCCGGTGAAGGTGAAGACCACGTGGGCCGGGCAGCCGGCCAGGGCGCGTGCCGCACGGTCGCAGTCGTCGGGCTGGTCGGGAGCCCCGCCGGCCGGCGACAGGGCGGGGGCGGGGGCGTCGTGGAAGCATCCGATCAGGTCGAAGGCAAGGGCGCGCAGGCTGGCCACCGAGAGGATGGTCGGGCCATCGGGGGCCGCGGCCGGGGCGGGCCGGACGGAGGCCTCGTCGCCGTCGCGAAGGGCGGCCAGGTCGACCCGGTCGAGGCCCAGCAGGTCCAGGGCCCCCATGAAGAGGCACACCGCGTTCACCCCGATCGACCGGTCCACCGTGCCCTGCGCCCAGCACGGCCCCGTACCCGCCCAGCAGGTCCCCGTCCACGGCATCCCCCGGATACGACACAAGTGGACCGGTGACTTTCCCGCCACATCGCCCCGCCTGCTGCCGAGGGTCCCCAGGAGGCGCCAGGCAGCCCCGGCCCCGGCCCCCCCAGCCCCAGCCCCAGCCCCCAGGGGCAGACAGCGGCGGGCCAGCGCGGGTCGGCCTGCAGCTCGGCCAGGCGGTCGGTGTAGCGGCGGGTGAGGCGCTGCACGTCGACCGCGGGTCCGTACGGGGAGGCCACGTCGCCCCGGGGCCCCTCGGTGGCGAAGAGGTAGTGCCCCGGCAGCAGCCCACCCGCCGTGGCCCCGGCCCCGGCCCCGTCCCGGTTGGGGCCGCAGAGAACCCGCACCGAGCCCCCTGACGCACGGCATGGTCACGCCATGGACGGGAGGCCGGTCAGCCAGAGAGGTCGGGTGGGCGTGGGCGACGAGGGCGGGGGATAGCGGACGGACCGGCCGTGGCGGGGTCCGGGGCGGCCGGGAGCGGCAGCCCCACGAGGGCGGCGCGGATGTGCGGGTCGCGGGGCAGCAGGGTGGTCGGGTAGAGATATGTGACGTCCCCCCGGCGGACCGACTCGCACACGATGGGCCACCCTGCCCCCACCAGCGACCAGCGACCAGCGACCAGCGACCAGCGACCAGCGACCAGCGACCAGCGACCAGCGACCAGCGACCAGCGACCAGCGACCAGCGACCAGCGACCAGCGACCAGCGACCAGCGACCAGCGACCAGCGACCAGCGACCAGCGACCAGCGACCGGAGAAGACAAAAGCATCAGATGGTGTCACCGCGCGGCCCGGGGCAGGGCAGGGGCGGCGGGCGAACCGTTCTTCTCGGCCTCGGCGCCGACGGGGGTGCCGGCGTAGGTCTCGACGTAGGGGAAAGCGTTGACGGAGAGGTGCGGGGCTGCCGACCCCAGGGCGAGGACGTCCCGGAGCAGAGCCACGGTCCGGGCGACGGTCACCAGGAAGGTCGATCGCAGGGCGGATGGGTGGAAGAGGATCAGGTTGATGTTGGTCACGGGCACCCCCGCCCGCAGGCTGGCCAGCACGCTCTGGTAGGCCCGCTCGGCGGTGAAGTCCTTGCGCAGGTCGGGGGCGGCCAGGGCACAGTCCGAGAAGGACTCCACCCCGAACCCGATGCAGTGCAGCCCCGCCGCCACACCCTCCCGAAGCGACTGCGCCCCTCGCGGCCATCCCCGGCGGTCACCCGCAACAGAAGAACGATGAGCAAGGGCGAGGTGACTGTGTTTGTGTTTGTGTGTGTGTGTGTGTGTGTGTGTGTGTGTGTGTTTGTGTGTCGAGTAAAGAAGGAAAGGAGTAACGGGAAAACAAAAAACAGAGAGGTCGAAGAGTGTGTGTTTGTGTGTGTGTGTGGGGGGGGGGGGGGGGGGGGGAGGAGGGGGGAGGGGACGGGAGGGGGAGGCGGACGGTCTCGGTGACGTTGGTGACGCGGGTCTGGCCGAAGACGCGGATGTCGGGCCGGATGTCGCCGCGCCGCTTGGCCTCGGCCAGGGCCCGCCAGATCTCCAGGCCCCGGGCGGGGGTCAGCAGAAAGTCGTCGTCTGCGCCCAGCAGCGCCAGGGGAAGCAGCCGGTGGGGGAGCCGGGTGAGCCTCCTCTCATTCGTGTCCCCGGGGCGAGGGGCGGAGGGGAGCAGGGAGGACCGTTGAAGTAGACGCCCTCCATGGCCGGGTGGGCCTGCTGGGCCTGGGCCACCAGCTCGGCAAGCTCAGGGCCGCTCAGGGAGAACGGCGTCCCGTACGTCGACCTGGCCCGCGGCCCGGGGAGAGAAGACGGAGGCGATCGGTCCCCATCCGGTGGGCGCGGGGCAGGGCGGGGACGGGGGCGGGGCGGACGGACCAGCCGAAGCGCTGGGCGGAGCAGAAGCCGCACCGGTGGGGGCAGAAGGCCGCCCCGTAGAGGCGCACCACGTGGGTGAAGGGTAGGTGGGGCGGGGTGCACCACTCGGCGTGCCGCCAGTAGGCCGAGTAGGGGATGGGCCCCCCGGCGTAGCTGGCGATCCGCCGGAAATCATGGCTGGTGATCTTGGCCGGCTGGGGCCCCTCGGACGGCGCCGGCGAGCCGGCAGCTGCGGAGAAGTTGCAATCTGTGGCGTGGTCGGCATCGGCGAGGAGGGTCTGCTCGATGTCGCCCACCGCATGCGGGGGGGCGCTGGGGCTGGGGCCGGAGGGAGGGGGCAGCCCGGGGGCAGGGCGGAGCATGAGGCCCGCGATGCCCGAGGCCAGCCCGCCCGGAGGGGCCGTCCCTCGGCGGGGCTGCTCCAGGAGCCGGCGGGTGAGCGTGGCCAGTGGGAACTCGCCCACCCCGGCGACGCACCCGTCCAGCTGGGGGAAGACCTCGAAGAGGACCGCCCAGTTCATGGAGGCCTCCTGGCCCCCGCACAGGAAGAGCGGCCGCTGGTGGGGTGCCGGGTGTGCGGCCAAAAGTTGGTTTGTGAGATCCGAAACCCACTGGAGATCCTCACCAAGAAGCACTCGGACTGGCGAGAACCCAACGACATCATAGGGGCCACCCGATATCAATTCTTCGAGGAGTTCCGATTGAGTCCCACAAACAGCAGCCAAAGCGGGGTCGGCTATGATGATCTCGAGGTTGTTCAGAGCAATTTGGTCCCGAAATTCCTGCTCCAAATATCCCGCCAGCCTATAAATGCCGAAAGGCGGTTGCACAGGCTTACGCTGGATCCCTTTGGTTACACCAAGTTTCACGGGCTCGGCACGCCACATCGCCGTGGAGCACAAGAGAATTCGAACCATTGTTGGCACCCAAAAATCGGAAGGGGTGAAGAAAGCCAAAACCGCCGCAAAAAACCCGAACCTCAAAAGTCCTTAGGGAGGGGGAGGGGAGGGGGAAGACACAAAAGTGAAATAAGGCAAGAAGAGGGCAAGTGCGTTCATTCCTCGGAGAGCGAGATGCTACCAGCCGAGGAGGTACACTCGATGGTCTGAGCCCCTCCGCCACCCACGGTACCCGTGAGCTTGTTATTCGAAGAGGAGCTCGTGCTAATCGTGGGGCCGGAAGCAGAAACGGATCCCGAAGAAGCCGTCAAGGAGAAACTGCCATGCATCGAGTACGACTATGGGAAGATGAGGAGGAGCATGGAGGGGCCAAAAACCAGACCCGCAGCGTAATGCTGGTGGACCCGGCGGATGTCTTGGTCCTGACGCTGGAAAAGCCGACAGGGCGCTCGATGTGCAGAGAGCCGCTCGTGACCTCGGCAACAAGAGCACTGCCGTTGGTAAAGGTGAGGTCGGACAGGCTGACACCCCCCATAGATGTAGTCGCGGTGAGGGGGCAATCGAGGGTCGCGGTCTCCAGACGGAGGCTGCCGGCGCTGGCTTTCAGCCCGACCGAGCCGCCCCCAAGGAACTTGGAGTCCGTCACTCGGAGTGTGCCAGCCGAAGTGGTCATAACGACAGAAGCGCCTCCGGTTGTCGTGAGGGAGTCGTGCGTCTGGGTCCCGGTAGAAGTGACCACACGAACGGAAGACCCCGTGCAGGTCACATGGTCGGTTTGGATACTCATGAAAGAGCCCATAATATTCAGATTTTGAAGAGTCACGCCGCGAATGAGGGGAATCTGAGACCGAGATAAGGGGCGAAAAATCGGGAAAAAAACAGACGGTGCCAGTCAGGGTCAGAGACGGCGAGGTGCCAGCGGGGATGGACAGGACAAGCTCCACCCATGCGCAGCGCATGAATTCAAGATTGGGGAGGTCGACTTGATAAGAGAAACTCCCGTTGTTGTTGATCCCGGACATGGAAATCTTTGACCGGTAGACCTCAGTGTTCGCATAGGTTGTCACGGCCAAATGGAACAGATTATCCGAAGAAGGCGCCACAGTGAGCGCGCAAGTCGAACAAACAATGGAAATATCGGAGAGGTGCGCGTACGTGAGAACTGGCTGAACATCCGCAGTTGCTTGTGCGCACGAAGCGAGGTGTCCTCCGATCAAGCCTCCGAGCAAGCCGCAAACAATAAGTGCAAAAATGACTCCAACACAGCTAAAGCAGCAGCATGCCCGGCGCGAGCACCAACAGCAGGTTGAACGGCAGCAGCAGCACGGGCAGCAGCACGGTGGCGGGTTTGAGCGCTTCGGAGAGAGGGGCGCCGAAGGAGACGGATATCCTGGATAGAGAAGTGCGCCGCCCGCTCCCTGCTGATACACCTGGGGCTGGACCATTTGAGGTTGCGGCTGTTGCGCTGGTGGCAGCGAGGGGTAGAGAACAGGTTGGGAATACGCGTATGGCGTGGTCATCTTGGGATCTTGGAACTGGGGCTCGCTATTGTTCGGAACAAAAGATGTTGAAGGCCCAGTCGCGCCGACGCTGATCGTGACGTAGCTGGAGGGTTGGCTGTTCATATCTCAAAAAAGAATGAATCACCGGATGAATCACCGGAGTTTTGTTGACGGCACAATTTATTTCAGTCAGAGGAGGATCAATAATCCAAAACAATCGAGAAAAAGTTAAACCCCCTTTCCTATTCCATCAATCAATCTCCAGCACAGCAGTTCATGGACGACGCCCCCATGGCAGAAGCTTGATGCGGCCCCACTAGGTCATGATATCTCCCGCAAAGCCAGCCCCAGGTCCGCCTCGACTGCCGCCGAGACCTGGTCCATGCACAGTAGCCGGCAGATGGAGCTCCTCACCGCACGGGCCACTTGTGTGGGCCCGCGTCGTCCTCGAGCTCCGCGCAACCCAGGAAATCAGGCTTCCAGACCACGGCTCCTGGATGCCGTCCGGAGGCCTCTCCTCCTCGCTTGGCCGCCCAGCGCCCAAAGACCATCGAGCGGCACCTGTCTGGGACTACTCGAAGCGCCTCTCCGCCACCGCGCGGCACTCGTTAAGGCCCCAAGACGGACGAGAGCAGACCCGGGATGCGCCCTCTCCGGACGGGACCCGGACGCCGCGGGCACCCGAAGCCTCCTGATCAGGCAGTCAATGAAAAACAGGTACAGCCCGGGGGGTGCGGGGCAGCTCTGTCGGAGGCCGCGCTCGACTCCAAAGGTGGGTCCCCGCCCCGCACCTCGACCGCCACCTCGGTCATCCCGGACATGGGCGGATCACGGATGCAAAGAAGGACCCACGCGAAGGCGCTCTATTGCATGACCTCCCAGCGATTCACGGCGCTAATAGTCTCCTGCCCGAACCACTCCCTGAAAGCGCGCACATACTCGCCGCACCCATCGCTCTCCACGAAGCTGGGATTGCCACGCAGGGCGTAGTTGCGGGCTTCGAAGAAGCGGAATACGTTGTAGAACTTGGCCCGATCGCCTATGCAGCGGAGGTAAACCCCCGGGGTCAGTGTGTGGGTCGGAGCAGGAGGCGGACCCGAGTGGAAGGCCGCGCTGAGGAACTCGCGCGACTTGATGTGGTTGATGTTGCTCTGCGGGTTGACCGTGGCGTAGTGGCGCAGCAGGCGCAGGGCGTCGATGACCTCGTCCCGCGAGAGCATCGCCGACACGATGAAGCCGGGCTGGCCCAGCCGCGAGAGCATGTCCAGGGCCATCTGGTACGCGGGCGGATACTCCTTCTCCTGGGGGGCGTCACGGGTGGGGTGGGGTTGTTGTGACGGGTTGTCATACGGTGCGTGGAGTGCCGTGTGTGGATGGGGGTGCCGTGGATGGGGGTGCCGTGGATGGGGGTGCCGTGGATGGGGGTGCCGTGGATGGGGTGCCGTGGATGGGGGTGCCGTGCAGGACAGGGGCCGTGCCGTCGGGGGGTGCGGACCAGGGCGAGCAGCTTGCAGGCCACGTGGGGCTCGTCCGTGACGACGTGGTACTGCAGGAACTGGTGCAGCTGGTGGAAGCGGCGCCCCCGGGCGAGCAGAGTGATGACCAGGGTCAGCACGTAGTGGGGCGGGATGATCCGCTGCCAGCGGAGGGACCGGATGTACTCGATCAGCACCGCCACCAGGTACCGGTCGCTGGCAGGGTCCGCAGGCCGCTGCACATGCACACCCCCAGTCGCCAATTGGGGAGGAGGCGTTGGTTGGCCACGAAAGCCGAGGGCGAGCGGGGGGAGGCGAGCGGGGGGAGGCGAGCGAGGGGCGAGTGGGGGGAGGGCGAGAGCGGGGCGGGGGGGAGGGCGAGCGGGCGAGCGGGGCGAGCGGGGGCGAGGGTGGGCTGGGCGATCAACGGTGCGGGGAGCGGACCGTGTCGCCCTCGAGGGGCGTGAAGACGTGTGTGTAGACGTCGAACTGGGTCACCACGAAGGCGTCCAGCAGCCGCTCCATGGCCTTGTGGATGCCCTTTGGGGGACCTGCGCAGACCCAGCCCGCAGCAGCACCAGCACCGGCAGACCGGCATCACAGCAACCAGCCCGTCGGTCAATCGGCCGCCCGAGGCGCCCCGGGGCCGTGGCAATGGGGCAGCGGAGAGAGGATCGCGGACCGGTGCGCATGGGAGCCTGCCCCGCAGCCGACCCGACGAGGAGCAGCCGACGAGGAGCAGCCGACGAGGGAGAGCGAGCCGATGAGGTGGCGGGGCGCCTGCCGCTCGGACCGCCCCTCCGTCACCCCTGGCGCCACCCCTCCCTTCATGGGCTGCGGGTGGGACGGACCTCGCCCTCGGTGATGCCCGGGGCGCGCCTGGCGGGGTGCGGGGAGGCGGGGTTCTCGAGGCTGTGCAGCAGGAGGCCCGTCGAGGCGGCCGTGAGGGTGGTCGTGGGGGCCGAGGCCTGCATCAGGTGCTCGGGCACCATCCCGAACTCGTCCAGCTCGGCCGGGTTGGCGGGTCCGCTGGCCGCCCCTGCGACCGGGGCCGGCGAAGGGGTGGTCGGGGCGGGCCCTGGGGTCGGCCCTGGGGCGGGCGAGGCGGGCGGCTGGGCGGGGGCATCGCCAAGCCACTCGGGGGTCAGCCGCGAGAGGGGCGGCACAGGCGGCTGGCGGTGGAACCGCACCGGCGAGGCGTTTCTGAGCACGATGCCGCGCCCCACCAAAACACCATCGAAAGGCCGGGAAAGGAAGAATGAAGGGATGAAGGGGTGGGATGGGGTGAAGGGAGGGGATGAAGAGAGGGGATGAAGGAGGGAGGGGAAGGGATGAGCCGGCGGGGGGCGAGAATGCAGATGATGGGCCGTTGCGGACGCGGCAGCGAGGGCCTCGTTCATGGCCGAGGCCACGCCCCGGGCCACCCGGTCGGGGGGAGGCGAGGGCGACGGGCTCGGCACTGTGCGCCCCAGCCCCAGCCCCAACAACCGGACGGGAGCCGATCAATCCGGGCCCCTCCGGATGGATGTCCGTCCGTGTCCGTGTGTCCGTGTGTCCGTGTCCGTGTGTCCGTGTCCGTGTCCGTGTCCGTGTCCGTGTCCGTGTCCGTGTGTCCGTGTGTCCGTGTGTCCGTGTGTCCGCGTGTCCGTGTGTCCGTGTGTCCGTGTGTCCGTGTGTCCGTGTGTCCGTGTGTCCGTGTCCGTGCCCACCCGCTCCTCGGCCTCGGGTGGGTGGATGGCCCCGGCCAGCCACAACCCGCCAGAGGTCCCGGCGCCTGGGTGGGCCAGCGGGCAGACCAGGGGCGGGCTCATCGGCCTGGGGCTCGTCGGGCGCGGCGGCGGCGGCGGCGGCGGCGGCGGCGGCCGTGGCGGGCAGGGCGACCCCCACGCGGATGGGATGCCCCACCCGGATGGGCGTGGCGGCCTGTGGCCCTGGGGTGGCTGCGGCGGCTGCGGCGGCTGCGGCCTGGGCCGCGTCGACCTGGGAGAGGGGGATGAAGTGCCCCGGCCGCCGGACGGGTGTGTGGCCCGGGGGGGCGGGGCTGGGGCTGGGGCTGGTCGGCCGGCCCGAGGGCGACACGGCCGCTCCCGCGGCCAGCTGCGGCTGGGGCGTCATCGGGGGCGTCGGGCTGGCCGACGGGCTGCACACAGCCGGGGGGGGGGGGGGGGGGGGGGGGTGATGAGCTTTGCGCTCCAGAACAGCTCAGCGCTCGTGGAAGGGCACGACTGCGGGACGAGGCGACGAGGCGCTGGTGACCACGGACCCGGGGCTGGGGCTGGGCGAGAAGGGCCGCTCGGGGAGGGGCGAGGGCGCCGGGGCCGTGTGGATGGTGAGCGGGGGGAGCGAGGGGCTGGCCAGGTCGGCGTTGGGGAAGAGGGGCGGCGGCGGGTGGGCCAGCAGGGCCGCGTGGCGCCGGATGAAGTCCAGGTAGGCCCGCAGGCGCATGTTGAGGATGTCGAAGACCGACCCGAAGACGGCCAGGTCCTCCCGCTGGGCGAGCATCTCCGAGAGCAGGTGCACAAGCAGCGGCTGCCCCCACGCGCGCCCCCCGCCCAACCACAGCCACCACAGCGACCGTGAGGCGGGCCAGCCACGGGCATGGCCCTGGTGGGCGGCAGGGGCGGTGGGTGCAGTGGGACCGTGCGGGTGTGGGTGCGGGTGTGGGTGCGGGTGCGGGTGTGGGTGCGGGTGCGGGCCTTGGATCCGGTGCGGTGGAGGAGCAGCTGGACGAGGACGCGCCGGTCGGGGCAGGCGGCGACGAGCTCGTCGAGGTTGAGGCGCAGCCGCCAGATGAGGGCCAGCCGCCGGTCCATGACGAAGTCGGGCAGGAAGAACCCCCACGCAGGAGTGTCTGCCCCCGGCAGGGCCCCATCCCATGCCGCCATCAGTCCCAGATGCCCCGAGGGGGGTGGGGGCGCGCGAGCGGGGTGGGGGGCAGCGGGCGGGTGCGAGACGGACAGAGCTCGATGCCGGGGGCCTCGCCGCGGCCCTTGAGGGTGCCCGCCCCCCAGCCGGCCCCGGCCGAGTCGGGCCGCTCAATCAGCCAGGGCGCCAGCGGCAGAGGCCCCATGCAGCCGCGGGCCTCGGGCACCCGGATGTCAATGACGGAGACCACCTGCCCCCGGCAGAGAGGCGATCGGGCAAGCAGATCAGCCGCGCCCGTGCGATCGGTCGCAGCCATCCGGACGCCCCGCCCAACGGCCCGCGCATGAGGGGCGAGAGGCCCACGGGGCAGGTGGGGTGGGCGGGTGCGGGTGCGGGCACGGACCTTGGCGTCGAGGTGGTGGAGGAGGATGAGGTTGTCGCAGAGGTTCACCTCGACCCGGCTGCTCAGCGAGGCCTGGAAGGGCGCCACCAGGTAGCTGTGGCCCAGACGCACAGACACAGGCACAGGCACAGGCACAGGCACAGGCACAGGCACAGGCACAGGCACAGGCACAGGCACAGGCACAGGCACAGGCACAGGCACAGGCACACGCATCGGCGGTGATGATCTCGAACCAGTGGATAAAGGGGCTGGGGAAGGGGCTGGGAAGGGGGGGGGGGGGGGCAGCCAGACGAGTTGGAGGGGTAGCTGGGGTGTAGAGGAAGTGGGGCGGCAGGCCCTGGGGCATGGGGCGGCCTGCTTGGGGCCGGGCAGGACGGGGTGCAGGTGCAGCTCGCCCCGCTGGGCCAACACCTGGCCCACGTAGGGCAGCCCGTAGCTGCGCCCGCCCGTCACGACCACAGCCCCAGCACCGCACGTCCATGAGCGGACGGGCCAGGGCAGTCGGAGCCCCTGTCCCCCCACCCGGCCACCCCGACCCGACTGGGGCCCAGCGGACATGAGGAGGAGGGAGGTCGTGCCTGGCCCCGGGGCCGCCTCGACCTTCCGTCGGCGGCGCCCGTCCCGCCGCCCAGGCGCGCCTGCCCCCTGCCCCTGCCCTGCGGCTGCCCTGGGGCGGGCTTGGGCGAGGCAGGCGCGGCCGGGGGCGAGGGAGCTAGGGCCCCCCGGGGCCGGATGGAGCTTGGGGAGGCCAGGAAGATGGGCGGCAGGGCGTCCGAGTCGGCTGCGCCCCGCAAGCCCCGCCCCACCCGGAAAAGGGCCACAGAACGGTCGGGCCGAGCGCTGCCACCGGGATGCTCGTCACAAGAGGGCGCACCGTCGAACCCAAGGTGGGACAGGAGACGGGGGGGGGGGGGGGGGGGGACGGTGGGCAGGGGCCAGGGGTTGGGGCTGGGGTTGGAAGGGCAGACCCGAGCGCGTGCCGGGCGAGCGGGGGCCCGCAGGGCCATCGAGTGCCAGCGCGATCTTTGCCAGCTTATTGAGGACGGGCTCGCCGCCCCCCGTGGGGGCCAAGCAATGGTACAGGTGCAGCACGGGCGCGGTCCCGGTGGGGGTGGGCGGGCACAGGGCGACCAGGTCCGGGTTGCCCTGTCGGCCGAGGAGCAGAGCCCACCCGGCGGCCCTGAGTATGTGGGACAACCCTTGGCACTGGGGGCAGGAGCAGCGGCGGCGGCGTGCGGGTGGGGTGGGTGGGTGCAGACCAGGGTCAGGTACCAGGCGGTGGGGGCGCTGACGGAGCGGATGTGCTTGGCTTGGTGCTTGTCCGGATACAGCCGGTGCAGCTCCAGACCCCCCGTCGTGATGAAGAGCACGCACGGGGGCGGCGGCGTCTGCGGGCCGTTTTCGGCGGCCCCCGAGGAGGCATCGGCCGGGGGGATGGCTGCGGGGCGGAGTCAGGGTCAGGGCGAGGGCGAGGGCGAGGGCGAGGGCGAGGGGCCGCCAGACCACCGATGGCTTGCAGTTGCTGATATTGCTGCGAGGCTAAATACGTGCCCGTGCCGACCCACTGGAAGCCGAGGAGCTTGCAGCCTGCCCCGAGAAGTGAGGGACGAATGATGATGATGAAGGCGGCGGAGGGCGGGCGTCTCTGACCTTTTGACGTATTCTTCATCGTGGCAACAAAGGTCACGGCCTCGAGAAAGTCGATAAACACCTGAGAAAACCGGAAAAAATGAGTTTTCCTGAAGCGGGAGGGCCCGGAAAACTGACCAATTGCCGATCAGTGTCCTGAATGGCCAAGAAGCGGCGGTCCGGAGAAAACTTCACCGACTGAACGGCAGCTAGATTCGAAAATCTACAAAGAGAGATGATCTGAGTCCCGAGTCTGGCTAAACGGACCTGATTGATGGATAATGTGTGTGCCCCGCTTCGGAAAAGGAAAGAAGGGAGAGCCCCTGCTCGCTCAATAAAACGAATAGTCTATGCGACTGATCATAGAATATTCGTGTCTGTTCCGATGAAAACCGAATTGGGTTTTTTTCGAGAGAAAGCATCCTTCACCCGATCGGTTCTTGATGCCTTTTGGCGATGCGTTCGGGACATCAACGTCGTGCGCAAGGCAAACACGAGACAATCACCAGATGAGGGGGCAACAATGGTTGACCGTGCTTTTTACAACAAAGATCGCAAAAAAAATCGATACAAGCTGACAACTCCTTATCTCCTCCGTCGACGATTGCGCCGACGTGTCGATGCGCTCGAAGAGGATGGTTCCTTCTGTGAGGCGCCACTCTCAGCGCCAGCAAACGGAAGTGAACCGGAGGGACTCGTCTTGATGGGAGAAGCAGGCTGGGGGGCCTCCTGCGGGGACGGAGAAGCAGCCTTGGGCGCGGCTGCCGGGGCAGGGGCCGGGGACGAAAGAGGGCCGAGGGCAGAAGCGGGGGCAGGGGACGAAGGGACGGCCTGCCCAACCGCGGTGCTTCCCCCTGCAGGCTGGTTCGCTTGGGTCTCACCGATGGGGGCGGTGGCGGCAGCCGGTGACCTTGTGGAGATGGATGCAGGGCTCTGCGAGAGCAGCATCGAGGGCTGGGAGGGGGGCGGGGGCTTGGCGCCGGCCAGCTGGCCCAACCGGCGGAGGGCCCCGTCCTGCAGGAGGAGGGCGCTCGTGGCCGCCACGATGTCCGCCCGGAGCGAGGAGGCCGAAGGCGACCCCGCCGGCGTGCCACACGAAGGGGCAGCGGCGACAGTGGCGGCAGGGGTGGCCGGGGCAGGAACGACAGGGGCGGTTGGGGTGGCCGCAGTGGCAGGGGCCGGGGCCGGGGCCGGGGCCGGGGTGGCCGGGGCGGGTGATTTGGGAGGGGACGCGGCGGGCGAGGCGAGGGGCTTCTGAGGAGGGACTCGCTTGGCGGGAGAGGCGCCCGGCGTGGTCGAGGCACCCAGGGCGGGCTTGGCGGGCGAGGGCCGCTGCTGCTTGGCGGGGGAAACGGGCGAGGGCTCCATTGGGGCGGTCGGTGGAGCCAGGGCCGGGCTGGGGCTGCACGGCGAGGCGGGGGAGAGGGCCGCCTTTGGGGTGGCCGAGGCGCGGGCGAGCTGAGGCGAGTCGTCCAGGAAGGCCGAGGCCCTGCCCGCCGCCTCGTGGTGCTGCTCGCTGGCCGGGGGCGCGGCCACCACCTGATAGCACTGGGCGGGGCTCTGGTGGTCGAGCAGGGGCCGCGCACGGGTCGCCGGGGTGGGCGAGAGGGCTCCTCCCGGTCCGGCCGGCGCGGGGGCGGCCGGGGCGACGGCGCTGTGGGCTGCGGGGCTGATGTCCCCGTCGGGGTGGCCGGCCAGCTCGCCCAGCGAGGGACCCTCGGTGCCCGCGTCCAGAGAAGACTGGGCCTCAGCCTGGCGCTGGGGGGCGTGCAGGGGGGCGAGGTCAGTGGAGAGCACCACCAGAACGGGTGCGTGGCGGTGGCGGTGGCGGTGGCGGTGGCGGTGGCGGTGGCGGTGGCGGTGGCGGTGGCGGTGGCGGTGGCGGTGGCGGTGGCGGTGGCGGTGGCGGTGGCGGTGGCGGTGGCGGTGGCGGTGGGGGGGGGGGGGGCAGCGGACCTTCTCGAGCAGCTGGGCGGCCGTCCAGCGGCACCGGACGGGGGATTCCTCTGACGGCTGGGGCGGGCGCGGGGACTGGGACGAGGACTGGGATGGGCTCGCGGCCAGCCGGGCGGCCTTGGCGGCGGCGGCCAGGAGGCCCGAGGGTGACCCCCCCACATCGGACAGCCAGCCGCCGGCCGCCGTTGGGGCCCCTTCTTCGCGGCCCGGGCTTGGGATGGCGGGGGCATCGGAGACGGGGGCAGGGGCGGGGGCGGGGGCGGGGGTGGGGCTTGGCCATGGCCCCGGGCCCTGGTGGAGGGCCCCCCAGTCGTCGGCCGAGGCGGGCGTGTCGTCGGGCGCGGGCCCGGGGGCCGGGTCGAGGGACCGAGCCAGCGGCACCAGCACCACGCAGCGGGCCGACCGGGAGGACTGCATCCTGCGCACTGGGGGCGTCCCGGGGACGGGCGACGGGGGCACGACGGGGGCGGCCGGGACCGCGGCCGGCAGGTCGATGAGGGGCCTCTCCAGGCCCACAAACTGGGCCTCCGCGGGGGCACCTGCCTCGGCCTCCTCGGTCATCGGGGCCGCAGTCATCGGGGCCGCAGTCATCTGGGCCTCGGTCTTCTCCGCTTCGCTCTCGCCGGGGGCTCGGGCCAACGGCGGGCGGGACGAGGGGGTGGGCGGGGTGTGGATGCAGGTGGCCGAGAGACAGCCCAGGTCGGCCATCGTCACGGCCTCCTCCTCCCCGGCCGGGGCGGCCTCCTCCTCCCCATGCGCCTGCTCCTCGGCGATGGGCCCCTCCTCCCCGGCGGGGCTCCCTGGGCTCAGGACGTCCGCCACGGCAGCGAGCAGGGCCCGGGCGGTGGCGACGGGGTCCGAATCGCCGGTCGAGGCCGAGCGGTCGCTCCCCTGGAGGGGGCTCCACAGGGGCCAGCCGCCGGGGGTCTCCAGTGGACCACTCGCGACTGCGGGGGCTGCGGGGGCTGCGGGGATCGAGTCGTGGAGGCTGTCGAACTCGGCCTCCGACCGGGCCAGCGCTGCCGCCAGGGCCGCCTCGCCCTCGGCATCGTCGCCCTCCCGATGATCCGCCTCCGGTTGCGCACGGGCCTCCTCGGGATGCTCGGGATGCTCGGGATGCTCGGGATGCTCGGGATGCTCGGGATGCTCGGGATGCTCGGGATGCTCGGGATGCTCGAGCGCCGGGCGGCTGAGGGCGGCCAACTCGTCCGGCGACGAGGTTGCCGGAGCAACCGCGGCCAGCTGGGGCTGGGGCTGGGACTGGTCGTGCTGCTGCTGCTGCTGCTGCTGCTGCTGCTGCTGCTGGTCGGCCTCGGAGGGGACCGAGGAGGGGGCGGGCGAGAGGGGGGCCGGCACGGGGGTCTCGTCGGCCTCCTCGCGGCCGGCCGTCAGGAGGGCCGCCGACAGGGCGAAGGGCATCACCACCGTGCCGCCCCCGGGGGCCGCCCCCTCGGCTAGGGCGGCGGTCGGGTGGTGGGCCTGCCCGGGGCTGCCGAAGCGGGCGGCGAGGGCGTCCATACGCCCGGCCGCGGTGGGGCCGGCGGGGCTGCCGGGCCCCTCGGGGGTGGCCAGCTGGCTGCGGGCGGCCGAGACGGCCTCGGCCAGGAAGGCCTCCAGCTCGGGGATGACGTCCGCATGGCCGCGGGCAGCCGGGGCCGGGCCGGGCAGGGGCGGGACGGCCGAGTCGGCGGCGGGGGCCGAGGGGCTGGCCCCGGCGGGCAGGGGCACCGCGTTGGGGTCGCGCAGGTGGCGCCGGTGCCGCCGGCGGGGGCCCTGCGGCTGTGCGACCTCGTCCTCCTCGGTGGGCGAGGGGGAGGCCGTGCTGCTGGCGGCCTCCTCCTCCTCCTCCGCGGGGCTGAGCGGCTCGGAGGCCAGCGCGTCCGCCTCGGGGCGGCGGGCCTGGGCGGGACAGGGGGCCGCGGTGGGGATGGCCATCAGCACCCGCAGCGGCGCCTGGGCCGAGACGCGCAGGGCTTCGTCGAGGCTCACCTCGGGCTGCGGCCCCACGGGTTGCCCCCCCACACACACACACACACAGACGCACGCACACAGCCGCCAGACCGGCGCCCGCACCGCCATACCACCGTGCCGTGAGGACGAGAGACCCGCACAGATCGACCCATTCCGGGGGGGAGGGGGGGCCAGCGGACCGGGGGTGGGGAGCCCGGGCCCTGGGGCCGCCTGGGCATGGCCGAGGCGGCGCGGGAGGGGGGGACCACCACCGCGGCCGAGGTGCGGCTTGGGCTGCTGGCCCCGTCGACGCTGGGCGCCGGGGCGGGCGAGGGCCGCGAGGCCGAGGCCAGCGAGGGGGCCAGCGAGGGGGTCGGTGTCGTGGCCGCCAGGGAGGCCGTCGTCGGCGGGCTGCCCGTCGGGCTGGGTGTCGGGGCCCCGGTCGCCCCCACAAGCTCGCCCTGCCCCGCCGCCGCCACCAGACAGAGGGGAGCGCCATTCGGTCAGGCCGGCATGCCCCGACACGTCCCACCAACACCAAGGCCTGAGCTGAGGCCACCCCGAGCCGGCGCCCGGCCAGTCCGGCAGCACAGCCATCGAGGCCCCCCGGGGAGGCGGGATGTGGGAGGACGGGCGGGCGGGCGGGCGGGCGGGCGGACCTCGTCGGCGAGGCTGAGCAGGGCCCACTCCTCGTCGGCCGGGGACTCGGCCTGCTCGGGGGCGGGGCTGGCGGGGCTCGGCGAGGCCGCGGCACGGCGGCGGCGCGGGGGGGCCGCGGTGGCAGCCTCCAGAAGGGGCGCCGGCCCAGAGACGGGCCTCACCCTCGCCTGGACCGAACGAAACGGATGGACCCGCGGGCAAAAATAAGGGTGACGGAGGTCGGGGGGGGGGGGGGGGGGGACGGTATCGGGGTGGTGGTGGCCATGGGGACGGACCATCGTCGAGGGCGCGGGCTCGGGGCTGGCGGGCCGGGGCGGCCCAGGCCCCGGGCAGGAGAGGCGGGCGGCGGGACCTCGTCGGGCTCGTCCTGCTCCTCGCCCTCGCCCTCGTCGCCGTCCCCCGCGGGGCTGCCTCTCAGCCGCCGGGCGTGGCGGCGCTTGGCGGCGGGCGTCTCGCGGTCGTTGGCGCCCGTGGTGGGCGGCACGGCCAGCAGCTCCTCCAGCAGGCCCGGGATGCTGCTCTCGGAGGCCGCGTCCTCCTCGGCCGGGCCGCCCCCCGGCGGCTGCAGCGGGATGAGGCCGCCCCCCCCGGCAGCCCCCTGGTCACCCTCCTCGCCCATCCGCATCCCCGGGTGGGCGGGCGACATGAACCCGTATGCGTCCGGCGCCTCCTCGGGCTCGTCGGGGCGCACCTCCCAGCCCGTCGTGCAGCCTGCTGTCCGTCCCCAGGCCCCCCAGACGGCAGCCGACAGGGCCACAGGTCAGCACGGGCGGGCGAGGGCGAGAAGGGGGGCGATGCGGTGCACATAGAGTCGGGTCGGAGTCGGAGTCAGAGTCGGGGCGCGGGCGCGAGGCGCGGACCGTTGGCCTTGCGCGACCGGGCGATGGCGGCCGGGCCGCGAGGCGAGGGGCCGCGCTGGCTGGGGCTGCGCCAGGGCGCGTCGGGGATGTCGCTCAGCTCGTGGAACTCGAAGGCCGCCCCGCCCTCGTCGGCCTCCAGCCCCGCCACCCGCTGCGTCCCGCGGGCGGCCATCTGGGGGGTCTTGGGGAGGGTCCTCTGGGTGGCCGCGGGGGGCAGGGCGGGGGCAGCGGGGGGCTGCTGGCGCCCCTCATCGGGGGCCGGCTGGGCTTCCTGCTGGCCGACGGCCTCCCAGCGGCGCCGGCCCAGCTCGATCAGGGTCCGCACCAGGCCGCCGCCCGCCCCGGGGTTGGCCGGGGCCGCCGGGGGCGAGGCAGGGGGCGAGATAGGGGTGGCCATGGGGGAGGCCGTCTTCGATACGGGAGTCGGGGGCGGCGGCGACGGCACCCGGGGCGTCGAGCTGGGGCGCTCCTCCTCGGGGGGCGCCCCCAGGACCAGCCGGAGGGGCGCCCCGGGGGCTGCCTTGGCGGGGGCGGGGCGGGGGTGGCCCTTGCCCGGGGGCGAGCGGGCGGGGGCGGGGGGGGGCGGAGGGCGAGGGGGCGGTGGAGGTGGAGAAGGTCGAGGAGGCGTCGTCGTCGGTGGCGCTGGACGGGGCTGCCTCGGAGTCCTCCTCGTCGCCGTCCCCCGAGGGCGACCGCGGCTCGGTCTTGCGGCCGCGCCCCTTGGGCCGGGCAACCTCCTCCATCGCGTCCGCCACGTGGGTCGCCCGGGCGTCCATGGCAAGCTGGCCCCCGCGAGCCCCCCGCCCCACAGGACGAACAACGGTGTCATGGGGGCCGTGTATGGGCATCGGGGCATCGGGGCATCGGGGCATCGGGGCATCGGGGCATCGGGGCATCGGGGCATCGGGGCATCGGGGCATCGGGGCATCGGGGCAGAGCGGACCTGCCTCTCGGTTGGGGCCAGCTGGAGGCCGGCCGCGGGGAGCACCTCAGGCGAGTACGGCGAGGTCCGGTGGCGCCCACAGAGGGCCGAGGGGTGGGTGGGGGGCGTGGCCGGGGCTGGGGTGGGCTGCAGCAGGGGCGAGTGGTCCAGGGGGGTCGCGTGGGGCGACCGCGGCTCGCCCGGGTCGCTGCTGTCCGAGGGCACCTGCGCGGCCGGGCGGGCGGCCGTCAGAGGCATCATGCGGGAGGTGGCATGCACAGGGACATGGGGCATGGGGGTCTGTGCAGGGGAGGCGGGCAGGTGGGCAGGGCGTGCGGGGGGCGGACCATCATCCAGTCAGAGGTGGGGCAGGGCCCCCCGTTGGCGTCCTCGTCGTCCCCGTCGCCCACCAGGACGGGCTCGCCCTGCTGGGTGGCCTGCACCGTGGCCACGTCCTGGGCGCTGGGGGGCGAGGGCGCCGGGGGCGGGATGCCGGCCTCGGGCAGCTCGTCCGCCCCCAGGGCCGACGGCTCGGGAGATGCGCTCCGCCAGCCGCACATGGCCTCGTCCTCGGCCCCGGGCCCGTCCCTGGGGGGGCGGCTGTTGGCCTTGTTGGCCCGGGTCGGATGGGTCCGGGCAGCGACCTGCGCCCACCGGCCGGGGCAGCCGCCACCCCACCCCCCAGAAGGGACAAGGGAGGAGCGGGCTATGAGCACGGCCTCGGGTGCCGCCCGTGACCCCGCCCCGGCCCCCCGGCCTCCCCGCCCGAGATTCTCCTGCCCTCCCCCCGCGGAGCGGTCCGTGCGAAGGGCAGGGGAATCTCTTGGCGGGGGCACTTTAATACAAAGAGGGCGGCGGGGGACGAGGGGAGGGGGGGGGGGGGGGGGGGGCGGTGTCGGAGCGGTGTTATGAAGACCCGGTGGGGGAGGGCGGCTGGAGACTAACCCGCACGATCCGGGGCTCCTCCTCGGGCTGGGCGGCCAGCTCCTCGTCCCCCCCATCGGCCTCGGCCTCGGCCTCAGCCTCAGCCTCGTCGGCCTGGGCCCGGGCCTTGCGGGCGGGGGAGGCCTCCTTGGGGGTGGGCTGGGCCTCCGAGCTTGCCACCGACTCGGCCTCGTCGTAGGGCCCGGTCCGGAGGGCCTCCTTGGCCGGTGCCTGCCGGCTGGGCGAGCCCTGAGCGGGCGGGGCCGGGGCCGGGGTGGGGTGGCCCATCAGGCGGCCCGTGTATGAGGACAACGAGGACGGGGTGGTGGCCGTGCTGGGGGGCAGGGCGCTCTGGGTGAGGGGGCTCGAGGGAGCCTGGGCGCTCTGGGTGGCCGCCAGCGAGGGGCTGCTCGGCACCGCGGGGACGGCCGCCCCCAAGGGGGTCGCGGCCGGGGGGCCTGTGAGGGCGATGGGGCGCAGCTTCTGGGTGGGGGGACTGGGCCGGGTCACCTGGGGGGTCGAGGTGGCCGGGATGAGGGTCGGCGAGCCCAGCAGGGCCATCAGCGAGGCCGCGAAAGAGGGCGACGCGTTGGCGGCGGCTCCTGTCCATGGGCCCCACCCACCCACCGGCCCACCCACCGGCCCACCCACCGGCCCACCAAGCGAAAAAACGGCTCCATCAGCGGTGCTCGGCCCTCCATGTGTGCGGATGTGCGGATATGGGTGCGGCGAGGGTGTGGTGCGGGTGGGGGGAGCGGGATGGGGAGGGGCTGACCTCGGACGACGGTGGGCGGGTTGCTCGGAGGGGCAGGGCGCGAGGGGGTCTGGATGCCGACCTGCGCGGAGGGCGGAATGTAAGCCGCGGCCAGGCCAGCCACGGACCCGGGAAGAGAAGGCAGGGGTGCAGGGCAGAAGGCAGGGGTGCAGGGCAGAAGGCGAGGGCCGACCTGGGTGGCGGCGTTGGGGGAGCGGTAGGTCATGCTCTTGACGAAGGGGTGCTCCTCGCTGCCCGGCTGCTGCTGGGAGACCTCGGCTGCGGCAAGGTTGGCCTCGAGGCGCCGCAGAGCCTCCGCCGGGTGGGCGGGGCTGCTCCCCGCGGGGGCCGCCGTGGACGGGGACTGCTGCTGTTTGGCGGGGGATGGGCCAGCGGCTGGGGCGGCCTTCTCCTTGGGGGCGGGGCGCTCGTCGTCGCTGCTGCTGTCCTCGGTGGCCGAGTCGACGGCCGAGCGGGCCGGGTAGGCCAGGGTCGACCCGGGGTGGGCGGGGCTCCGCTTGGGGGCCGCCCCGCCCGAGGGGGGCGTCATGTGGCGCCGCCGGATGGCGCTGGAGCTGGCACGCTCGGGGGTGGGCCGGGGCGCCGACGAAGGGGGCGTGCTGGGGGTGGCGCCCTTATCGGCGGCCGCTGGCGAGCCCCCAGAGGCCGAATGAGCAGCAGCGCGGGCCGGGGTGGCGGCGGGGGGCGTGCTCAGGGCCGACTCGCTGGCCGAGGGGGCCGGGGGCGCCTCCCGAGCAGCAGCGCCGGGGGTGGCGGAGACAGGGGTCAGGGTCACCACAACCCCCGCCGTGGCCCCGCGGGGCGAGGTGGGCGAGGGGGGCTGGCGGATGAGCTCGTGGAGCCGCTGCACCCGGCTGGTGACGGCGGCGTGGTCCCGATTGACGGCCTCCATCTGGGCCCGCAGGGCCTGCCGCTCCCGGTGCAGGGCCAGCTGGCCGGGCGAGAGGGCCCCCTCCGAGGTCGAGGCGGCCGGGCCCGATGGGGCGGGCAGGGCCAGCTGGGGGCAGGGGGCCGTCTGGTAGGCATGCAGGTCGGCCTCGATCTGGCGCATGAGGGCCTCCTTCTGAGCCCCCGTCAGCTGTTGCGTCGCGGCCGCGGACCGGGGGGTCAGGGCAGCAGCGGGCGGGGCTGGCGCCGTGGCAGGTGCCGGGGCCGGGACAACAACAACGGCGGCGGCGGCGGCAGGGGACTGGGGCTTGGTCAAGCCAGCCTCGATGTCGTCCTCGTCGTCCGCCTCGGGCAGGCCGCCTTCGCGGGGTCGCCGGGGCCGCCGGGCAGCGGCCGCCAGGGCAAGTGGAGTCTGCTCGGGGGCCTCCCGACCGGCGGGGCCCTCCTCCTCGCTGGCCTGCTCGCTTCCATCCTCCTCGGATTCCTCCCCGGCCGAGGCGGGGGAGGCCTCGTCCCGGGTGCGCTTAGACCGCTGCTGGGCGGCCGCCTCGGGCGAAGGGGCAAAGGCCGCAGGAGCCAGCGGGGCCGGGGGCAGCAGCGGGGCCTTCAGGGGCGACGATGCCGGGGCAGCGGCGGCTGTGGCGGCAGCGGGGGCGGGGGCGGGCTCCCTGCTGTCGGGGACGTCGCCCCGGCGCGGCGACTTGGGATGATGCCGGGAATGGGCCTGCGGAGGCGACGAGGCGGCACCCTCAGTGAAGACGGCCGGCAAGGGGCGCCGCTGCTGCGGCTGCTGCTGGGCGGGCGACTGGGGCCGCTGCTGGGTGTGGGCCTGCTCGGAGGTGGCGGCGGCCATGTCGAGCTGGCTCAGGTAGATCGCGTCCGACTCGGAGTGCACGCTGGAGGCCGTCGAGACGGGCGCGGGGGGGATGCCATCGGTGGTGGCCGGCGAGCGGGGCCTGGCCTGGTCGGCGGGGGCCGGCCCAAGGTGGGTCAGCTCGCCCGTGCGGGGGTTCAGCCGGTAGGCGGCCGTGGGCACGTCCCGGCCCGCGCTGCTGCCGACCGAAGCGGAGGCGGTCGAGGCGAGGCTCTGCTGGGTGAGGCTCTCGGTCGTGGCCAGGCCCCGGCGCGAGGTGACCGAGGGCTGGTCCTCGAGGGCGCCCTCGTCGCCCTCCTCCCCGTCGGCCCCCCTGGAGGCCTCGTCCACACCCCCATCCTCGCCCTCGGGGGCCTGCGACTGGCCGAGAGCCTCCTCCTCCGCCTCCCCCGCCTCCTCCGCCTCCCCCGCCTCCTCCGCCTCCTCGCCTTCCTCGCCCTCGAGGCTATCCTCGGCCGCCGCGACCAGGTCGGGGCACACATGGTGGGAGTGCGGGGCCAGCGAGCTGCTGGCCACGCTGGCGAGGTCGCCGGGGGCGTGGCGGAAGCGCTCCAGGAAGTGCTCCAGGAAGGCGGCCCGGCGGAAGGCCGTCGGCAGCTGGGTGGTGAAGAGCAGCGCCAGATGGACGTCGCGGGCCTCGAGCTGCACCCCGCCCCCACGACCAGAGACCCGCAATGCCGACCACCGGAGGGAAGCTGAGATCGCTGCCACCGGCCCCCCCCCCCCCCCCCCCCCCCCCCCAGGCCCCCCAGGCCCCCAGGCCCCCAGGCCCCCAGGCCCCCAGGCCCCCAGGCCCCCAGGCCCCCAGGCCCCCCAGGCCCCCCAGGCCCCCCAGGCAGCCGAGAGGGCCAAAGGTCAGCACAGGCGGGCGAGGGCGGACCGAGTTCTGCTCGGCGAGGCCGTAGAGGAGGTCGGCCATCCAGGCCACCTCGGCGGGGCTCTGCTGGTCCTCATCGGGCGGGGCGGCCAGGGCCCGGGAGCGGGCCTGGGAGATGATGTCCCGCACGGAGCGGGTGGTGCTCATCGAGAGCCCGTCCGGCTCGGGCTGGCCGGCACCCTCGTCGCCATCCTCCTCGTACTCCTCCTCCCCGACCTCGACCTCGGCCTCGGCGGGGCTCTCGTCAGGGCCGTCGTCCTCGACTGAGCGGGCCGAGCGGGCCGAGCGGGCCGCGGGGGCGCCGTACGAGCGGAGGGCCTCCTCGCGGGTGCGGCGGAGCTCCTCGCGGGCGTCGTCGGCCTCGAGGAGCAGGTGGTTGAGCTCCTCCTCGAGGCGCTCCTCGGCCATGCGGGCCCCCAGCCGGTGGGCCATCCGCTCGAGGCGCCGGTTCTGGCGGAGCAGCCCCTCCAGCTGCTTGTCCAGGGCCGACTCGCCCCCCGGGCCGCCCGCCCGCCGGGAGGTGGCCGAGGCGGTGGTGGTGGCGGTGGTGGTGGAGAGGGCCGCCGAGGTGGCGGCCGAGGAGGCCGATCGGGAGCGGGGCGTCCGAGCGAGCGAGGACGAGGCCGCGCTGGACCGGGAGGCTACCGAATAGGCCTCGTCATACGGCTCGCGCTCGTAGCGGGTCCCGAGGTGGCGCGCTCGCTCGGGGCGGCCTGTCCGGTCGGTCATGACGGGGGCCAGCAGGGGCTGCGAGGTCCGGTGACGCCGGCCGCGGTGCTGCCGGGCGGGGGGCAGCTCGTGCCGGGGCAGGGGCGGCGGCTCGTCGGGGGCGCCCTCGGCCGACAGGCGTGAAAGCTCCATCAGGGGCACAGCCTCCTCCTCCTCCTCCTTGGCTGGGGCCGGAGCCGCAGGTTTGGCGGGAGCGGGGACAGGGGCAGGGGCGGGCGCAGCGGCAGACACCTTGGCGGCCGTGGGGTGAGGGACGGCTGCCGGGGCCGGGGCGGGGGCGCGACCGGCATGCTGCGGGCTCGGCCTGCGGGCAGAGAGCCTGGACAGAAGGTGTCAGCCACGGGGGTCGGAGGAACATCAGTGAGGCGGACCGAGTGGGGGGCCGCGCGCCCGGCAGGCCGGCGGCACGGAGCTGCTGGCGCAGTTGGCGCTCACGATCGAGGGCGGCGATGTCGATCTCGTCCCAGTTCCCGTCGAGGCCCTGCTGGTCGAAATCCTGCAGGGCCGCCTCGCTGCTGACGGCCCGGGGCCCATCAGGGGCCTCGAGGACGTTCTCGTAGTTGGGGCCCAGCAGGTCGGCCAGCGAGCGGCCCCCCAGGGACCCCGTGCCCGAGCCCCGGCTGATCCCGCTCAGCCCGCTGGCGCCCGAGGTGGGGCGGCCCAGCTCGGGTTCGGGGGCAGTGTGCAGGGCGGCCCGCGACAGGCCGGGCGCCGAGTGGAGCGAGGCCCGGACCCGCTGGGTGGCCGTGAGCAGGGCCGGCTCGAGGCCGTACTTGTCGTAGGGCAGCTGCTCCATCGCGTAGCTGCCCTCGAAAAGCGGATCGTAGCGCCCGTGCGACTCGTACGTCGTGCCCGCCTCGGCCTCGGCCCCGACCCCGGCGGCCCGACCAGAGTCGCCGTCATCCACATCCCAGGCCACCGGCACCGGGCTCCCCGAGCCGTGGGCGGAGGCAGCCAGCACCGCTGCGGCCAGATCGAGGGGCGGGCGCGAGGCCCGGATGGCATGGTCGGCCGAAAGGGGTCGCGTCCCGGTCGAGGGGCGCCGGGGCGGCTGGGCGAACTCCTCCTCGCGGGGCGAGAAGAGGTCCCCGGGGAGCGGGGCGGCCGTGAGGCGCTGCATCTTGGCCAGGATCTCCTCCCAGGCCGTGGGGGTGCTGGGCGGCCGGGCCGAGGGGGCTTCCGCGTTCCGCTCGACCATCCCCTCCGCCCCACCCCGCCGAGTGACCCCGATGCTGTGCAAGTCCCCGGGCACGGCGGTCAGAGGGCGCGCGGCGGGGAGCGCAGACGAGGTCGCCTGAGTCCCTGCGGCCTGGGTGGCCGCTGTCGGAGCGGCACCCGAAGCAGTGGAGGCGGGGGCCGTGCTTGGGGCAGCATCTGTAGTACCAGAGGTGGTGCTGGCCGCGGGCGCTGCGGTTGAAGCAGCCGAGGCCGGGGCAGTGGTGGCAGCGGCTGTGGTTGTGGTTGTGGTTGTGGCGGGCACGGTGTTTGGGACGGTGGAGGCAGTGGGCGTCCCCGCTGCGGTTGAGGCGCTGGTCGGGCGGGAGGTGGCTGCGGCTGGAGGGGCGGCCACGCTCTGGACCGGGGCCCGGGTCAGGGGAGGGCTGGTCTGCAGGCGAGGTCCCGGAGCGGCCGGGGGGGCCGATGTCACGGCTGGCGAGAGGGGCGACGGACTCAGCTTCACGGCCAGGGCGGGGGAGCCGACAGGCGCTGGGGCCTTGCTGGTGGCAGCCGCGGCAGAAGCCGGGGCCGCGGCGGTTGAGCGGGGGGACCTGAGAGCGGACTTGGGGGGGGAGCACATCAGATGGGCACGTTGCTCGGCCTCCATCAGTTGCCGCAACACCAGCTCAGAGGCAGCCGCGGCGGATGGCTGCTGTTCCTGCTGCTGTTCCTGCTGCTGCTGCTGCTGCTGTGCTTGGTGCTGCTGCTGTGCTTGGTGCTGCTGCTGCTGTGCTTGGTGCTGCTGCTGTGCTTGGTGCTGCTGTGCTTGGTGCTGAGGACTGTCCTCAGTCGGAGTGGGGTCGTGAAATGCCTGCTCGCACATGGCGAAAGCCCGCAGGACGTGGCGGAAGGGATCCGCAGGGTTGCTCTGCGGGGAAGAGCAGGAGGCCGCTTTGCCATCCTGCTCGCGGAGGCGGTCGGCGAAGGTCACAGGGGGAGGAGACGACTCGGCAGGGCTACGGAACCGCGAGGTCGCATGCTACAGAGCCGAAGCGGTGAGAACTGACTTGCCTTCTGGGACAGACCGGTGACCGCCCCAACCGAAAGCGGCGGCGCTGGTCGGCGCTCAGATTGGAAAACCCGACTTCATGCTCCGCTTCGAAGCCAGGGAAGGCAGGGTCCATGTTGTCTAAAGACGCAAAAAAAAAACATCGAGAATATGATGGGATCCACCCACAGACCATCCTCGTTTTCGCCTATCATCGGAAACAGGAGTCGAAAAATGAAAACAATCACATGTGATGACCAAAAACGAAACAGCAGACATTCGCCTGTTTCTTCTGAGTAGAAAGATTGGGGAATAGGATCTTTTCCGGTGGCAGAAATATCCCGCGTTCCCAGGCTACACAACAGAGAGATCGGAAGGGACGAGATGAAACCAGAGAGAGCCGGCACCGGAAAAGCCCGATGAAAGAACCGATAAAAATGAAGTTGAAAGAAACGGCGCAAACCTTTCGCCAAGGGAGCGGTTGCGTTGGCTATCCTCGCCGACAGGCAAGGACTGCGACATCTGTGTATTGTTGGATCACGAAATCGCCCCCAAAAGGAAAACAACAAAACCCCGAAGGGATGAGAATTCGTTTCCCAAATTCAGCAAAGACAGGAAAACAAGAAAAGAAAGAAAAGATGAGAGCGGACCATGCACACCGGGGCGTTCCTAACTATTCCAATCAAGTTCAAACGCAGCGGGACAGAACTTGAAATGGAACCAGAACATGCTTTATTCTCTACACAACTACCAGCGGGGACTATTATTCAAGCAGACGCAAAGCGTGCAATCACTGAAGGTTCATCGTCCCGTGCCTTTTTGCTGTGCTCATGTTCTTTTCAGCCTTCGAAAGGTTTATCCTCGAAATTGTCCAAAAGTCTCTGGATGAAAAGGATAACGGATGTATCACCAGTGCCGATGTCACTTCTTCTTTCCCCGAATCTGCGTATCCCTTCCTGGGAGATTTGAATGTACTTCAAGTCCGTCGTCACGCTTCGGTTTTCTGGCCCTATGACTGTCCTTTTAGGGCGAAATATCCAGGCATCTGGCCCGCATGAAGCAGGAGAAAGCATCATCGGAGAAGACCGAGAAGCCTGCCCCCACAAAGGCCGCCAGTGCCAAAACCCCCGCCAAGCCCGCTGCCAAACCCGCTGCCAAGCCCGCCGCCAAGCCCGCCGCCAAGCCCGCCGCCAAGCCCGCCGCCAAGCCCGCCGCCAAGCCCGCCGCCAAGCCCGCCGCCAGGGCATCCGTCAACCCCGGATTGGTAGCCAAACCACAGCCAAAGCCCACCAGCAAAGTACCCGCTGCCCCAGCCAGGGGGGACGGGGAGCCGATAGTCCTGGTGAACGACGAGGACAGCAAGCTCCCACACATCCCACTCCTCCCTTCCAAGAAGCCCATTCGCGAGGACGACGATGACGACGATGACGACGGTGGTCAGGTTGTGGTGGAGGTCTCCTCTCCCGAGCACTAACCCACTCGACACACCGGACCCCACCACTTTCCACACCCCTCTTCCTTTTTCCTGTTTTTCCAGCTCCTTTTCCCATCGTTTTCTTGCGTCTCGGTGCCATCCCAAAAAGCAGCCTCGATCTTCGGTCGGGGTTTGTCGCTTAAACCTGGCATCTTCATGCGCACAGCATCAGACAGGCATCCAACTTTCTGGAGAGGCTCGCTTGCCCCATCCTGTGGGCTGTCTGGCAGTTCCGTTGGACAGCGTCGTTGCCTTGGGCCTCGCGGCTCATGCAGATCAGCAGCACCTCGTCGTTGTCCACGGAACCTTGCCGGTTCAGCTCCTGCACCCCGAACCAGTGATTGACGATTGACGACCTCGGGATGGTTCGATGGGTCGGCGGCTGGGACAGACCGCGCAGCGATTCCTACATGCCTCGAGGCGAGCAAGATCCTCGGCCAATCGGAGGCCACGGTACTCGGCCTCGCAATCTTCGTGCGTCAGCAGGGACCCCTCTCGGTGGACTTGGTCGAAGCAGAGCGACAGCTGGGCCTGATGGCGGGGAAGATCACTTTTTCTTAGCCGGCGTCGCCTTGTGCAGACCATGGATTCAGGACCCTGCACAGTGCTCGCGAGAGACTGACAGGTCTGTGAGCAATTAAACGAGCTGGACCGGCACGATTCGAGATCCCTCCGACGGAGGCGCATGTGCTCCGCTTCCTGTTGTGTCCGACATTCGACGAGACTCTGGGCGATTCCGAAGGCGACCCGGACGATCTCAAGAACTGCCGCGTGCATAATCCTGAGTGGTGATGGCAGCGAAGCAGGGACAGACGGATTTGGCAATCACGGTCGACGTAGTGCAGGTTGGTGTCGTACTTTTGTTCGGCGCCCTGGGCGCAATCCTCGGCCTGTCGCTGAGGGGACGGCCGGCACACAGGAGATGCCAGAAATGGAAGAGCGAGACAAACCCCGCACGTGCTCTCGCATGCCTCCACCTCCCCTTGGATGCAGTCGTTTCGGCAGGGAGGCTCGGCATTCTGGCACGACTCGACACAGCGTCGAATGTCAGGAGTCGTCGCCTGCGATGATGGCGCGAATTCCAGGGGATGACGCGACAAGGGAGGCAAATGGGGATCAGGGAGGAGAGCTTGAAGGAGGGTAGAGGAGACCGTGCCATTTCCCAGCAACTCGCAATCGTTCAGGCAGCGATTTGTCTGGTCCTAACAGAAAGGTGAGCGACGGAAAAGATGGGAGTGAAGACAGACGGCACACAGGGACAAGCACTTGGGATATCCCATCCGAGCGGCTTCGCGGCACCTGGAAAAAGCCTCGGTCATCGCATGGAGGGAAATGACGAACCGTGTGACGTTGCCCCTGCAATCGAGGGCGCAGTTGCGCTCCATCCAGCTGCAGTCCCGCTTGCAGGTGGCGCTGGGGGTTTGAGTCAGTGCCTCCGCCAAGGCCGACCCGCCTGCACTAACAGCGGTGCTGCTTTCGTTGCACGCTCTCAGGCAATCATCAGAGAAAATCGAGCAGCCGAATTCGCACCCGCGACCGGCCTCCTAACCAGAGGATCAGAGGATGCAAGTGGAAGTACGCCAGCAAATACCTCGCATTCTGCCAGAATTTTGCCGCGTTCAATCTCGCGGCAATCCTGCGAGCAATGATCGTACTGGTTTCGGCACTGGACGGGAGGGCCCTGACAGTCCTGAAAACAGGAAATGGAAAGACTTCTCGCCAACATCACGAACCGTCAGGGCATCCACGCAATCGTTCCAACAGGACTGAGTGTGCGCACTGCATGCTTGTTTTTTGCAAGAAGCCTTCCAGTCGTAGGCTTTCATCATGCATGCCCGATAACTTGACGGAGAATTTTCTGTGGGTCTTGATCTTGATGGAGGACTGGAGAAGAAACAAACACACCTTCACAGGCAGTCATTAGAACATTGCAGGCTCCGTCGCACCCAGCGCGGCAAATTGTCTCAAATTGGTCTCGGCAAAGACCTAACCGGAGATGCGCATCAGGGGCCGCCTGATCGATTTCGCTCTGGCCGTCACATCGTCAAAAAAATTCAATAGATAGTTGCGCCAAACCGTACAAGATACAAATCCTCGATCTGCTAATGACATGGCACTCCGATAAATTTGAAGAAATCGACTCTCTGTTGTGCTTTCCACAAGAATTCCGAGAAGAAAAGATGCAAAAATGGTTCCAATCGAAAGGATTGGCAACCGAATTCGGGGCATTCTCGGGCGCAGCTCCCAAAAAACTTACCCGGCATCTACAAAGGATATTTCCACGGGGTTCGTCCGGCCACAAATTCCTTCTTCCTTTCTTCCGGGCCTCCGCAGCCGCAATGCCGAGGCTTTCCGGATATCGTATCCTCCGCTTTGTGGCAGAGGGTTTGACAGGGAAAGTTTTCCTTGCGGAGAGGAAGGCGGATGGACTCGTCGGTTTGTGTTCATACCATTTTTTCTGTCACAATAAGCTGACCGTCTCTTTTCGCGGGCATCATGCGCAGTGGCCATTAAGAGACTTAAGCTTGATTCTTTCGATGACTCTCTTCGAAATGAGGTTCAAATCATGCATCAGCTGGGCGCACACCCAAATACGATCCAGCTCTACGATACCATCGAATCGAATCAACGTCTTTACATTGTTATGGTCTGTTGTATGAGGCACTCGATCCTTTCTCACTGGATCGGACAGGAATACGCCGACCACGGCGAGCTCTTCTCCTACCTTGCTGGAGGGCTCCGGCAAGATCTTGCGGCTGCTCTCTTCAGGCAGATTGTGGAGGGTCTCTTTCACCTCCACAAGAAAGGCATTGCGCACCGGGATTTGGTCTGGCGGACATGTGGTCCCTCCTCCTCTGACTCCTTCTTCGCCCAGAAACCCGAAAATATCCTTCTCTCTGGCGCATCTTTCCAAGTGAAGATCACCGACTTTGGGTTCTCCACGGACAGTCCCGGAGCCCGGCGCTCGATTCGCGGTCTGTCACTCGCACCGTGACGGAGCATTGCTGATCTCCTTTGTGCCAGGCTCTCCGCTCTATGCGGCCCCGGAGATCTTCCTCTCGAGCGGGTACGATGCCCGGAAGGCGGACCTCTGGTCGCTGGGCATCATCTTGACCCTGATGCTCACCGGTACGCCCGTCTTGGAGACGGCGACGCCCGACGACCCCTTCTTCCAGAAGATCTGCGCCCGTCAGCTCACCTACGAGCCCTGGACTACGGTTTTGGCACGGCCCGAGTATCAGTCGGCGCGCGACCTCTGTCTCAAGCTCCTGGTCGCCGACCCCAGCGCTCGCCTCACCATCGATGAGGTCAGGAGGCATCCCTGGGTCGAGGGAGCTCCCCTCGATACACCCTTGTCCCCGGACCCCCTGGCCGCCTACATGCGGGAGCAATTGCAGTTGATGGAATCGGGTCTGCTGCCATGAGATCGGGTTGATGGACGTCGGAGGGGGAGGGGTGGGGGTGGGTGTGGGGGTGGGGGTGGGGGTGGGGGTGGGGTGGTGGGGGTGGGGGTGGGGGTGGGGTGGTTGTTCGCGATCTCACTGCCGCGTCGCCCGTGTTCTTCGCTGCTTCCATCCGCCCCCCATCCGCCCCCCATCCGCCTCCAGACGAGATGAAGGCCTGCTCGAGCTGGTCTGTGGCCGGCTCCGAGGCGCCATCCTCATCCGCAGGGGCCTTCGTCATGGCCACAACAAGTCCGACGCTCTCGATCGAGACGACCCTCTCCCCCCCACCCAGCGCCAGCCCCTTCCCCGTGCTCTCGCCCATCGCTCTCTATCCGACGGCTCCCATCGCCTCTCCGCCCCCCACGATCGCCAGCCCCGCCACCCCGGGGGGGCGCAACCAGCCCACCCCGCTGCTCCAGTCGGGGGCCAACCAGGGCGAGGGCATCGACGACTCGCTCTCCGACCTGGACTCGCTGGCCGAGGGGGACTCAGCAGACGACGACGACGACGCGCTGTCCACCGTGCAGCCCCCTCAACCCTCACACCCACCTCCGCCCCCGCCCCCTCCGCCAACGTCCAACGAGCGAAAGGCCCTGCCCGCTCGGCTGCTGGGCTCGGTCCAGGTCCTCTCGCCGGCCCTCAGCCTCAACAGCAGCCACGGCCCCGCTCGCCAGCCCGCCCCTGCCGCGGCCCGGCGCCCGAGGACGCCCCCCGTCCCGTCGCGAGCTGCGCCGCTCAGCCCCACGGGCACCACGGTCCCAACGATCCACTCCAAGCTGGTCTCCCTCGAAGCGTCCGCCCTCCGGAACCGCACCCTCGCCACCCAGACCCTGCCCGTCTTCGGCGCCCCCGACCCCTCCTCCTCTTCCTCCTTCCCGAGCGGCCTCGCGGGTCCCAGCGCCGAGTTGGCCCAGGCTGCCGCGGCCCCGGCCCTGGCGGACGATGGGGCGGCGACAAGCCTCGGGGCCGCCGTGACGACGGCCAGCCTGGAGGAGGAGAGCGAGGCCGACATCCAGCCCTGCGACGGGGCCGAGGTCGACGAATGGCTCGACGCCAGCCGCGACAGCGGCACGGCCCCCTCGTCCACTGAGGGGCCCCTGGGGCGGGGCGACTGCTCGATGCCCATCCTGTGGGGCGACGCCGCCACGGCCGCTGAGGTGCCCCAATCCCCGCCCGCCGCCGCCCCCGGTCTTCCGCTGGTCCGCCCGCCGCCCAGGCCCCTCTGCATGTGTCGGGGGGGGGGGGGGGGGGGGGGGCGAGGCAGTACGCAGGCATGCAGGGAAGAAGGTGGCCCTCTGGCTGCGACCCCATCACCCTGACTCGTGCCGCTGCGTGCAGCTTCCCCCGTCGGTGCTCCGCTTCGCCCGGTCGTCCTCCATCCTGCTTTCGCTGGCCAACCTGGTCGGCTCGCCGGCTGTCTGGCTGCACGCCCTTGCCGAGGCCCTGTCGCCAACCTTCATGGTGACCCTCCGCGCTGCCGGGCCGCGCCCTTCGCTCCTCGTTCGGACATGCGCCACGCCCAGGGCAGCTCGCAAGCCCCGCTGCTCCCGCCTGCATATGCCCTCGCCCCTCAGCTTGGCCCGCAGCCACACCTGCGGCGGGGGCGGCCTGCGGCTGGAGCTCTTCCGGCACCCTGTCACCGGGCAGCCCGTCGGGCTGGCATCCCGGGTGGGCGAGGCCCGGCTCCACTTCGCCCGGGTCCTGGCCCACCTCCAGGCCGCCCTGAAGGCCCTCCACATCGCTGGGCCCACGGCCACCGCTGGCCAAACGCAGCAGCAGGAGCCGTTCCCGCCCGGGGCTGGGGAGGCGATGGAGCTGTCCGATGTGGGGGTGCAGGTGCGCACGCGGACCCTCCTCCACGAGACGGCCGCCTCGGCCTCCACCCCTGCCCTGCCCCGCCTGGCCTCGGGCCATCTGCTCCTCTCGCCGCCCACCACCCCCACCGCCCCCTCGCCGCCCCCCTTCCTCAGCTTCCCCTCGCCGGCACGAGCCACTCCTCCCCCGCGGGCACGGTCAGCACCACGGGCAGCGCCTCCCCGCCACTACGGCCACCTCGCCCTCGGGGCGCATCAGCCCCCCGTTCCTGGCCCGGCCCCCCCTCGCCCCCTCGCGCCCCTTCGGCTTCCTCCGCCCCGACGACTGAGCCCCTTGTGTGTTGTGCGGAGGGGCCCCCGCCGCGGGGTCGGCTTCTCTCCGGCCGCTCCCGCCACCCGGAAAACCGGGTCCCTCCGGGGCGGGGGGGAGAGGGGGGGGGGGGCAGGTTTGCTCGGTTTTGGCAACGGTTTGGGTTTTGAGGACGCGGCAAACACGGTTTTCATGCGCGGGTGGCGGATGGTGGTGGGTGCGGATTCTTTTGGGGCACGTTTGGCATCCCTTTCCCTCCCCTCCCCTCCCCAGTTTTTCTCTTTTCGGCGGCATGATGGACGGGCTCTCCCCGCCTTCCCCTCTCGGCTCTCTCGCCCTTTGTGGTCTCGAGCCCTTCATCCCGCCGATTCTCGGCCCCTCCCCCTCCCCCTCCCCGGCCTCCCTCCCCGGCCTCCTTCCTGGGCCTTCCCTTTTTGTTTCTCTCGTGGCCACGGCCGCGCTGTACAGGCGGCTTGGCGGACGATTGGCGCTCTGCGGATGTTCATCCGCCCCGTCGTCGTCGCCCCGTCACGTCACGTCACGTCACCGGGCGCTCTTTTGGGACCGTCGAGCTCCCTCCATCCATCCCTCCATCCCTCCATCCCTCCATCCCCTCTTTGCTCTTTGTGGCTGCTCTCCCCGTGTGCAGAAGATTCTTCGAACATTTTTCTTCGGACATTTTTCCGATCCGGTGTGCCGTGCGCCGTCTGGCTGGGCGACACGGCTGCAAGTTCGGGGTGCCGAGGCTCAGCCTGCCGGGGGTGGGTTGGGGTGCTGGGCCTGCGGCGGCTGCGGGTGGCCGCAGCAGGGGCAGCCGGGGACCCGCGGCCGGAGCGGCACCACCCGGAAGGTCAGCGCCCGCCCCTGGAAGAGCAGCAGCTGCAGCCGCCCCGCCCAGACACCACCCGCCCATCCCATCCCACGTCCCCACGCAAGTCGGTGACGGTGACGGGCCGCCCATCCGAGCCGCCCAGCGGGGCGTGGGGGTGGGTGGCGCGGGTGGGTGGCGGGCCTTCTGTGCGAGGACGGGCAGCCCGCCCACGAGGATCTTGAGCGCCTCGCCCGCCTGCAGGGTCCCGATGGTGCTCACCACGGGCGGGAACTGCCCCGCCGCACGCCCAGGACCACAGCAAAAGAGCGCAGGGAGGGGAGGGGAGGAGGGAGGAGGAGGAGGGAGGGAGGGAGGAGGGAGGAGGGAGGGAGGGAGATGGGTTGGGGAGGGGTAGACAAACAGAAACGAATAGAAGCAGCAACAGCAACAGCAACAGCATGCAGCACCGTTGGCCAGTGCGAATGGTGGACCTGGGGCGGGGGCGGGGGGCGAGGGCGGGGGCAGCGGGGGACCGACCACGCCCACCTGTGTGCACTTTTTGACGAAGCGCGGCTCGGGCATCACCGGGTGGACGCACCGCAGGCAGGGGCCCCCTGTCCGCCACGGCGGTACCGATGGAGGGGTAAGTGGGAGGAGGGGGCGAGTCGATTTCAGGCGGACCGGCGTAGTTGTAGACGGTCAGCTGGCCCTCCCAGCCCAGGGCGTCCCCGGCCACGTACGGCTTGCCCTGCCGGACGCAGGCATCCCCGAGGACATACCGCGCCCTGCAGGGAGCCAGGCACAACAGGTGGTCAGGGCAGGGCAGGGCAGGGCAGGGCAGGGCAGGGCAGGGCAGGGCAGGGCAGGGCAGGGCAGGGCAGGGCAGGGCAGGGCAGGGCAGGGCAGGGCAGGTCCAGGGCAGGTCCAGGGCAGGTCCAGGGCAGGGCAGGAGGGCGGATCTCCTGGCCTCCCCGGGTCCCACGGGGGAGCCACTCGGAGTGTTTCCGCTAAGGGGCAGTTGCGGTGCGGAACTGGAGGCTGTCTGTGCAGTCGAGGACCACGTCGTAGCGTGCCACGGTCCCGTCCAGCTCGGGCCCCTCGGCCGCCATGCGCGGGTAGGTCTCCAGCCCAACGGTCGCGTTATGCCGCCGCAACTCTTGAAGGGCAGATTCCACCTAAAGAAAGGCAAAGATCGCGGTCGCGGCCACGGCAATCAAGCCACGGGCCTTTTTCATCCCGACCGACTCTTCGGGATGGATGATCTGCCGGTGTAAATTAGGAATTTCGACAATATCTCCGTCCATTAAGCCTATTCTTCCCACTCCTGCTGTACAGAGATGAAGAGAAGCCGATGATCCGAGGCCCCCCAAGCCAACGACCAGCACAGAGCCAGCTGCTAATCTGCGCTGTCCTGCAAAATCTTCGAAGTAAGTGTCGCATTCTAAGTCGCTCAAACCTTCGATGCCGAATCCCGGCAAGGCAATCTGGCGAGCGTACCGCTCCTCGTCCAAAGTTCCCTGCATCGGAGTGAGTGTGCCCCTGTTTCTCTCGGCTCGCTTTTAATTTGTATCGGTGGGCGAGAGATGGATTGCAAACTATTTGGACACCCCGAAACGCCTGACGCTGTTCAATGGTCACAGGATAGCAATTTTTTATGCTGCATCGTTGGGGAACACATCTATATCTATGTCCGACCTTCTTCTTCACCACCCTTTTCCGGAGCTGTGACTCTTTTTCCAGTACCCTCCGTACCTCGACATACTACGTGGCACAGTGACATGTCTCTCCCGTCCCGATCCGATCCCGAAGCCAATCCGTCATGGTCTGGTATCGACTCTTTCCGCGCCCCGCAACATTATTCCCCAGCTGCTGGGCCACTGGACCTCCTATCGCACACCAAGTCTAGCACTGAAACTGCGATTCGTGCGGCGACGTGGTCGCCGGCCTCATGCGGCCCCAACGGAACGTCTGTCTTCCCGCCCTCTGGGGGGGCTGGCGACCCGAGTCGGCTCATCGCGGGGTGTTCCTCTTGGCCCTCGTGGGGCCGATCCGTCGGGACGGTGTCGGGCAGGCCGCTGTTGTTTGTGGTGGGGCCCAACCTGCACGGGCACATCTTCCGGTGCCCCACCGAGCCCGGCCAGCAGCAGTGGGTCGAGGTCCGCACCGCCCCCGCCGGCCCCGTCCCGCCCCGCCCCGCACCCTGGCGACCCTGCGCACTCACTGCTCCCCGGCGACCCCCGTCACGGATGGCGCTGTCGGTGGGCAGATGTGCGAGGTGACCACCGCCTGGCATGCCCACCTGGACAGGACCGAGTGGAAGGGATCCTCCGCCAAGGCCTGCCCTGCCCCGCCTGCCCTGCCCCGCCTGCTCCAGTCCTTGGTGGCCTCAATGGGCCTCGCCCGAGCGGGGCTGATGGCGCTGCTGTTGGGGTGGGGTGGGGGTTGTGGGGACGGCCTGGGGCGCCGCAGTCGATGAGCTCCGAGGAGCACCGGACCCGCCTCGACCGGCTGTCCTTCTCGGGTCCGCCCCCACGCCCCGGGCTGCCCCCTGCCCCCGTCGGTGGGGGTGTGGTTGGGAGAGGTGTCGCCTGACCGGCGCTGGGGTCTCGGGGACGCTGCGCAGCGGGCTGCTGGTCGGCCGACTGCCCGGCCCGACTGGCGGTGGGCACGCGGGCAGGATCGGTGGTCCTCTGGGACCTCGCCCTCCGGCCCGACCGCTCGTCCGCCCCGCGCCCCGCGCCCCCGCCTACAGCCCCATCCACGCCAGCCCCACCCAATCTCCATCATCGTCACCACCCTGGTCGACCCTGGGGCGGGCGGGCGGGTGGGGCGGCAGCGGGCTGGAGCTGCGGGTGCGGGCCGAGTGCTGGCCGCAGGGGCCCCCGGGGGACCAGCGGCGCCCTTCCATCACGGCCCTCCAGTGGGGTCCGCCCCGGCCCCTTGCCCGGTGCCCGGTGCCCACCCCCCACCCACCACCCCCTAGGGGGTGGCTCCTTGGCTGACGGGGGCCACGCCGGCCGGGTGTGGGTGCAGGCGAGGCCGGGCTGGCAGTGGGGGCGGACGACGGCTCGGTGTGCCTGCTGCCCAGCGGGGGCGGCCCCTCGGTCTGGGTGCAGGTCCGCGGCGCCCTCGGCTTCCCGCCGGCCCTCAGCCTCCGCGCCCCCACCCCGCCCGACCCTGCCCCGGCCCCCCCGAACCTCCTGCTCACCTCCTGCCCCTGCCCCTGCCCCTGCCCCTGCCCCTGCCCCTGCCCCTGCCCCTGCCCCTGCCCCTGCCCCTGCCCCTGCCCCTGCCCGGTGGCCTCGTTGGTGCGGCTGGCGGGTGCGGGGCGGCAGCCTGCCGACATGCGGGGCTGCGTAGCCCTGGCCTGGCGGCCCGGCGACCAGGTTGGGCTGGCCGAGGGCGAGGAGGTGGCCCCCCCGGCGGCGGCCCCGGATGGGGACCGCTGCTTCTACCTCGCCGCCGGCCGGGGCTGGCCGTCGCCGTCTTCGCCCTGCAGGCTGCCCCCCCACCGGCCGGCCCGGGGCTGGCTGTCGTGGGCCGGTGGGACAACCGGGACGCACACCCCGCATCGGTCACCGGTCCGCCGCCCCACCCCGCGGCCGCCCCTGCGCCACACCGCCCACCTGTCCACCCCAACCATGGGACCACCACCACCACCACCCACCACCACCACCACAACCACAACCACCACATCCACAACCATCACCACAACCATCACCACCACCACCACAACCACCACAATCACAACCACGACACAACCACCACAATCACAACCACGACACAACCACCACCACAACCACCACCCCACCCACAACCACCACCACCACCACCACCACCACCACCACCACCACCACCACCACCACCACCACCACCACCACCACCACCACCACCACCACCACCACCCACTTCCCCTCTGGGGCCGGCGGGGGCGCAGGGCTGAGCTGGAGCTGCCGCGGGCTGCACTCGGCCTCGACCGACGGCACGAGCGCCCTCTGGGCCCTGCCCCCAGCCCCCGGCCGACCCGGCCCCGGGGCGCCCCCATGCAGCCCGGCCGGGGGACTGGGTGTGGGGGCGCTGCGGCTTGTGCGCTGTGTGGCAGGCAGCGGGCGGCTCGGCTCGACGGGCTCCATCGCCTTGGGGCCCGCCACCCCTGCCCGGCCGCCCCAGGCCCCCGCGGCGGCACAGTGGGACCCCTTCGCGGCCCCGGGGGCGCCCTCGGCCGCCCTGCCCGCTGGCACCCTGCCGGCCGCCCCCGGAGGCCCCCAGGCCACAGCCCAGTGGGGCGGGCCCGCCCCGGGGGCCACCCAGCTGCCCGTCTGGGGCATGGCCACAGGGGCACGGGGCACCGTCATGGCCGTCCTGCGCGAGTCTGCGCCCCGCCCCACCCGCACACCCGCACCACCGCACCCCGGCTTGCCCCATGCCCATGCCCATGCCCATGCCCATGCCCATGCCCATGCCGCTGGCTCTGGTGCGTGATGCCATTGGGCGGGTGTGCGTGGCCGGGTGTGGGGCAGGCACCCGCACCCCAACCCGGCCCGGCCGGCCATCGGGCGGCTGCACATGGCGGCCATCCTGCAGACCGTCCCCGAGCACCGCCAGGCCCTCGCCCAGATGGCCGCCCGTCCGCTCCCGCCCGCCGCCTCCACGCCCCGCCCCGCCCCGCCCCGCCCCGCCCCGCCCCGCCACGGGCCCCCGCTCCCCTCCTGTTCCCCGCCTCGGCACCACTGGCTCAGCACCGACTGACTGGGCGGGCATCGGCTGGGGTGCGCAGGGGGCCCGCTGCCCTCGGGGCTGACGGCCTACGGGCGGCTGGCCGTGTCTGCCCTGCCGCGGCTGGGGCTGCTGCGCCTCTGCGGCGACCTCGAGGCCCACGCGGCCCGATGCGCGGCCCAGGCGGCCCCACCCGTCGCGCCCCTGGGGGGCACCGCCGGCCCCGCCCAATCCCAAGGCAGCCGCGGCCCCGAGGGCGATGCGGCCCGGGCGGGGGCTGGGGGGGCCGAGAGTGCCCCCGGTGGTGCCGAGGGTGCAGGCGCGGGTGCCGTGGGTGCCGAGGGTGCCCCGCCGCAGGATGATCCCCGGCCGCTGGCCCTCGAGGTTGGCCCCGCCACGGCCGTCCGGGCCCTCCAGCTGGCCAACTGCCTCCGCAGGTGCGAGGCCTCGGGCGTCCGTCATGCCCCCCCGATGGCCCGGGGGGGCGCCGGGCGGAGGGATGGGGATGGGGAGGGGGGAGGGGGGGAGGGGTAGGGGTAGATCGATGACGCTGACGATCTGGGCTGGGGGGCCATGCGGGGCGGGGTGGGGTGGGGTGGGTGGGGCAGCGGGGCGCGGTCCTCGACCGACTTGCCGACAACGAGGCGGCCCTGGGGTGGCACTTCCTGGGCTGCCTCAGGGCCGCCCTCGCCGCCACGCCGCCCGCCGAGGCCGCGGGGGCGCCCCCCTGCCCGGGATGGAGGAGGCCGAGGCGGCCCGGGACGTCCAGGCGGGCCTCAGCTGGCTGGGCGCCCACCCGCACCCCGAGGGCCTCGGCCGCCCCGACCAGCAGCTGGGCCCGGAGCCCCCGGCCGCCTGCCCCTCTGCCGCGACCGTCCGCCGCCCCTGCCCCCTCCCTCCCCAGCGCCCCATCTGGATCCCATCTCATCTGTGTCCCATCTCACCTGTGCCTCCTCTCATCTGTGTCCATGCCGGGGCCGTGGGGACAGCGGTGCCCTTTGGGCGGCTGGACGAGACCACATGCGCCCGCGGCCACCGCCTCCGTCCGTCGCCTCGCCCTGTGCGAACCACCCACGTCCCCTCCCTCCCCTCTCTCACTCTCTCCCACCTCTCCCTCCCCCCTCCATCATCAAATCGTCTGCGGCCCTCGCCATGCCCCCAGGGCGCTGCGTGCACACGTGTCGCCTGGTGGGGACGGCCCTGGTGTGGAGCTGCCCCCAGTGCGGCCGCAAGTCGAGCCTGCGGCCCTACGGGTCCCCCTGGCGGGGCCTCCTGGCCCGGGCGGGCCCCCAGTGGGAGGAGGACCCCCTGGACGAGGGCCCGCTGGGGGGCCCCGCCAGGCCCCGATGCCCCTGCTGCGGCCTGCGGATGGTGTGGCGCTGGTGAGCGCGCAGCCCGGCACCCCCTTCCCGCCCCTTTCCGGTCTTCAGTCGCGGCGGTGTGCGCAAACGGAAACGCTCGCTATTGGGCGTGTCGAAGGGACCGCGAGCAGGAAACTATTGGGCGTGCTGAAGAGACCGCGAGCAGGGCAGGAGAGGAAACGGAAACTATTGGGCGTGGGGGGGAAGCGGGGGCGCTGGGGGCGCTCGGGACGTGGGACGAGGGCCATCGTGCGGTCGGGGCAGGCTGGCTCACTGGTGCTCGTGGCCTCCACAGCCGCAGCCGCCTCCACAGCCGCCCTGCTGACGGCCCCCACAGCAGCCGCCTCCACTGGCCTGCTGACGGCCCCCACAGCAGCCGCCCTGCTGGCGCCCCCCACAGCAGCCGCCTCCAAAGTTCATGCCCATGCCGCCAGGGAAGGGCATTCGGGGCATGGCGCCGCCGCAGCAGCCCCCTTGAGGGGCGAAGGGGAAGGGGAAGCTCTGGCTGGGGTTGGGGAACCCGCAGCCCGAAGGGCCACATGCCCCGGCCGGGCAGCCGCACCCGCCACCCTGGCAGCCACTTGAGCATCCCCCGCACCCCGCATGGCAGGGCCCGGAGGCCGCCTCGTCGGTGTCCTCCTCGCTCGGGGTGCGGATCATGGGGGCAAGCAGGTCCCCGAGCTCTTGAGCTGTGGGAAAGTGGCCTGCTTGCTGCTTGCTAAAGATCTTCAGGTCATCAGCGGTCACGAGAAACTCGCCTGTGACGCCATCCGGATCGGCAACCATAGTAATTTGCTGGTTGGCACCACGCAGCACTGCTGGCAATTCTTGGGTCAGACGAATCTATGTGTTATGTACGTCGCATCAGCGCGCCATCGATTCGAGCCGCAGACAAATTTGGCCTCGTAATCGCTGCAAAACCGAACGACCAACTTCATCCTGATTTCACGGTGAGAAGAACCCGGTCGATAAAGACTACCGGCAAAATCTTATCGGAAAATTAAATTTATCGAGGCGTAGTCCCGTCCAAGTTCCCGTCCAAGCCAGTCAGGGCGACCCGGCGAGAGGAGGCAGCGTGCGGACAAGCGGATCGATTGTTGGTGACACTCTATTTCTGAGAATTCGCCGGTGGTGTCGGTGTGGGAACTTCGCTCCTGATTGGATCAACAAGTTGGTGCAGCTGCTGTAGGGTCAAGGACTCATACAGGAGCATTGTCTATCGGATGGAAGTGTTAGGCGATCGAACAATATCAACATCAAACAGACAGAGTCGATGGGGACGGCGTGGTTGGGGCCGAGTTCCATGTTGGGGCTGTAGACTGCTCCCGTCGAAAAATAGGCCTCCACACGTGGTTGCTGGTTTTGCGGCTTTTCAAACACCTCTGGCGAGCGGGGAAGAGAAGAAGAATGAGAGGTTGCGCAGCCTGAGGGCTCCGACGGACTGAAGATGAAGTGGGTCATGTAATCGATCTCGCTGATGCTGTCCCTGTCGATGATCGCCTTGGGCCCGGACAGGAGCAGGACGTTGAGCATGCTGTGCATGTGGGCCTCCGAGGTGAAGTAGAGGGACAGGGACCGAGACGGGGAGAGGCCGGCCTTGTCGATGTCGTCGAGCACCGAGCCCAGCAGGGGCCCGGCAATGAGGCTCCCGATCTTGATCTTCTCCTCGTGCGTGATCCCGAACTCTTGGGACCCCACAAGGTCGGCGAAGGGCTGAAGGGGTGCGAGGCAGGCCGACGCCACGCAGCAGCCATCAACCAGACGACGGGTGGGTGAGTGGGTGCCGATGGCGGCGCGGGAGGGGCCGGACCTTGGCGAGGAGGCGCAGGGTGTCCAGGGTGCCCAGGGCCGCGGTGCCCTTGGGGACGATGTTGCACTCGATCGCGAACTTGGTGGCGATCTCGTTGGGCGGGGAAAGTGCGCTGGCCAGTGACAGTGACAGTGACAGTGACAGTGACAGTGACAGTGACAGTGACAGTGACAGTGACAGTGACAGTGACAGCGACAATGACATGACAGTGGACAGTGGACGGCGACAGTGACAGCGCGACAGTGACAGGGCGTGCGTGAGTCGAGGCGAGGAGGCGCTGGCGGCGACGGACTGGTGGTGGATGCAATCGTAGACGATTCCGTCCCAGAGGTCGGGGATCTTGCTCGTGTCCCATTGGCCTGCCCAACGAGACCGGGAGGAGGGTCAGCCAGGTGCGCCAAGAGGAGGGGGCGCGGGGCGGACCGGTCTTGGGGTTGTACAGATCGGCCGCCACCTTGGCCCACCGGTGGCGCATCAGGCTCAGGGTCTCCTGCTCGCACATGGCCACCTGGTTCTCCCGCTTGGAGTCCAGCTCCTTGATCCAGATCTGCCGCCAGGGGGCCAGGGGGGCATCGAGACGAGAACGTGAGCCGCTGATGCTGGCGCCGCGTCTGCCCCTTCCCTGCCTTCCCGTCACAGGGCTGCAGACCAGGGTGAGCTCGTAGAGCTTGGTGAGCCGCTGGCCACAGCTGGGCGAGACCTCGGCGACGTACTGCATGAGCTGGTGCATGTCCCGCTCTGCCAGCGGGCGGCCAGACAAGAGCAGAGGGGACGAGTGTGGAAGAGGGAAAAAGATCCATCGTTTTTTCTGATTCCGTTCCTGTTCTTTTTCCCCATCCAATTTCATCCCCTTTTCTGAGTGCGTTTGATCAAACATGAGGTCCCACCCGTGTCGAAAAAAAAAAAAAAAAAGGGGGGGGGGGGGGGGGGGGGGGGGGATCTCGGAGGCGTGACCCCATCCGAGGTCGGGACGGAGCGGGAGGGGGGAGGGGCGGAGGGACCAGACCCAGCTCGGTGCGCTGGCTGGCCGGCTTGGTCAGGACGGGGTTGGCGGGTGGCATGGGCAGGAGGGCCTTGGCGCGGGGGTCGCCGGGCGGGAGGGAGGAGGCCAGGTCGCGGAGGGAGGTGTTCCACGAGGACGAGGGGCTGCTCTGGAGGAGCACGTTGCTCAGGCGGCGCTTCATGTCCTGCAGCAGCACTTGGGCTGCCGCTGCGCCGCCCCACCATCACGCAGCACGCGAGCCAAAGGACCCGGAGATGGGCAGGGCGGAGATGGGCAGGGACGGAGATGGGCAGGGGCGGAGATGGGCAGGGGCGGAGATGGGCAGGGGCGGAGATGGGCAGGGGCGGAGATGGGCAGGGGCGGAGATGGGCAGGGGCGCGGGACACGACAGGCAGCATCGCTGGCGCGGGACGGACCAGGGGTGTCATTGAGGAGCTCGTGGTCGCGGATGATGAAGTTCTCCGGGAGAGCCGGCACGTTGAACAGGGCCTGCCCAGAGAGACGCGGAGTGGGGATGGGGATGGGATGGGGATGGGGATGGGGATGGGGATGGGGATGGGGATGGGGATGGGGATGGGGATGGGGATGGGGATGGGGATGGGGATGGGGATGGGGATGGGGATGGGGATGGGGATGGGGATGGGGATGGGGATGGGGATGGGGATGGGGATGGGGATGGGGATGGGGATGGGGATGGGGATGGGGATGGGGATGGGGATGGGGATGGGGATGGGGATGGGGATGGGGATGGGGATGGGATGGGGATGGGGATGGGGATGGGATGGGGATGGGGATGGGGATGGGGATGGGGATGGGGATGGGGATGGGGATGGGGATGGGGATGGGGATGGGGATGGGGATGGGGATGGGGATGGGGATGGGGATGGGGATGGGGATGGGGATGGGGATGGGGATGGGGATGGGGATGGGGATGGGGATGGGGATGGGGATGGGGATGGGGATGGGGATGGGGATGGGGATGGGGATGGGGATGGGGATGGGGATGGGGATGGGGGTGGGGATGGGGATGGGGATGGGGATGGGGATGGGGTGGGGATGGGGATGGGGGTGGGGATGGGGATGGGGATGGGGATGGGGATGGGGATGGGGATGGGGATGGGGGTGGGGATGGGGATGGGGATGGGGATGGGGATGGGGATGGGGATGGGGGGTGGGGATGGGGATGGGGTGGGGATGGGGATGGGGGATGGGGATGGGGATGGGGGTGGGGATGGGGATGGGGGTGGGGATGGGGATGGGGTGGGGCTGCACGCAGATCGCCAGAGCCCAGGGCAGACCTCGGCGAATGCGGCGGCGCTCCGCTGGACGCGGCGTTCGTTGTTGCTGAAGACCCTTGACATCGGAGAGGAAGGCATTCCGTTCGCTGGGGTGGCGGGGCGGTGGGACGGTGAGCCCAGGGGCCCGAGCGAGGGGGCAGGGCAGACCTCTTGTCCTTGTTGGGCATGATCAGCTGCCGGAAGAGGCTCCCCATCCGCTTGGCCTGCTGCACACCGGCGTGGGTCAGGACGCCGCCCTAAGCATACCCCCAACCAGGACAAGCATCATCATCAACGAGGGGCTGCCGGGGCCAGGGGCGGCAGACCCATTTGCAGATGACCAACACCGCGCAGCTGCTCCTCGTAAACCTGGCGACAGAGGGGGGGGGGGGGGGGGGGGGGGGGGGGGGGGGGGGGAAGGGAAGGGAAGGGAAGGGAGGGGAGGGGAGGGGAGGGTGGAGGGAGGGGGGCGTCGTCAGATGATGCGGGCCGAGGGGCACAGATGGCGGACCTCTTCCATGTCGGGTTCGCCGGCCGTGTCCGGGGCGGCGCCGCCCGAGCCGGCCCCAGACCCGGACCCCGAGACGGAGCCGATGTCGCGGCTCTCCTCGTCCAGCGGCGATGGTTGGGCATCCTGGGCAGCCCGCTCGTGGCCGGCCCCCTCAGCCGCCACGGGAATGGGCCGCACGACGACCGAGGAGGGCCGCCGCTCGTGGGCGAGGCGTCCCGCGGGTCGGCCGGGTGCGAAGGGAGCGGCACGGCGGGGCTCGAGGGAGCCGACTGGGCGGAGGCTGCAGGCGTCGCGGCACCGTCGCTATCGGCCATGGGGCTGGGCTCGGGCGGCGGCTCGGCGAGCTGGGTGGGGGTTTGCCGGGGCCGGCAGACAAGCACCTGGACGGGAGGCGGAGGGAGGTCGAAAGCGATGGGAAGCGGGCGGGCGGGCGGGCGGGCGGGTGGGCGGTGGGCGGTGGGCGGTGGGCGGTGGGCGGTGGGCGGGCGGGCGGGTGGGTGGCGGGCGGCGGGCGGCGCGTGGCGGGCGGCGCGTGGCGGGCGGCGCGTGGCGGGCGGCGGGTGGCGGGTGGCGGGTGGCGGGTGGCGGGTGGCGGGTGGCGGGTGGAGGGTGGCGGGTGGCGGGTGGCGGGTGGCGGGTGGCGGGTGGCGGGTGGCGGGCGGCGGGTGGCGGTGGGGGCGGACCTTCTCGGTGCGGAGGACCTTGACCTGGAGCTTGGTCCCCTGCAACGAGAGCCGCAGCGCGTCGCGGAGGTTGAGCAGGCCCTGGATGCTCTGCTGCTGGCGCTGCTGCATCTTGTCGGCCATCTGGTCCTCGGCTGCCCCCACGTGATGAGCCCCAACAAAACGGTCTCAGGGCCTGCAAGAAGGCAAGGCAGGTACGGCGCAGGGCTGTGCGTGGGCGATCCACCAGGGCGTGGCGTGGCGTGACGTGTGCGTGACGTGTGCGTGGCGGACTTTCGGCGGAGTCCTTGGTGGTGGCGCGGAGCTCAGCGATCATGTTGTTGAGCAGCTGGCCCAGGGCCTCGAACTCGGCGGGGGCGTACTCCTGCTTGAGGGTCAGGTTGCGGGTGCCCTTGAGCAGGTCCCCGAAGAAGGCGATCAGCCGCGGGTCCGTGACGGCCATCTGGGGTGCCAGGGTGGGTGGGTGGGTGGGTCCACCACGGCAAACAAAGAGCGTCAAGGTCAGGCCCACCCAACCCGATGGGCCCAGCAACGATGGGGGACGGTGTGGGACGGTGTGAGACGGGGTGGGGGGACGGGTGGGACCTTCATCTTCTGCTTGGGGGTCCGATCCCCGTGGCGGTACACGGCCACGATGCCCTTGAGGACCTCGCCTGCCCACCAGCAGCAGATCCCCGAAACGCACGGAGCGCAGCGTGACCGCCCGCCCGCCCACCAGGGCACAGTGCAGACCGGTGCGGGTGGCCAAGGGGTTGACCTTGGTGAAGAGCAGCTTGGGCATCTGCGGGCCCCACAACCCAACACAACCCAACACAACCCAACCCAACCCAACCCAAATCAAACCAACCCCGGCGCGAGACGTGATCAGCACGAAGCGGAGCGGTGGGCCGGGAGTCCGAGGGACAGACGAGGGAGTAGCTGATGGCGTCGGCGATGAGGATGGGTGTGTTGATGGGCAGCGTGTGCATGGGGACCCGCTGGGAGGGGTTGTCCGAGGCGCCGGACGAGACTTGGATGTCGGCGTAGACCTGGGGAGTGTGTGAGGGATGCCAGGTGGGGTGAGCCGGGTGGGGGGCCTGGCAGCGGACCTCGCCGTACTTGTTCTGGTAGACGTTGATCTGCACGTAGGCCATGTAGTTGATCTCGCCCAGGGTGTTGCGCTGGCTGCCCCGGGGGAGCTCGTTCGAGAGGAGCAGGTTGTTGATCAGCCCGTGCAGGATGTTGCCGTCCGCGAAGTACAGCAGCCTAGGGGCAAACGGACGGGAGGGGCTCATCCAGGAGGGGAGGGGGCACGGGACAGACATGCTGTGGGGAGGGTAGAGGGGCTTGGTGTCGGCGGGGCACCCTTTGAACGGCGGGGGCCCAACCGAAACAGCCGCAGTCTGAGCCACTGCCGATAAACCAGCAGCAGCAGCAGTGGCGGGAGCGACGGCGGCGGCAACGGGAGCGGCGGCAACGGGAGCGACGGCGGCGGCAACGGGAGCGGCGGCAACGGGAGCGGCGGCGGCAGCAACGGGAGCGGTAGCGGGTGCGGGAGAAAGGGCTGCGGTGGTCACGGGCGATGGGGGGGCCACGATCCCCGGGGCGAGAGCCGATTCGGTGATGGCGGCCAGCAGCATGGACTCGGAGGCCAGGGCCGAGGCGGAGGTCGATGTGGGGCCCGCACACTGGGCCTCCGTGGCGGGGCTCGGGCTTTGGGCGGCCTCGGCCTCGGGCCGGCAGCGGACGGGCATCGGGGTCGGGGTGGAGAGCGGGGACGGGGACAGCGGAAGGGGCGTGGGGGTGCACACGGAAATCGAGTTGGGGGTGGCCACCGAGCTGGGGGGCGGGGGGAAGATGGCCGGTTCGCCGATCTTGAGGGCCGCGCCCGGCTGGGGCGCTTGCTCAGGGAGGGGCGTCTCGCGGGAGACCTCGGGCGAGTCCGAGCGGAACTCCTCGCGCATGTGGGTGAAGCAAGCTACGAGGGGCGGGCCATGGGGAGAGAGGAGCATGATGGTTGACAGGCTATGCGTGGCCACGGGGAGAGACAGACGGGGCTGCTTGGTGGCCATGGCGGTGATGTCGTCGATGATCTGGCGGAGCAGGGGCCCCGAGAGCAGGTCGCTGATGTGCAGCTTCTCGTGGGGCATGATGCCGTACTCCTGGGGGACCGCCAGGTCGGCCAGCGGCTGCAGGGTGGAGAACATCTGGTCGAGGATCTCCCGCAGCTCGGCCGAGAAGGCGTACCGGTTGTGGACTATGTCGAACTTGAGCGCCTCGTAGATGTCGGGGATCCACGTCTGCACGCACGTGCGGAGGGCAACGAGGTGATGTGCGGCCGGCTGGGGGGCCGAGTGGGGGACGGACGGTGTCGTAGTTTGAGGTCTGCTCGTCGTAGAAGTCGGTGAGGAACTTCTGCCAGCGCATCTGCACCAGGGGCAGGTTCTCGCCGCAGCAGAAGGGCTCCGAGCCGCCGCAACGGGCGAAGGGCCGCTCGACGTCCTTCTGGTAGCTGGCCTCCAGGGGGGCGCTCTCGACCCGCCCGGGGGTGGAGACCTCCCGCTCGAGGGCACCCGGCCCGGTGGGCGGCGTGGCCGAGGCCGGGGCGACCGCGGCCGGGGAGGGGCCGCTCTCCGAGGAGGTGGGCCTGGGCATCGCCTGCCGGCTGGCGGCGGCGGCGGCAACGCGGGCGGTGGGCGGGAGGGTTGGAGGGGACCCAGGCCGTGAATCTGCGCGCCCCGAGGCGCCGGGAAGCCGGGAAGAGCTCCTGTTGGCAGCCTCGGCGCTCCCCAAAATGGTCTCTGCGCAGCGCCGTGAGGAGGGAGCAGGCAGCGCGTGAGCCGGTCGAGGCAATGGGTGGCCACCCGGGGGGCGAGAGCAAGGGCGCGCGATTGGATTGGGGTGAGGGGATGGGCGGACCGGCCAAGGGACCCGGGGCAGTGACGTCGGTCGTCAGGGTCAGCGGAGAGGCCCGCCGACCCGCCCCTCCGGCCACCGAATAGGGGGACGGGGCCCGCGGCGCCGAGGAGGCTGTCAGGACCGCCGTGGTGGCGATGGGCACGGAGGTGGGCAGGGCCAGAGATGGAGGGGGAATGGGCGGCGCAGAGGCGACGAGGGCGGGGCTGATGTACTCGTGCGACGAGGGGCGCGGGATCGGGGGCAGGGGTGCGCGGGGGTCCTCGAGGCCGGCGCCCACGTCGACGTAGCTGCTGCTGACGTCGTGGGGCGAGCCGGAGGAGGAGCTGGAGCTGTGCCGGTGGGTGAGATGGATGTGCAGGTGGGGGGGCAGCGCCGAGACGGGGATGTGCGTGGGCGGGGCCAGCGAGCTCGGGAGGCTGGTCGCGAGGGGCGCCTCCGAGTCATCCCGTTCGGCGGGCGGCGCCTGCAGCAACATCGCGCGATCACAGAGACGTTCGCCAGAACGGGCGAGCAGGACGCCGGGTACATCAGCGACGATGGGGTGTGTGGAGGGGAGGGAGGGAGGGAGGGAGGAAGGGAAGGAGGGAGGAGGATGGGACGGACGCCCAATGGACTCCCGTCGTCCGCGGCGGTGGCCGGCAGATCAGGGGGCGGCTGGGCCAGCGGGAGGGCCGAGGACATGGAGGGGCTCTGGGTGGCGAGGTCGCAGAAGGGGACCTCCTTGTCGGGGATGGCCATCCCGGGGCCCAGCATCGTGGGCAGCGAGGAGACCGCCACAAAGAGCGGGTCACTGTTCGACTCGAACAGGCCGCCCGCCTTGGCCCCGTCGGTTGCCCCCGGGGTGGGGATGGAGTCCGCCGGGACGGCGCTGACCGGTCCGACGGGCGGGGAGGGCGGCAGGGCCGAGGCGGACGATGAGCTGGGGCGCGGGCTTTGGCTTTCGTCGCCAGGCGGTTTGGTCGGGGCGGCGCTCGACGGCGCCAGGGCGGGTCCCGCTCCGGGCGGCGGTGGGGCTCCCTCCTGGCGGGGAGGAGGGGCCATGCTGGCCATGGTCATGGCGGCCAGGGCCCCAGTGGGCAGGGTGCTCGAGCGGTGGTGGAGGAAGAGGCCGTGGCCGTGGTGGTGGTGGGCCTGGGGCTGCTGCAGGGTCCCGGGCTCGTACTGGTGCTGCGGGGACTCGGGGGTGGCGGACGAGGCGAGGTTCTTGGGCTTGCGGATCTTGGTCGTGGTGGCGGTCGGGTGGAGCTCCTTGTAGCGGGCCTTGTGGTACCCGTGGGCGTGGATCCAGTGGAGCCGCTGCCGGCCCGGGTCGGAGTCGTCCTGCTCGTGGGGCTGCCCGGCCGCCGTGCCCTCCATGGGATCGCCCTCGTCGGAGAGGTTGTTCCAGGGGGCCTCGTGGCCCTCGCTTTCCTCGTTGCTGGGCGGCTGCTGCTGCCCGCCGGTGGACGGTTGCCGCGTGGGGGGCGAGGCGGCCTGGTGGGGCATCTGGGACCCCGAGCTCGGGCCCGGCAGAGGGCGGGGGGGAAGGACGCCGTCCTCGGGCATGTGGCGCACGTTGCTGCCCGACCGGCGGCGGCTCTTGATGGCGTTGGCGAGGGCGCCGATGTGCGGGGTCCCCGCGATGGACAGCTCGGTGGCCTGGCGGAGGGTGGCCTGGGCCTTGTTCAGGGTGTGCATGAACTTCTCGTAGGTGTTCCCGGGCATGGCGGCCGAGCCCGTGTAGAAGGGGTTGCCGAAGATCCCGTTGGGGGTGGGCGTGATCAGGGGCAGCCGAAGCGGGTCCATCAGGGGCAGCGTCGGGGCGGGCGACGGCACGGCGGGCGCATCGCCGTCGCCCAGGGTGGCCGCGACGGCCCGTGCGGGCGAGGTCCACCCGCGGCCCAGGCGGTGGAAGGTGACCGGCGTGACCTGGATGACGGCGGCCGTGGGGGGTGTCGGCACGCGCCGCGCGGCCTCGGCCAAGAAGTCGGGCTCTTCCTCGGTGTCATGGGCGGGGGCGGGGGAGGGCGCCCCCACAATCCGCACGGAGGTCTGCGGGGACGGGGACCGGGACGGGCCGCCCGAATGGGTCTCGTCGTGGGTCACGGGGGCCCGGACCACCGTGGCGGCAGCGTAGGCGATGGCCAGGGCACTGGCGACCGCTGCGGCTGCGGCCTGGCTCTGCTGCAAGGGAGAGTTGGACGGGGCCGAGGAGGCGATCGGGACGGCTGGCTGTTTGAGGGGGCTCACCGGCGCGGCGGGGTGGCCGAATGGGACCGCGCCCGTCGGACCCGTCCCGAGGGCCAAGGACGGCTCGGAGGTCGATGCCGAGACGACGCTGATCGGGGAGATCTCCTCGGTGAGGGCCGCCTGGCGGGCCTTGAGGTTCTGCTCCTCGACCTGGTGCTCGTAGTGGATCTGCATCTCCTTGGTGAACCGGTCCATGAGCCCCTTGAACTTCTTGACGATCAGCGAGGCGTTGCCCAGCCGGCGGAGGCCCAGCGACTGCAGGACGGAGATGTGCGGGGCCACGAAGACCTCCCCGTTGAAGGACCGGTTGGCCAGGATGACGTTCTCGAGGCGCCGCTGGCACATGACCATCCGCGAGCGGATCGACTCCCAGGTGGGCGTCATGAGCAGCTCGGTCTCGGGGTGCCACCCCAAGGCGGGCATGGGCCCCGCCCCCAGGGAGGGCGGAAGGCGGTCATCGCCGGTCGGGGGCGCGTCCAGCAGGCCCTCAATGAAGGCGATCGCTGAGCGCTGGACGGAGCGCTCGTGGTTGGTGTAGACGTGAAGGTGGCTCAGGAAACTTTGCCGGGTCCTGTACACGGGGGGTGGGGGTGGGGGTGGGGTGGGGGGGGGGGGGGGGGGGGGGGGGGGGGGCGGATGGAGAGGATCGGTTGACCATGGACAAGACCCAGAGCGTGGCGCCAAGAGATGGGAGGGAGCGCGGGGGGACAGACTCTTCGTCCTTGGGGAGGACATTGAGGCGGAAGTGCTTGCCCAGGGTGTGCGACTGGGAGAGGCCCGCGTGCGTCAGAACCCCTAGGGGACGTCATGCCAACGTCAAAAAAAATCGGTCAGACGACCGGGAGCTGGGAGAGGCCCGACGGACCGCCCCACTTGCATTGGAGCAGAGCGGCGATCACGCGGCCGTCGGCGTTGCGCTTGAGGGGCCTGATCTGGAGCTTGGTCCCGTGGAGGTGCAGCTCGAGCACCGAGCGGAGCAGCATCAGGTTCTGGATGTACTTCGGGTCGAAGAACAGCGGGAGCGGCGACCCCGGGGCCAGCCCGTCGGTCGCGGGGGGCATCTGGAGGCCCGACCCGACCCAAGGGGGAGCGTTTCGGTTGGTGGGAGGGCCGAAGGGGGCAGCCACTCAGACCTCCGACAAGACCCGGCGCAGAGCCGCATTATCGGCGAGCCCCGCGGCCACGGGAAAGGAGCCCACGGAGGCGCTGGTGCCGAGGTTTGGGGGCGATTGGTGATCGGACACCGAGCTGTCCGACGAGTCGCCGGACGTGGCCGGGATCGGCGGGATGGGGATGGGCGGGGTGATGGTCGAGGCAGCGGTGGAGGGTTTGCCGTCCCGTGACTTGGGCCCACCGGCCGGGCCCGGGGCCTCTGCCGAACGGGGGGTCAGCGCGCCTCCAAACGGGAACGCACGGACCGGCGACGCCCACCGTGGACGTGGAGGGTTTCTTGTCGAGCGAGGCGGCCGACGAGGAGACCGGCATGCAGAGCGGCGGGAGGGAGGAGGAGCCCGAGATGGAGCGGAGCACGTCGACCCGCTCCTGGATGATCCGGCAGAGCAGGTCCGAGAGCGCCATGAACCGCTCGGGGCAGTTGTGCCGCACGATGAAGAGCGGCTCGTCGTCGTAGTGGTTCTGGGTCCCGGGGAAGCGGATGGGTTTGGCGGTGAGCGGGGCGGGGGCGGGGTTAAGGCAGGGCGGGGCAGACCTTCCTGTAGTCGGACTGGTTGAGCTCCTCGAAGAAGTCCAGCAGGGGCATGTCGTCGTGGATGTGGATGCGGATCTTCTGCTTGGGGGTGATGTCCCCATGCCGGAAGATCCCCATCACCTGTCGGAGCACCTCTCCTTCGCGCGAGATGGCCGGGACCGGCGGGGCGGCCTTGCGGCAGGCGGCCTGCAGCATGATGTTCCTGAGCAGGCGGCTGCAGTGGGTGTAGTACTGCGTGTCCCCCTTGACGAAGCTCCACCCGTTGACGTCACACACCATGGTCTGGCCCATGTGCCGCAGGAGATCCAGCCCGCACACGCGCTGGCGGAAGACCCGGCCAACGATGGAGCAGTAGTTGCGCTCGTCTTCGGTGAGGGTGGTCACTTCGCGCATCTGGGGAGGGAGGGGGAGTGAAGGCCACGATCACGATCGGGGTGCGAGCAAACCTCCTTCCCGTTCGCGTCGCGCTCGACGACGCCGTCGACCGTGGGGCTCTTCCGAAGCTCGGCGTAGACGTAATCGGGCAGCACTGTGTAGACTTTGACATCCTTGCGGTCGTCCACACTGTCCCGTCGCGCGCCCAGAGCCCCAGGAATTGGCGAAGAAGGGAAGAGGGCAAGGGGACGAGGCGAATTGGCGGCCTACCAACGGACGGGATGAACTCCTCGTAGATGTACGACTTGGTGCTGTTGGCCGGATCGGCCCCGCGGGTCCGAATGATCCCTGGCACAAACTCGCTGCTCCGGTTCTCAACCTGTGTCCAGGTCAGGGATCGTGTGGCAGGGGGTGATGAGGCAGGCGGGTCGCAGGATGGTGTGCGCGTCGGAAGAAAGAAGGGTCGGTGAAAGGGACGACCTTACGGAAGAGCCGCCGCACGCCAAAGCCTTGGGCTTGGCTGTAGTAGACGTAGATGTTATGGTCCTCGCTGTAGACGGGCTTCTCCACTGGAATCGAACAAGTCGAGGGTGAGTCGAGGGTGAGGGTGAGTCGAGGGTGAGGTGAGTCGAGGGTGAGCCGAGGGTGAGTCGAGGGTGAGGGTGAGCCGAGGGTGAGCCGAGGGTGAGATGGTGAGTCGAGAGTGAGTCGAGGGTGAGTCGAGTGAGTCGAGGGTGAGGGCTCACTGACCGAACGGCTTCTCGAGACGCTTCCCATCGATAACGATGTAGTCATCGCCTTCTTCCACTCGAGAAACCGGGCCTGCTCTCGGGTCGCTGCCGAGACCGAGGAAGATGTTGGAGAACGGCTCGAGAGGAGCCAGACCGGTTCAGGTAGATGTACCGCGGGATGGGCACTCCGTTTTGCTGCAACGTTTGGTAGATCCGATGTCGGTTGAAGAGCGTTTCCTAGGGAACGGGCGCGTCGCGTCGGGGATGCACAGGGGCCACAAACCTGCTCGGTCAGCTCGTTGATACAAAAGATCTTGTTCAGCTTCACATATTCAAGCGCTTTCTTGAACGGAAAGCCTTTGCTGCGGGGACCATCGTGCAGAGTGACAGGAAGATGTGGATGTGGAGTGGGTGCGGGCGGGGGATGCATGGAGTGGAGGGATTGCGTGCTGGAAGGATAAAGACCTGTAGAACGTGATCAAGACGTCAACGACTGGCCAATCTTGGATGGACTTGTTCAGAATCATATCGTCAGAAAAGCATTTGACAGTAACATCTCCATGCTCCTTGATGCGATTTAGAATTTCCTGGTGGGACAACGAGCGGTGGATGAACATCCGATGCGGGCGCCCCAAACCTGCATGGGTTTGCTGTTGGCTTTGCTCTCCATCACACAAACACCGAGGACGACCCCGTCCGTCACAAGATTCTTGTGAAAAAGTGCCACGGTCTTAAAACTGAGGAATCTAACAGACAGGTCTTTTCAATGGAGGGTGAGGTGGTGGCGGGAGTGGCCCACCTGGCTGGTGCGATAACTTTGCCCCCATTGAAGTGGGGGGAAACTTTAATTATTTCCGGCGTTTGACCCAAAGGTTCTTGTTGCAGTTATCACAAACAATCGACCCGACTCCGGTCTCCGTTTGAGCACACGGAATGTCTCAGGCCCTTCAGGATTTTCTTCACCATGATTTTACGCATGTCTGTTTTGCATTTCTCGGGCTCCGACGCACATGCGCTCCCCTGTAGGATTCGAAGTGGAACGCCTATTTCGCCAATATTTATATTGCAGCAGATGCAAATCAAAAAACCGCTCTCGACCGAATTCAACGGCGCTGGTACAAGGCGAACGTAAATCCGGCATTCGATGTGAACGAAACACTCCCTGCCCCTGCGTCCAGTATCCCGTCGGCCGCCCCGCGTGCCGCTCCGTCTACACCGGCTGCAACTTCGGCGCCCCCCCCTCCCCGTCAACAGAATCCGCCGGAAACTCCCCGCGATTATGCTCACCCCTACACCGCAGGATCACCCCGCGAGCAGGCCATGCAATTGGTCCACTTCATTCTGAATTTCCTGACAGTCGTATTTGCCTTGGTATTCCTGTTCACCAACAACGCCAAAGGCTATCGGTTCTGCCTCCTCTCAGCCGCGGTCCTCTTCTCGATGCTCCTGTTTGATGCCATTGGGGTCTGTCTCGATGTGCAAGAGCCCATTCGTATGTTCCGTCTCTGTGTTCCGCTTCGCTCACTTTGCATTGGGGTCGGGCCGCCGCAGTTGCCCCGGTTGAAGCTGGACTACCTCCAGCGGGTGCTGACCAACACCAACGGGCAGTACCTGGTGCACACGCTGATCTTCCTGCCGGGCGCCCCGCTCATCTGTCTGTGTCGTCCATCGCACCGTCCCCCATGACGCCCACCCGCAGTCGCCCTTCTGCCGGTTGTCATGTGCGCCGCCGTCAACGTGGCCGGGCCGGCCTTCATCTACATCGCCTCGGTCGTGCCTGCCGTGGATCGGTCCGCGCCCGGCCCTTACACGGTCGGGCCTCAACGATGGCGGCCATTCCTGTTTCCTGTAGGCACGCGGAGGCCTTCCACCGGACGATGGCCCGGATGCAGATGGGCATCCTGAAGATGAACGCCCAGCTGGAGATCGTCACCATCCTCGCCCTCGGGGCCCGGTCCGCGGGCCCGGCAGACCCACGGACACATCGCGCTCACCCCTCTCCTTCCTTGCCCTCGCAGCCGCTCGATCGTGGTCGCCGTCGCCTACGCCCAGCTGACCATGATCAAGTATCACGTCAACCCCCACACCCGGGCCCTCTGGAATTCGGTGGGCCTTTGGGTGGACCGGCTGGCGGCCCGGTGCCCGCGCCCCATCGAGATGGTCATCCGCAAGGCACGCGGCTTCTTCACCCGCCTGGTTGCCCCCGCCCCCAGGCCGGCCGCCTGACCAGTGTCGTAACCTCCCCCTCTCCTCCCCTCCCCCTTCCTCCCTTCCTCCCCCTTCCTCCCTTCCTCCTCCTCCTCCTCAATTCTTTGATGTTCGGGGAGAAAAAGTCCCTTGACAATGTCAGAAGGAGTTTCTCCCCTTCGGGGTTGGAGTTCCAGGCCTTTTTTTCATTTCGCCACGCAACAGCAACCCTTTTTGGAGACGCTTCTTCTTCGGTGTCTTGCCGAAGATGATGTGTTACTCCCGATTGATCTGTCCGCCTTGAAAGCCCGTGTGGCTCCTCTGCAGCCCGATGATGCATTGCTCACTGTCCTCGAAGTTTTGAAAAAGAGAGGCGTTGTCCAACTCGAGACCATTGCGCTCGGAAATGGTGAAAATCGTACGGTCATTCTTGATTGTGATCGTTCGCGGCTTCTTCGGTCGATCTCACCATCCCACCTCACGAAGCGGCCCCGGTTGGAGAGGCCCTCGCCCGAGACTGGTCTGCTATTGGGCTTGCCCGTTCCATCGGACTGTATTTCGGGGCAGGACTTGCTCCCTCCGAGGAGCGCGACCTGCAGGCCCGCCTGGCCCAGCCCAGCGCCCGGACGGCCCAGGTCCTGGCCCAGGTCCGCTCCCTCCCCCCGGCCCCGGCCCATGTCCCACGCCTTCGCACTCAACCCCACCCTGGATGGTAGTTCCGCTCGGCTCGGGCCCGATTTCGGCCCTTCTGCGATGCCGGCACCTGGGAGGAGTGCCGCAAGACCCGCCGCCCGGGGGCCCCGCCCTGCCAGAAGGTCGGCCTCCCCCTCCCCCCCTCCCCTCCCCTCCCCTCCCCCGCTTCGCGGCTCTCGGGACCCCGCATCCATGGCCTGACATCACCGTTGGGGGCCTCCGGCTGTGTGCGTGTGGGCGTGTCTGTGGGGCCGGTGCAGCTGCACTTCCGTGGGCTGGTCTTCGGGCACACGGACCCCTCGATGGGCGACTGCAGCTTCCTGGACACGTGCCGCCACATGAGCAGCTGCAAGTTCGTCCACTACGCCATCGACGAGGCCGCCCCGGCCCCCGCACGGCCCCTGCCCCCGCCCGCCCTCGTCGAGCCGCCCCCCACGGTCGGCCCGCGCACCCTTCTGCCCCTGCCCCTGCCACGGCCACGGTGGCCCCCATGATGTGACCCGTGCGTCGGTGACGGTTGGGCTGTGCAGCTGGGCCCTGCGCAGTGGATCAACTGCGACATCCGCACCTTCGACATGTCCGTCCTGGGCAAGTTCGCCGTCATCATGGCCGACCCGCCCTGGGACATCCACATGGACGTCCGCACGCCCCGACCCACGCCATCCTCGCATTCCTCCCGGCCTGCCCCGGCCCCTTCCCATGCCCTTGGGGCCTGCCCGTTCCTTCCCCCATGCCCACGGGCCTGGGCTGGCGGCCAGTGCGGTGGGGCCGGGGCCGATCGGCTGACCGGGGCATGCGGCGCGGGTGGATGTTTCCTGGCGCTGGGGGGGGGGGGGGGGGGGGGGGGCAGCTGCCCTACGGGACGATGACCGACGAGGCGATGCTGGGGCTGGCCGTGGGCCGGCTGCAGGACGAGGGGCTGCTCTTCCTCTGGGTCACCGGCAGGGCCATGGAGCTTGGCCGCAGGTGCCTCGTCCAGTGGGGGTCCGCGCCCCTCGCCCGCCACGCCGCCAGGCCCCACTCGGTTCACCCCTTCCCTCCATCACTGCCTCACGGGTTGCTGCCCCTTGCAGGTACCGGCGGGTGGACGAGATCGTGTGGGTCAAGACCAACCAGCTCCAGCGCATCATCCGCACCGGTCAGCAACCCCGCCCCACCCCGCGCCGCCTCCCGCCTCCCCGCGCACACACCGCGCATCCGTCGCGGTTTCTGTCTGTCTGTCTGGGCGGCTGTCTGTCTGGGCGGCTGTCTGTCTGGGTGTCTGCCTCTCTGTTTCTGCGCCCATCCGTCTGGGTGTCTCTCTGCCCCTCCCTCCGGCTCGGGCTCGGGCTCTCCTCTGGGCCCGCGGTGGCCCTGGGCGTCTCTCCGGCGCGGCTGCAGGGCGGACGGGGCACTGGCTGAACCACAGCAAGGAGCACTGCCTGGTGGGGGTCAAGGGCAGCCCGGCCGGCTTCCGCGGCATCGACTGCGACCTGATCGTTTCCGAGGTCCCGCCCCCCGCACCGCCGTCCCCCGCCCTCCGTCCCTCGGCCTCGGCCTCGGCCGGCCTCCAGACCGCCCGGCTGCCGGCCTCCTGACCGCCCGTCCCCACGCCCCCTCTGCCCGCCACCCGTGCCGTGGCGGCCTTGGTGGGGGGCGCACGCAGGTGCGGGAGACGAGCCGCAAGCCGGACGAGATCTACGACATGATCGACCGCCTCTGCCCTGGCACCCGCAGGCTCGGTCCGGTGCCCCGCCCGCCCGCCCCGCCCGCCCGCCCGCCCCGCCCCGCCCCGCCCCGCCCGCCCGCCCGCCCCGCCCCGCCCCGCCCCGCCCCGCCCCGCCCCGCCCCGCCCCGCCCGCCCCGCCCCGCCCCGCCCCACCTATCTCTCCCTCCCGCGCCCACCCAGCTGCCGCCCTGCTCACCCGCCTGACCGACTGAACGCCTGCTGGCGCGTGGTTTGGGGCGGGGGCCGCAGAGCTCTTCGGGCGGCGGCACAACGTGCACCCGGGCTGGGTGACCCTGGGCAACCAGCTCGAGTGCACCGCCATCCAGGAGGCGCCCCTGCTGGAGGCTTACCGGCGCCGCTACCCCGCCGGGGCGGGGGTCCCTCCGGCCGGCCCACACGAGCCCACCGACGACGGGCCCGCCCCGGCCGCCCCGGCGGCGACCGTTCTGGTGCCCCTCGGCCCAGCCGCACCGGAGGCGCCCCCCCCGGCAGCCACCTCATCCGCATCCCCGGGGGCATCCCCAGGGGCACCCCCGGCGACACCCGCATCCACAGGGGCACCCGACGCCCAGCCCCCCGTGGCAACTCAGGCCTTCGAGTGCCAGCCCGGAGCCGATGCCCACCTCACGGGGGCCGGGGACGATCCAGGGCCCTCCGACATGGCCACCGACATGGCCACCGACATGGCCACCGACATGGCCACCGACATGGCCACCGACATGGCCACCGGCTCCGGCTTGGCCACGGGAAGCCGCGACGACGGCGCCAGCGGGGACGGGGATGACCCTGAGGACGGTGAGGGTGCCCCTGATCAGGGCGGCGGTGGGGGGCAGGAGCCCCTGAGCAGTAGCGCGGGCCCGCGGCAGCACCTGTGACCGACCGACCACCCCTGTCATCCCTCATCCCGCTGCCCCATGTCGCCCTTTCTGTTTCGGCTTCGGGGACCCAACAGCGCCATCGGCTTCACTTCACACCGCATTCTTTGCTGGGGCCGATCCGACGGGGCGACACGCGAACATCAGAGCAGCGCCCCCCACACATCGGAACAGCGCCCCCACACATCAGAGCAGCGCCCCCACACATCAGAGCAGCGCCCCCACATCGGACAGGGGCCGAGCGGGCAGGGGCCCAGAGCCCAGGGCGAGCAGAGCAGCCCGAGCGCCGCCCCAGGGCAGGCGAGCCACAAGCGAGCTTCCGCTCGACCAGTGGCCCACGTCCCGGGTGGGCCTTTGGGCTGCGGGGTGGGCCGCCAGCCGGGGTCCCGGGGGAAGCCGAGCCTGTGCTCAGGCCGAGGGCCCTGCGGCTGCGGCTGGGGGAGCCGCCGAGGTCGCAGTCGCGCTGCTTGCGTGCCCGGGGGCAGAAAGGTCCGGTAGAGCATCTCCCCACCGCCGAGCACCCGTCCAGCCCGAGGGCCAGCGCCTGCACACACCCCACGCGGCGCCAAGCACAAGCGAGCGGATGTCAGGGCGGGCGTGAGGTCCGTCTGCGGCCCCAGTCGTCGTACGGGTCGTGGGGGTGGGGGTCGTGGGGGCCGCCGTGGGGGCCGCCGTGGGGGGCCGTGGAGGGGGCCGTGGGGGCCGTGGGGGGGGGCCGTGGGGGCCGTGGGGGGCCGTGGGGGCCGTGGGGGGGGCCGTGGGGGCCGTGGGGGGCCGTGGGGGCCGTGGGGGCCGTGGGGGCCGTGGGGGCCGTGGGGGCCGTGGGGGTCGTGGGGGTCGTGGGGGCCGTGGGGTGGGAGTGCAGGTCGGCCGACCTGCGTGAGCGGGGCCGGGGCCCCGGCGGGCGCGGGCGGGAAGGCGCCCGTGACCTCGAAGCTGGTCACGTTGGTGGCCCGGTAGGGCTGGCCGGGGCCGTACCCGCCGGGGGCGCTGGTGGCTGCGCAGAGGAGCAGCCCCTCCAGCAGCGGCTGCTCGTCGCCCGCCGGGTCCACGAAGAGCTCCCCCTCCGCGTAGCCCTGCACCCGGGCGGCAGGCCCCAGACACCAGACCCGGGCCGCCATGCACGAGTGGGTTCAGGCACGGGGGAGGGGGTCGGGCTGGAGGGGAGGGGGCCAGGCAGGGAGGTCGGGCAGACCACGTGGACGGCCGAGACGAGGCCGGTCATCTCGATGCCCGCGTCGACCAGGGCCAGCGAGGCCGCGTTGATGGAGGCCGGAAGGACCCCTGCCAGTGGGCGAGGGGGTGCGATGCCGACACCGCGGGTGATCGCAGTGCGGACAAGCCAGTCAACAACCCGATTGGATGGGGCAGGGCAGGGCGGGGCGGGGCGGGGGCGGGGACGGGGACAGGCAGACCGCCGTCATCCTGCAAGACGACAACGAAGAGGTCGATCTCGGATTTGGGATAGCGCTCCATGCGAACGCAGCCCCTGATAGCGTGAGCCACCTGTTGCGCCAGCATCCGCTCGGCGGGTGCCGTCCCCACCCGCTAATCGGCAGGCCGGCAGGCCAGAACTTCTGAGGCGGAGAGAAAACGGGGGGAAAACAGACATCTTTGTGCGACGCGTTCATCTCGGCATCGACACCTCGGTAACCTGAGAAAGGTGCGATCGTGACAGTGCACTTGAGCTGCCCTTGGTCCGTCTGGAGTTTGCTCTGATGAGGGCCATAACTGAGAGCGACCGATGGTATCGAGCGAACGTGCGAACTTAAAAGCAGACATTCCAGCAATCACTTTGGTCTGACCAATCTGAAAGAAGGCCGACCCTGCAGCCCGAGAGACCGTCTTCAGATCAAGAGAGATTGCCCGTAAAACCGCCCCGCGCCCCTATTGAGGAAGAGAATCGATCATCATGGTTCGAGCGGCTCCGCGCAAGAACGAACCTTCCTGAAGCTGAGAATTGAGGTCTTTTTACTTGGCGCTGCCTCAGGCATAGTGTGTGTGGAGCCGGTGATCCTGGCTAACTTCGGGTTGGTGCGCCTCACAAATGCCGTGGATCTCTGATCTCCCGGATATCAGATATTCTTCCAATTTGAAATCACCTGCTATCGCTGTGACTGAATGCGGGCGTGTGGCAACTGTGATCCCAGATACAAATGATACATATCACCTCATTTTGATGTGTGACGAGCCCATCACACACGGGATCGTCGATGTTACGGTTAATATTGGTCGGTACGAATATTTTCGTCCTTGTCTCATCGACCAATTATCATTCGTCAGGCGGACGCACGACCGGCTGCTGCTACAGTCTGGGCTGCGTACCCGGCCCGAGGCACCCAGTCCAATGGGAATATCCATTTGGGTACGGGAGCACATCCAACAGAATTAATGGATGGTCAGTTTTTGATTAGTTGTCCGACAGAATTGGAAACTCTCTGTAGGGGACTTCACGATAATTCGGGACGGGCAGACGACAGTGCTGGGATTTACTCACGCGGCCAAAAGCTGGCCCCCAGCACAAAAGGGTACACCAGTGGTGATCGGGTGCGCATGCGAATTGACATTGACAGGTCCGGACACCCACGATTGTCGCTCCACGCCTTTGGGTCCGCCGTGCATAGGGGCGATATGCAATTTTGGGTAAACGACGTGCCCTGCGCCGAACTGCGGGGCGTGGAGGAGATCCGGGCCAATGGGATCTTCCTTGCCTCGACCATCTTCAACAAGTCTGCAGCCTCTCCCCCCACGGGACGACTCACCCTTTCGGGCTCCTCTTGCAGGGGCGCCACCTGGTCCATCGTCGAGCAGAGCGCGGAGTAAGCAGCCCCCCTTTGTACAGAAGTCGGTCCGAGCCGACAGGTCAACGTCAAGAAGCAGCCGCAATCTGCCCGCGCTCTTCCCCGGGGCCATCGTGAGGAGCGCATTCGTTGCCCGAGGGGCCCCAAAGGGAAAGGGGGCAACGGAAAGGGCAACGGATCAAGGAGCATGGGATCGGCAAGTTCCACCGGAGGTACGCGAAGGCGAGGTGGAGGGATGGAGGGGATGGAGCCCGGATGGGAAGGAGAGTGGCACGAAAGAAAGAAAGTCGTCAAAAAAGGCGGAAGAAGGGGAGCGAGAAAAACCGCCGACGTCGTCTTTTTGTCGTTGAGTTCGTGCACGAGGAGCGGCCTGAGCGGCCTTTCTTGGACGGAGGAGGAGGAGGAGGAGAAAGCGGAACGAAAAAAGCAGAAGAAAACTTGGGTCGTGCAACCCTCCTGGGAACTCGGACTCAGGGCCAGCAGAACAGCGGAGCCAGAAAGAAACCTCGACGCGCCATGAGCACGACAGGAACACGAACACGAACACGCCACGACAGGAACACGACAGGAACACGACAGGAACACGACAGGAACACGACACGACAACGCCGAGAGAAAAGGGAAGGCGAAAGGAAGGCGAAAGGAAGGCGAAAGGAAGGCGAAAGGAAGGCGAAAGGAAGGCGAAAGGCGAAAGGCGAAAGGCGAAAGGCGAAAGGCGAAAGGCGAAAGGAGAAAGGAACGAAACGAGCGAAACGAAAGCGAAGGGGCGGCAAAGAGAGAACCGGGTGGGAGGGACCGGGGGGAGAGGGTGGGAGACCGGGGTGGGAGTGGGGGACCGGGGGTGGGAGACCGGGGGTGGGAGACCGGGGGGGTGGGAGACCGGGGGGTGGGAGACCGGGGGTGGGAGACCGGGGGTGGGGAGACCGGGGGGTGGGGAGACCGGGGGAGTGGGGAGACCGGTGAGGGTGGCATGAGAAATTGATGGGCCGAGTGAGGGCCGATGGGCCAGCAGCCAGCCACCGAGCTGAGCTGAGCTGAGCTGAGCTGAGCTGGAGGAGGCGATCGGCCCGGGCGGCATGAAGCCATGAAGGCATGAAGGCGTGAAGACATCAAGGCATGAAGACATCAAAACATGAAGACATCAAGACATGAAGACATCAAGGGGCGGGCATGCCAGGCCAGTAGTACACGGGGGTCGCGGCCCAGCAGAAGAACAACGACCGCGGGTTGAGCAGCTTCTTGATCAGGTACGTGCCCACCTACACGCCACACCGCCGCCCCCGCCCCAGCCGCCGCCGCGCCGCCGCCCAGGATGGGGAATGGGATCAGGGAGAGAAGTATCGCCAGCCGGACAGCCGTGAGGATCCGGGCCCAGGCGCGGGTGCAAGAAGGAATGCCGGGTGGGGATAGGGGCGGACCCAGTTGGACATGAAGAAGAACAGGCCCGCCAGCAGCAGGAAGCGGCCCGTCTTCATGTCGAAGAACCGGTCGGCCATGGTCACCGCCTCGGGGCCGCAGTACTCCTCGCGGGGCCGCCAGGGGCCTTCCTCCGACCGGCCGAGGGCCCACCGGCGCGGCCGCGCTTGAACCAGGGCGCCCCCGGTCAACTGGTCACCCCCGGTCAACTGGTCACCCACGCCGGTCGGCCCCTCGTCACGGCCCGGTGGAGCCGGCGGGGAGTCGGGTGGACTGACGGCCAGCGGCAGGCTCGAGGCGGGCCAAGGTGCGGGTTCGGGCTGCTGCTGCGGGGCCAGCGCCTCGGGGCCCAGCTCGGGGCCGTCGCAGTCCGGGGCCTCGCCGACCGGAGGGGCGGGTATCGAGAGGGCCCGGGTCATACCCGCCAACGCCAAGGACTGGCTGCCCCGGTGGCGGGCCGAGAGCAGCGGGATGGGCGAGCTCATGGCCGAGGGGCACGAGAGGGCCGAGGTCGAGGCGGGGTCGGGGCATGCCGGCCCGGCGAGGGCCCCCAGGTCGAGCACAGAGGGCCGGTCCGCCCCCGTCCCCTGGGCGCACCAAGGGTCGGAAGGGGCCGACGACAGACTGCTGGTGTGGCTGGGCGACCCGAAGGGGTCCGGCGAGGGCAACGCCGTCAGTGGGCTGTTGTCCCCGAGCCTGAGGAAGGCCCCCGGGGGGCCGCCGATGGGCGGGGGCGGCGGCGACATGCCCACCAGCAGCCGCACCGAGGACGGGGAGCGGGCCGAGCGGTCCTCCTCGGCGGGCGGCCCCAGAGCGGGCGGGGAGAGCAGCGAGGGCCTCACGACGAAGGTGCCCGGCGCAAAGGGCGACACCGGAGGGTCCCCCAGAGGGGCGGGGCCGGCGAGGGCCAGGGGCGGGATGGTGCCGATGGCCCGGGGGATGGGGAGGGTCAGGCCGTGCAGCTCTGGCGGCTGACCGTGCGGGGAGTAGGAGGAGGAAGAGGAGGAAGAGGAGCCCAGAACGGGGGCGGGCCGAGGGGCTGGAGGAGGCGGATCCCGGGTGTCGGCTTCGCTGGGCCGGCTCTGGGTCGGCGTGGCCTTCCCCGTGGCCTTCCCCGTGGCCTGCTTGCCCTTTCTGCCCTTTCTGCCCTTCTTGCCCGTGTCTGCACCCTTGCCCTTGCCCTTGCTCTTGGCGGCTGTGGCCTTGGTCTTGTCTTTGGCCTTCTTCCCCTTGGGGTCCTTCGGTCGCTTGCGGGACGGCGCGGCGAGGCCGGCGGCCCCGTCGATCGTCTGTCGGGCCGCCGCGTCCCGCTCCCGCTCACGAATGGGGAGCCGCCCGGCCCCGGGGCTGGCGGGGCTGGCGGGGCTGGCGCGGTGGTGGCCGCTGGTGTGGCGGCCCGTGCCCAGCGGGATGCCCCAGAAGGTGCGCGGGTGGCCCTCGAACCAGAGCACCACGCAGAGGTCCCCCACCAGGGCCACGGCCACCTGGAGCAGCGACCGGGCCAGCATGTCGGGCTTCCACCACCACGAGCGGTCCCACATCTTGCTGCCGTCGTCCGGGTCGACCAGCCCGAAGAAGACCATCAGGCAGGACGTGATCACGATCGACGAGAAGTCTGCACACCACCCACACCCGACCACCCACGCCCACCCACGCCCACCCACACCCACACCCACACCCAGCCACAAACCGCCGGTGGAGCAGCGTGAACGGGCCGAGGGGCCGAGGGGCCGAGGGGCCGAGTGGGTCGGGATGGGCACGATCAGAGGCCGGGTGCGGACCGTAGCACAGGTCCATGAGGAGCACGTCGTACTTGATCTTGGCCATCCGGCTCAGCATCCGCTCCTCCCGGGGGACCGTGTCCCCCCCGGGGGGCAGCCGGTCCGTCACCCGGGCTACCCACACCCCAGCCACCCCATGCGCGCAGCAGGGCCGCGTGAAGGAGACGCCCCCGCGGACGGGACGGGACGGGGACGGGGACGGGACGGGACGGGACGGGACGGGGACGGGGACGGGACGGGACGGGACGGGACGGGACGGGACGGGACGGGGACGGGACGGGGACGGGGACGGGGACGGGGACGGGGACGGGGACGGGGACGGGGACGGGGACGGGGACGGGGACGGGGACGGGGACGGGACGGGGACGGGACGGGGACGGGGACGGGACGGGACGGGACGGGACGGGACGGGACGGGACGGGACGGGACGGGACGGGGACGGGGACGGGGACGGGGACGGGACGGGACGGGGGGGGGGGGGCGGACTGGGAAGATGCGGCGCCTCCACTGGGTCCATTGGCGCCGCACGAAGCAGAGGGACCAGTCGCTCAGGGCGGTGCTGGCCACGTCGAGGGCCGTCGTCAGCACACAGGCCAGCAGCAGGTACCAGATCGAGTCCAGCCGCGAGTAGAAGGCCCGCCCCGTGGTGGTCTCCAGGGCGGCCAGGGGCGCGATCAGAACCTGCCCCACCGCCATCACCACCACCATCACCACCGCCATCCCCACCGCCATCCCCACCACCAACCGCGATCCAGTCGCCGGATTGAGTCGATGAGAGGCGGTTCGAAAGGCCACGGGCTGGAGAAGCCAGACCCAGACGCCGTTGGGGTCCATGGTGAGCTCGGGGGGCTGGCAGCTCTGATCGGGAGGCGGCTCCTTGCGGGCCGTGGATGACGGAGAAGAGGCCAGCGTCGAGCTCTCGTCCGCCCAGCAGCGGCCCCCCGGTCCGCTTGGGCCCGTGAGGGCAGGTGAGGGCGATGCGGAGGGCTGCTGCAGGTCGGCGCCGAGGGTCGGGTCGAAGGGGTCGGCGGGAGTGTCGAGGGTGGTGGTGGCGGCGGCGGCGGGGGCGGTGTTCTCGAGGCCCCCGTCGACCGGGACGACCACCTCCGAGGCCACGGCGAGGTGGACCCGCACAGGGGCGGCCGCCTCCGATTGGGCGGGGGCCTGGGGGCTGCCCGGACGGGGGGCATCCCGGTGGGCGAGGAGGCGCCGGCGGTGGGTCAGCATGGCCGGGGTCGAGGAGGGCGTCGAGGTGGCCGAGGGGAGTGGCGACGATGGCGACGAGGCCACCGGGTCGGTCTCCGATGCGGCGGTCGAGCCCTCGGTCACTAGGCAGGTGGCGGTGGCCTCCGACGGGGCGCCGGTGGTGGCGAGCGGGAGCACGTCCGCGGTGGCCCGGTCGGCCTGGTCGAGGACCGAAAAAAGCGCCGCCGAGGGCTGGCCGGCCAGCTGGGCCTCGGGTGTGGGGGTGGCCTCGCTCATCTGCGGGGTGGGGGCATCGGTGGAGACGGTGCGTGCCCCCTTGAAGGTCTGGGTCAGGTCGGGGTGGGCCCGGGAGAGGCAGTAGTACGAGGCGCGCCGAGAGAGCAGCCGGGCCACGCTGAAGATGAGCGGGTGCCCGAACATCCGGAACAATGTGGGCAGGATGGTGCTGGTGGTGGTCGCGTGCCTAGACGCCGCCGGAAACTACATCGAGGTGGTAAGGGGATGGGCTGTACAAACCAGGGTACCACGAAGCTGTCGTAGAGATAGAGGATGATCACGAGAAGCAGCAAAGGGGTCTGAAAGATCACTCCGAAGAGAAAACCGCGGTGCACCTTCGTTGAAAGATGCAGAGCAAGGGTGAGGGAGGAGATCACACAGGGCAGGTAGGTGCCGGCCAAGGCCAAAGGGTTACTCAGACGCGCCGCAAAGTATTGCGCACACGAGACATGCCATAACGGGAGAATGGTGAAGAGGAAGACAATGAGTGAAAGGGCAACACGATGCATGCCCTGTGATAGAGAGCGTGGAGGGTGATTCAAGAACGACGACTTTTTCGACCTTCCAACCGAAACACACGACAGCTTGGTAAATTGCCGAAAGGGAAACAGTTGGCGAATACAACGAGATGTTCACTTCAGCGAAGATGATATCAGCGAGGGACGTGGGCATGGCTAAAGGAATGGTCGTGAAGGCGCCAGTCCCGAGAAGCGCCAGACTTTCCCTCGCAATATAAAAGCGATATGGTCCGAGAGCGAGAACATAAGTGAAAATGGTCAGGACAATTGAAAAGACTGATATACAAAAGAGTGCCTTGCGGAAGAAGAGCAGGACCCTCCGGAGCCTTCCCTGGACTCTCTCTGGTTGGACCGCGGCGGACTGTCGAGGCAGGAGCGTCCCCGTGTAAGATTTGGCACGAGAAAAGATGTCACGGGGTGTTTGCGGTGTGGGCCGGCAGTTCCTGGTACAGGAGCGCGTCTTTTGCCGAGTGGGGGCCATCGTGCGTCAAATATAACATGTTCAAAAGAAAACGTACAATCACAGGTGAAATGAAACTAAAACGGAATCGAGTCAGATCATCAGATCGGAACAAAAAAGAAAGGCGTGCTCTCCACCAGCTGCGTTCTGATGGTTCTTGTACATCCAGCCTTGCCTTGCCCCTTGCCTCCAGGGGCTTTTCCCTGGCCAGTCCTTGTCGGCACATGAGACTCTGGGGTTGGTCGCACCGCTGGCCCTGTTGTGCCATTCGATGGGAGCAGGTCACAAAAGAAGGTCAATGCAGGCCACCCCTCAGAGGAATGGCCGCAATCGGACTGGATCGAGGACAGGCACCTGCACGGATTTGATGAAGGTTTGGGCCTCGCCCAGCTGGCGGTGGGCGGGGTGGGCCAGGCTGCAGAACCGGGTCGGAGGATGCCAAAGAAGAAAGAAGGTCAGCCGGCGGTGGCGGCAGATGGTGGGCGGGGATGGGCGGGGGTGGGTGGGGGTTGGTCGACCAGACCAGTGCTTCTCGAGGAGCCTGGCGTTTCCGCCCCAGCCCAGGTCGGCGTGGTGCCGCAGATGGGGCCGTTCTGTTCCGAAAGAACCCGCGGGGGGGGGGGGGGGGGGGGGGGGGACGAACACAGGCAGGGAGGAGATGACCACCTCGGGCATTTGCGCCCCGCGCGTGCCATCGTGTGTGTGTCATCGCGTGTCCGTGTGAGCCTGCGCCGCGCGTGCCGATGCGCTGGCGTTTGCAAGGGGTTTGAGGCAGGATACACAGGGGTGGCGTGGAGGCACCCTCCAAGGGTCGTGGTCAAGCGGCACCACCGGCAAACAGTCGCATGCAAACGGTGAACAAGAGTCGCCTCGGGCGGCAAACATCCCATCCCTGCGGGACCTCCGGATGGCCGAGCCCCCATCCCTCGGGCGGCGGCCCGTACGGACCCTCAGGGCCGAAGAGCGTGACCTCCCTGCTGGGCCGGGTTGGGGAGGGGTGGCTCGCCTTGGGCGGGCTGTGCAGGAACTCGGGGACCGAGCTCCGCAGATGCGACGGGACCGGCTTGGGCGGGGCGTCGCAGTGCGGGACGAGCGGCGGCGGAAGAGGGGCGAGGAGGCGCGGAAGGACCGACGCCGAGCGCACCGTGGAGGCAGACGGTGCGGAGTGGTGCATGTGGGGCGTCATCGCGGGCCGGGCTGCCAGGGGAAGGCCGCCGACGGAGGGGAACAAACAAAGGGCATATGGGAACAAACAAATGGCGATGGGCTGGAGGGCTGAGAACCGCCCCAGAGATCGGCTCCTGTGGCGGGGGGCTCGACGCAGACCAAGCCCTCTGGCCTGGGCTTCCCGCTGGACCTCGCTCACGGCCTCCCGCATGAAGAGCGTGTCCGTCTCGGCCAGCTGGTCCCGCAGGTAGGCGCTCCCCATGAAGAAACTGGCGCACCCAGGGTCGAGCAGTGCGTTGTACACGGGGATTGGTGAAGGAGATGTGTCGAAGGCCGGCTTGGAGCGCGGGGGAGGAGAGGATGTCCGGAGCAGCGGGAAACGAGAACGATGAGCCATCACGGGGGGAGAGAAGGAGCGCAGGCTTCGAGTTCCGGGAGTCATGGCCACCAGGTGGCGCCGTCCTGAAAGCTTGGGAGATGGAAGCACACCCTCAATAGGAAAGGAGCTGGGGGGCCGCTGCTGCGTATGCATGATGAGGGGAACTGGGCATGCAGCCCTTGGGTTGTTGAGGGCTCTCGCAAAAATTGATCATCAAACGAAAGCGCGCCCGAGCGGGCGTTGTGCTCCATTAAAGCCTCTCGATGTGCAGCAAACCCACCAACTAGATCTTTTCGCGCTCTCTCAGCGCCTCTCCTTGTTGATGATGCATGCGGAGAGCCACATCTTTCACGAGACCTCCATTTCCGAAGACGAGTGCTCAGATGTCTTCTCACATACCCACCCCACACGTGAGAGCGACATTATTGAATCGGTTCGTTTTTGAATGTTTTCCCCCCTCATTTTATTGTTGGGCTCGCTCAGGACCTCGTTGTGACGTCCCTCACGCCTCGTGCGAGCCTCCCGCCCGCCCCTCCTTGTTCCCCCATGGCAGTCCAGGGCGGTGGCAGTGGGTGGGGAGACAGTGAGCCCGCTGGACCGTGGGGGGACGAGGCGGCGCTGGTCATCCCGGGGCTGGCCGACATGCCCACCTCGGCCTCGCCGCCTCTGAGCCAGTCGCCCTCGGACTGCTCACTGGTGGATGCTGCCGCCCTCCACAGCCCGCCTCCGGTCCTGGCGCCGATGCGCCGGTCCCACTCGACCAACGCCATCGCCCAGCAGCAGCGCAGCAGCGCGGGCTCGCCGACGGCCTGCTTGGGGCGGTCCCCGTCGGCTGGGCGGTGCCTCTCGCCCTCGGCGGCTTTTTATACGACCAGCCCCCGCGGAGGGCCCGAGCACCCCGAACCCCGGTCGCCTCTGCTGGCCCTCCGGCACTCGCCCCTCGCGGTGGGCGGCCCGCTGCCGGCATCGGCCCTCCCCACCCCGGCCGTGCCGACGAGCCTGCCCCTGCCCCTGCCCCTGCCCGCGTTCCCAATGGCCTGCCTGCTGCCTCCGCCTGCGGAGATGCCCATCCGAATTGCCCCGGGACCGGCCACGAGCCCACCCCTTCCCGGCCTGCGGGTGCCCCCACCGGCCCCGCCGTCGCCCACCCCCTCGCACCGGTCCTCGTCCTCGGCCCCGCCGGCCCAGTCCCCCTGCGGGGCTCGCTCGGCCCTCCCGTCGCTCCTCGTGGCGGCCGCCCCGCCCCGGCTGGTCCCGGTGCGGATGGGGGGCTCCGTCCAGCTGCCGCCCCTCGGGACGCCGCCCCCCGACCCCGAGCGGGGCCCGGCCCCTCGCGGCACGCCCCCCTGCATCCGCCGGGCTCCGTCCCTCCCCGAGACTCATTCCAAGGTCGGTGGCCTGCCCCCCCTGCCGCTGACGCTGCTCTGTGGCCGGCACCCGGGGCGAGGCTTTGGTTCAATCGGGCTGGTCGGGTCGGCTGGGTGGCTTGCAGTCGTTCTCCTCGGCCCCTCCGGGCGGCGCGGTCCCCATCTGCGGCCCGGCCCGGGCCAGAGGCGGGGGGGCAGGGGGCAGCAGCCCGTGCTCGCCCGGGTCGCCCCTCTCGGGCCGCCTGCTGTCCCCCGTCCGCCACCTGGCCGGCCTCACGCCTGTCCGCCCCACGGCCATCGCCCAGCCCGCCTCGTCCGCCGCCTCGCCCCCGCGGCTGCGGCCGCCTCGCAGCTGCAGCGACGAGCCGGCCGGGGCGGACATGAGCCCGCTGGCGGCCTGGCTGCTGGGCAGGGCGGCTCCGTTGCCCCCCGAGGCGCCGCCCCCGGGGCCCCCGAGCCGGATCGAGGCGCCGCCCCCCGAGGCCGAGGCGGCCCAGTGGCAGGCGGGCATCCCGGAGGACATTCAGGAGGAGCTGCTCTTCTTCGGCTCGCCCACCCCCTCCCACCGCTGACCGGCCGGATCCCTCCCCAACTCCGGATTACCCCCCGCCTTCCCGTAGCTCCATCCCACCACGCAGGCATTTCTCCTCCATTTCGGTTCTTGTGTGTTCTCCTCCTTTCGGTTGTTCGTCTTCGTCTTCTTTTTGCGGTTTGTGATCGCAGCCGGCGGTTTCATTCGTTTTTCTGGCCCCTCGGGCTTGGGTGTGGGCGTGACCCCTACCTCCCTGCCGCCATCCCCCCCACCTCCTCCTCCTCCTCCTCCTTCCTCCTCCTCCTCCCTCACCCCATTTCCTCAGCCCATTTCCTCGGCCCCCTTCCTCCCTTTTCGGACTTTCTCATTTGTTCATCCCACTCCTCGCCGCTCTGGGCGGGCCTCCCTCCCTCCCTCCTCCTCCCTCCCTCCCCTCCCTCCCTCCCCTCCCTCCCTCCTCCCTCCCTCCTCCCTCCCTCCTCCCTCCCTCCCTCCCTCCCCTCCTCCCCTCCCTCCCTCCCTCCTCCCTCCTCCCTCCCTCCCTCCCTCCCTCCCTCCCTCCCTCCCTCCCTCCCTCCCTCCCTCCTCCCTCCCTCCCTCCCTCCCTCCCTCCTCCCTCCCTCCCTCCCTCCTCCTCCCTCCCTCCCTCCTCCCTCCCTCCTCCCTCCTCCCTCCCTCCCCTTGCCTTTGGCCCTTGACGCGCTCGTGTTTCGTTTGGTGTCTGTTTGGGCCCTTTGGGGCCCGTCCGTTCTCGCTGGTTGTCGTTGGGTTCGCCGCGCCGGTCCCCCGGACGGCTTTTTCTGCGCTGCGCCGATTTGCGTGGCTCCTCATCCTCCCATCCTCCCATCCCTCATCCTCCCTCGTTTCCTTCCTCTCCGAGTGCGCCCAAGATATTTCGACAGGGTTGCGTTGGTCCAGACAGGAACCCGAGAATCACGACCAGCGCGACAATCGCCTGGTTGGGGCCCCGATCGCCTGCCCCACCCGCTGGTCGCCCCGATCGGCGTGCTCTTCCGCGCTCCGCTCGGGCACCCACTCCATGGCCGGTCTCCATGGACATTGATGGAACCAAGCCCTCTGTAGTGATTCGCGCCCGGCTCGACCCCGTCCACCATGTGTGTGTGTGTGTGTGTGTGTGTGTGTGTGTGTGTGTGTGTGTGTGTGTGTGTGTGTGTGTGTGTGTGTGTGTGTGTGTGTGTGTGTGTGTGTGTGTGTGTGTGTGTGTGTGTGTGTGTGTGTGTGTGTGTGTGTGTGTGTGTGTGTGTGTGTGTGTGTGTGTGTGTGGTGTGTGTGTGTGTGTGTGTGTGTGTGTGTGTGTGTGTGTGTGTGTGTGTGTGTGTGTGTGTGTGTGTGTGTGTGTGTGTGTGTGTGTGTGTGTGTGTGTGTGTGTGTGTGTGTGTGTGTGTGTGTGTGTGTGTGTGTGTGTGTGTGTGTGTGTGTGTGTGTGTGTGTGTGTGTGTGTGTGTGTGTGTGTGTGTGTGTGTGTGTGTGTGTGTGTGTGTGTGTGTGTGTGTGTGTGTGTGTGTGTGTGTGTGTGTGTGTGTGTGTGTGTGTGTGTGTGTGTGTGTGTGTGTGTGTGTGTGTGTGTGTGTGTGTGTGTGTGTGTGTGTGTGTGTGTGTGTGTGTGTGTGTGTGTGTGTGTGTGTGTGTGTGTGTGTGTGTGTGTGTGTGTGTGTGTGTGTGTGTGTGTGTGTGTGTGTGTGTGTGTGTGTGTGTGTGTGTGTGTGTGTGTGTGTGTGTGTGTGTGTGTGTGTGTGTGTGTGTGTGTGTGTGTGTGTGTGTGTGTGTGTGTGTGTGTGTGTGTGTGTGTGTGTGTGTGTGTGTGTGTGTGTGTGTGTGTGTGTGTGTGTGTGTGTGTGTGTGTGTGTGTGTGTGTGTGTGTGTGTGTGTGTGTGTGTGTGTGTGTGTGTGTGTGTGTGTGTGTGTGTGTGTGTGTGTGTGTGTGTGTGTGTGTGTGTGTGTGTGTGTGTGTGTGTGTGTGTGTGTGTGTGTGTGTGTGTGTGTGTGTGTGTGTGTGTGTGTGTGTGTGTGTGTGTGTGTGTGTGTGTGTGTGTGTGTGTGTGTGTGTGTGTGTGTGTGTGTGTGTGTGTGTGTGTGTGTGTGTGTGTGTGTGTGTGTGTGTGTGTGTGTGTGTCGTGTAAATGTGTGTGTGTGTGTGTGTGTGTGTGTGTGTGTGTGTGTGTGTGTGTGTGTGTGTGTGTGTGTGTGTGTGTGTGTGTGTGTGTGTGTGTGTGTGTGTGTGTGTGTGTGTGTGTGTGTGTGTGTGTGTGTGTGTGTGTGTGTGTGTGCCCTGCTCCTGCTCCTGCTCCTGCTCCTGCTCCTGCTCCTGCTCCTGCTCCTGCTCCTGCTCCTGCTCCTGCTCCTGCTCCTGCTCCTGCCCTTGCTACTGCTGCTGCTATTGTTGCTGCGGCTGCTCCGGCTCGAACCCGTGCCTGTGTCCGCTTCGTGAAAGCTGCTGCTGCTGTGGCCGCAGCCAAAGCCCCTGCCCCGGTCCCTGCTCCTGCTCCTGTTCCTGCCCCAGCTGCTCCAGCTGTCCCGCTCCCGCCCCTTGCGCCCATGTCCCTGTCCCCGCCCCTGCTGCCGTCCCTGCTGCCGCTGCTGCCGCCCCGAGCTTACTTGATCTGGCCCGTGACTGGGTGATGTACGTTGACCTGCCCGATTTCCCGAATGGTGTCCCCCTGGATGCTGCACTGGGGGGTGCCGGCACCCAGCAGCGCCCGGACCTGGTGCTGCGCTCGGAGACACTGAAAAAGATTGTGCTCCTGGAACTTACAGTCCCCTCGGAGCACAATGTGAGTGCGGCACACGAGCGTAAAACAGCCCGCTATTTGGCCCTGACCCGCGACCTGGCGGTGAAGGGCTGGACGGTGGAGCTGGTCCCCTTCGAGGTGGGCTCCATCGGGTTCCTGACACGTTCCTATCATGCCATGACCCGGCTGCTGGGCATTGGCTCCAAAACCCTCTCCACCTCGATCTCTGACACTGTCCTGCGCTGCAGTTACTGGATCTTCCTGTCCCGGGGCGACCAAGTGTGGACCCCATGGGCGATCCATCTGTAACTCAGCTGCCTGTCCTGACCCGTGTCCCTTGTCCCCTGTCCTGTCCCGTCCCGTCCCCTTGCTCGTCCTGTTGCTTTGCTCGTCCCGTCCTGTGGTGGTGTGTGGCCGGGGGGGATCCCCCGGAGGTGGTGGCACTGCCCCTAGCGCTCCGATCAGTAGGCTCATTCTGGGTGCCACTACACTTTCCGGATCCACTCCCCGTCTCGTGGGGATGGACCGTTTTCTTTCTTCTGCCTGTCCCTACTTCTGCTCCCCCCCACACTCTCCACACCCCGGCCCCGTCCCGTCCCGTCCCGTCCCGTCCGTCCCGTTCTTCATCGCCCCTCTGTGCTACGTGCGGCCTGCCCTGGTCGTGCTGTCCCTACGTCCCGTCCCTGGTGCGCCGTCCCGTCCCGACCCGTCCCGTTCGTTGCCGTCCCGTCCCGTCCGTCGTCGATGCTCGCCATCGACATTCTACTTGCGCACCCAATCGAAAAGGTCTGTGTCATATGCTCCGATTGCCCCTTGTCTTGCCTGTGTCGGGGACCCCCTTTGGCGCGACACATGCTGCTGCCGTGCGATGTGGTGAGAGCGTGAGCTGTCCATCCACACCATGTGACGGATCCCTTGTGGGTCCTGATTTCCGGTCTCGGATGTTGACGTGCTCTTCCGCCTGAGCGCTTTGCCGTTGACTGACCCTTGTTCGCTGCCGCCTGCTTGCGTATGTTGGCTTGGTGGACACTGCTTGACTATGGCGCTTCCCTCGTGGACTGTGCCTCACATTTCTTGCGGTGTCTCTCTTCCCTCTTTTCAAATGTGTGTGTGTGTGTGTGTGTGTGTGTGTGTGTGTGTGTGTGTGTGTGTGTGTGTGTGTGTGTGTGTGTGTGTGTGTGTGTGTGTGTGTGTGTGTGTGTGTGTGTGTGTGTGTGTGTGTGTGTGTGCACCGATCTCTGACACTGTCCTGCGCTGCAGTTACTGGATCTTCCTGTCCCGGGCGACCAAGTGTGGACCCCATGGGCGATCCATCTGTAACTCAGCTGCCTGTCCTGACCCGTGTCCCTTGTCCCCTGTCCTGTCCCGTCCCCTTGCTCGTCCCGTCCTTTTGTTTTGCTCGTCCCGTCCCGTGGTGGTGTGTGGCCGGGGGGATCCCCGGAGGTGGTGGCACTGCCCCTAGCGCTCCGATCAGTAGGCTCATTCTGGGTGCCACTACACTTTCCGGATCCACTCCCGTCTCGTGGGGATGGACCGTTTTCTTCCTTCTTCCTGTCCCTACTTCTGCTCCCCACACTCTCCACACCCCGGCCCCGTCCCGTCCCGTCCGTCCCGTCCCGTCCGTCCCGTTCTTCATCGTGCCCCTCTGTGCTACGTGCGGCCTGTCCTGGTCGTGCTGCCCCTACGTCCCGTCCCTGGTGCGCCGTCCCGTCCCGACCCGTCCCGTTCGTTGCCGTCCCGTCCCGTCCGTCGTCGATGCTCGCCATCGACATTCTACGCACCCAATCGAAAAGGTCTGTGTCATATGCTCCGATTGCCCCTTGTCTTGCCTGTGTCGGGGACCCCCTTTGGCGCGACACATGCTGCTGCCGTGCGATGTGGTGAGAGCGTGAGCTGTCCATCCACACCATGTGACGGATCCCTTGTGGGTCCTGATTTCCGGTCTCGGATGTTGACGTGCTCTTCCGCCTGAGCGCTTTGCCGTTGACTGACCCTTGTTCGCTGCCGCCTGCTTGCGTATGTTGGCTTGGTGGACACTGCTTGACTATGGCGCTTCCCTCGTGGACTGTGCCTACATTTCTTGCGGTGTCTCTTCCCTCTTTCTGTGTGTGTGTGTGTGTGTGTGTGTGTGTGTGTGTGTGTGTGTGTGTGTGTGTGTGTGTGTGTGTGTGTGTGTGTGTGTGTGTGTGTGTGTGTGTGTGTGTGTGTGTGTGTGTGTGTGTGTGTGTGTGTGTGTGTGTGTGTGTGTGTGTGTGTGTGTGTGTGTGTGTGTGTGTGTGTGTGTGTGTGTGTGTGTGTGTGTGTGTGTGTGTGTGTGTGTGTGTGTGTGTGTGTGTGTGTGTGTGTGTGTGTGTGTGTGTGTGTGTGTGTGTGTGTGTGTGTGTGTGTGTGTGTGTGTGTGTGTGTGTGTGTGTGTGTGTGTGTGTGTGTGTGTGTGTGTGTGTGTGTGTGTGTGTGTGTGTGTGTGTGTGTGTGTGTGTGTGTGTGTGTGTGTGTGTGTGTGTGTGTGTGTGTGTGTGTGTGTGTGTGTGTGTGTGTGTGTGTGTGTGTGTGTGTGTGTGTGTGTGTGTGTGTGTGTGTGTGTGTGTGTGTGTGTGTGTGTGTGTGTGTGTGTGTGTGTGTGTGTGTGTGTGTGTGTGTGTGTGTGTGTGTGTGTGTGTGTGTGTGTGTGTGTGTGTGTGTGTGTGTGTGTGTGTGTGTGTGTGTGTGTGTGTGTGTGTGTGTGTGTGTGTGTGTGTGTGTGTGTGTGTGTGTGTGTGTGTGTGTGTGTGTGTGTGTGTGTGTGTGTGTGTGTGTGTGTGTGTGTGTGTGTGTGTGTGTGTGTGTGTGTGTGTGTGTGTGTGTGTGTGTGTGTGTGTGTGTGTGTGTGTGTGTGTGTGTGTGTGTGTGTGTGTGTGTGTGTGTGTGTGTGTGTGTGTGTGTGTGTGTGTGTGTGTGTGTGTGTGTGTGTGTGTGTGTGTGTGTGTGTGTGTGTGTGTGTGTGTGTGTGTGTGTGTGTGTGTGTGTGTGTGTGTGTGTGTGTGTGTGTGTGTGTGTGTGTGTGTGTGTGTGTGTGTGTGTGTGTGTGTGTGTGTGTGTGTGTGTGTGTGTGTGTGTGTGTGTGTGTGTGTGTGTGTGTGTGTGTGTGTGTGTGTGTGTGTGTTGTACAGAAGCGAAGGACGATGTTGAAGGGACAAGTTGGTGTGAACAGGAGTTCACAACAGGCCACCAGCCGGGTTGGTGGCCAGGCTGCATGGCAAGGGGTTGCTGGGAGTGGCTGAACGAGCGGGGGCTGGTTGCTGCGAACGGGGACCAGAGGAGCTGACGGTGGGGCAACGGCGAACGGCAGGGCACGGAGGCGGAGACACTCGTTAGCCAGGCCGGCAGCATCAGAAGGACAGGGCAGGCTCGAACAGGGCGTGAAGTGGACGCCAGACCAGCGTCATGCGGTGGGGTAGCATGCCGTGATATCACCACACGAACAACGCACTGAAGACACCAACATCCACCCATGGTGGAGACTGCGACACGGTGGGAAGTTCCCAGAGAGGGCACGCCATAAACACAAAGGATGGGTGGTGTGTGTGTGTGTGTGTGTGTGTGTGCGTGTGTGTGTGTGTGCGTGTGTGTGTGTGTGTGTGTGTGTGTGTGTGTGTGTGTGTGTGTGTGTGTGTGTGTGTGTGTGTGTGTGTGTGTGTGTGTGTGTGTGTGTGTGTGTGTGTGTGTGTGTGTGTGTGTGTGTGTGTGTGTGTGTGTGTGTGTGTGTGTGTGTGTGTGTGTGTGTGTGTGTGTGTGTGTGTGTGTGGCTGGACGGTGGAGCTGGTCCCCTTCGAGGTGGGCTCCATCGGGTTCCTGACACGTTCCTATCATGCCATGACCCGGCTGCTGGGCATTGGCTCCAAAACCCTCCACCTCGATCTCTGACACTGTCCTGCGCTGCAGTTACTGGATCTTCCCGTCCTGGGCGACCAAGTGTGGACCCCATGGGCGATCCATCTGTAACTCAGCTGCCTGTCCTGACCCGTGTCCCTTGTCCCCTGTCCTGTCCCGTCCCCCCTTGCTCGTCCCGTCCTTTTGTTTTGCTCGTCCCGTCCCGTGGTGGTGTGTGGCTGGGGATCCCCCGGAGGTGGTGGCACTGCCCCTAGCGCTCCGATCAGTAGGCTCATTCTGGGTGCCACTACACTTTCCGGATCCACTCCCCGTCTCGTGGGGATGGACCGTTTTCTTCGTCCTGTCCCTACTTCTGCTCCCCCACACTCTCCACACCCCGGCCCCGTCCTGTCCCGTCCCGTCCCGTCCCGTCCGTCCCGTTCTTCATCGTGCCCCTCTGTGCTACGTGCGGCCTGTCCTGGTCGTGCTGCCCCTACGTCCCGTCCCTGGTGCGCCGTCCCGTCCCGACCCGTCCCGTTCGTTGCCCGTCCCGTCCGTCGTCGATGCTCGCCATCGACATTCTACTTGCGCACCCAATCGAAAAGGTCTGTGTCATATGCTCCGATTGCCCCTTGTCTTGCCTGTGTCGGGGACCCCTTTGGCGCGACACATGCTGCTGCCGTGCGATGTGGTGAGAGCGTGAGCTGTCCATCCACACCATGTGACGGATCCCTTGTGGGTCCTGATTTCCGGTCTCGGATGTTGACGTGCTCTTCCGCCTGAGCGCTTTGCCGTTGACTGACCCTTGTTCGCTGCCGCCTGCTTGCGTATGTTGGCTTGGTGGACACTGCTTGACTATGGCGCTTCCCTCGTGGACTGTGCCTACATTTCTTGCGGTGTCTCTCTCCCTCTTTCAATGTGTGTGTGTGTGTGTGTGTGGGGACTTTCCGGAATATGAGAGAAAGTTCCTATGTGACCGGCTTAGGCAGGGCCTTGCCCAACAGTGTACTGGTCGCCCAGCTTGGCCCCAAGGCCGAGAAGTTCTTCCACCTGGTGGGCGAGGCGCACCGCAAGGCCGAGCGGACCTTCAACCGCTCCTTCTGGCTGGCTCGCATTGACGCCACGCTGGCGCGCTGGGGTGCGGCGCTCGAGGAGACCTGGGCCAGGACGCCACCGCCCACCACAAGAGCACGGGCCTGGCATGCTTCAACGTGGCTCTCGACCAGCACAAGATGGCGAGCGACCCCAACGCCAAGATGGGCTAAAACGGTGAGTGGGGTAAAACCTTCTTTTGTCCCTTTTCTTGAAATGAATCCTCTTCTTTTCCTTTGTATCGTTCTCCTCTTCTCTTTCTCTCTCACTCTCTTTCTTTCTTCCCCCCCCCCCCCCCCCCCCCCCCTCGTTCTTCTCCGGCAATTGCCCCATTGTCCCCGGGCCAACACGTTTTTCCCCCTTTCCCCCGTTCCAAAAAGCAGACTTTGACAGACAGAAATAGCCACTACAACCCCCCGGTTAACCATTATTCAGTTAAGAGGTTTTGCGAAAATGCCTGCTTTGGTCGACGACAAGAAATCAAAGATTGTTGCAGCTTTGTTGTGGTGCATCATTTTCCCGGGATCTCTGATTGTGATCCTCTACTTTGTCTGGAATTCTTGTTTGTTTGTTTGGAGTTCACACCTGTTTCTTGTTTGGGCCCTAGGTTCAAATGCTCGTTGGCTCTGCCGCTGCGGGTAAAGTGGGTGCGATTTCTGATAAAATTGTCACCAACGATACAGCTTCCGATCTCGGGGTGCAGAAGGGGAGAAGTCTGCGCGCATCCAATGACACTTACGACCGTTTTGGTTTGTATTTAGTGGCCGAAATTGCTCATGTCTCGAGCGCTGTCGCTGTTTTCGCTCTCCTGATCGATTTGACCCTCCTCTTCATCTTCCTGCCGTACATCAAGGTCCTAGAATGCCTTGTATTTGCTCCCCTCTGTTTTGCGCTTGCCGTTTTCTGTTTGATGGCATTATGTTGGTGGACTTTCCCGACCGCTACATGAGCTACTTTCCTGACTGACAAACTAGCTCATCATTTCCCTTCTTTCTTTCCCTCTCCAGAACTTCTGGTCCCGTTGCCCCACCGTGAAGAAGTGGTGCCACTGGATTTGTCTCGGCTTGATCGGTCTGTGTCTTCTTTCGGGTTGGCTCACCCTTTCTTTCTTCACGCAGCGATTTTCGGTGTCGGTTATTTGGTGTGCAACATTTATCAAATGGCCGTTGTTTTCGCGAAGAATATCAGCACTTGGAGCCAGGTCAGTTGCTCTTGTTTCCATCACCATTGGCTCATTTTTTGGTTTTGTAGTGGTCCACCGATCTCTCGGCGTATCCGACTGCTTGCGCCGTTGCCAACCTCTTCATCACGTTGCTCATCTTCATCTTCATTCTCACCCCTGGCTTCTTCTTCCTCTACTTCAAGGTGTGCCCTCCCCCTTACCTCCGCCTTAGTCAACCACCCTTCTTCAGGTGCACTTCTTCTATGCTCTGATGAAACGCTGGACTGACAAGAGCGCCGTTCTGGGGAAGGTCGGTTCTTTACTTCTTCTTCGAGCGCTCATTTCTTCTTGATTTAGGTCGCCACTGCGGCCTCGAACGCCCCGTACCTCTCTGGTTCTGCTGCCCTCGGTGCTCCGATCTCCGCAAATCCCGCGGCTGCCCCCCCTGCGTCAACTGGTTTGTCCCTCTCCTCCTTGATGTCGGCTCATCCCATTCCTAACCCCGACACAGGCAACCCCTTCAGCGAGCCCAGTGCTGCCGGCTCTGCAGTGTAAGCGTAGGCGTGTTCGATGGCGTCGCCACCACAATAACTTGCGACGCCCTTCTGTTTTCTTTTGGGAGCCGGCCTTTTTTTTGGGGGGGTGGGTGGTTGATTTTGCGCACCAAGAAAAGTTTGGACCGCTTTCTTTCTCCGAACCGAGAACCGGGCCGGGTCACTGGGCTCACTGCCCGCGGTTGATCAGCCCGAAGACACCCTTTTTCCCCCCTTGCCTCTCAATGCTCGCTGTGGAAGTTCTTCGCGCTGTCGATCTTGTGAACGTCGATACCGATGGCACTGTCTCAGATCCCTTTGCCACGGTCACCTTTGGTGCCAAGACCGAGAACACGCTTGTTGTTGAAGATTCCCTCGTCTGCCAGCTCTCCTTTATTTAACTTGATGAACATTTTTTTTGTTGCAGTGCCCAGAGTGGAACGAAACGTTCTATTTTCCGATCGCACTTCCTCCATCTGGAGAGATTCAAGTTGCGGTCGTGGATGACTCACGGCACTCCCTTGGCCAGGCGGTTGTTCCGATCTCCGCCCTTCAAATTGGCGCCCGCACCGAGATCGAGTGCCCCCTCCAGGGTGTGAGGAGTGGCCGCATCACTCTGGGCCTGAGGGTACTCGAGAAACTGACCGAGGAAGCCGAGGGTTTGCTCCGCGCTCGATTTCCCTCTTGGTTGGATTATGGATGGCTTTGTAGTGGTCGAGCGGGACGTCGCCGAGGAAGGCGAGGCCGAGGAGGAGGAGGAGGAGATCTGCTGTGCCGCCGAGGACGAGGCCCAGCTCGAGTTCAACCCCGTCCGCACGCCCCACCCGCTGGCGCCCGCCATCTCATTCCTCCTTCGGCCCTCCTTCGGCCCTTGTCGCCGCCCCCCCCCCCCCCCCCCCCCCCCCCTGCAGATGGCTCGTGCCCGAGGGGCCGTCCACGTGCCCGCCAAGTACGCCGACATGTCCTTCCCCAAGGACGCCCCCACCGAGGAGCTGGTCCTGCAGCAAGTGTCTGTGGGCTCGGGTCCCGGTGGCCGCAGGGCTGACCCGCCCTTCGCCTCCCTGTGTCCCTCAGCTATGGCTACCGGGGCGCCGACTGCCACCACAACGCCTTCGCCCTGCCCGACGGGAGCGTGGCCTACCACATCGCCGCCGTGGGCATCGTCATGGACCCGCGCACCCGCCAGCAGCGCTTCTTCCGCGCCCACACCGACGACGTCCGCCCCACCGTCCAACCCCGCTGCATCCCCCTGTGCCGCATCCCCTGTGCCGCATCCCCTGTGCCGCATCCCCCTGTGCCGCATCCCCCTGTGCCGCATCCCCCTGTGCCGCATCCCCCTGTGCCGCATCCCCCTGTGCCGCATCCGCCTCTGCGGATCGTGTCCGGTGGGCCGCCGTCTGACGGGTTCGCGGGGTGTGCGTCTCGTTCTGCTTCTGCTTCTGCTTCTGTGGGCCGGCAGATCCTGTGCCTGGCCGCCAACCCCGCGGGCACCATGATCGCCACCGGGCAGAGCGGCAAGAACCCGCCCATCATGCTCTGGGACCCGGCCACCTGCCAGCTGGTCCGCACGCTCGCCGAGGGCGACGTCAAGGGTCTGCCCCACCCCAACTTGCCCCGCCCCCTTACTTGCCCCGCCCCCTTACTTGCCCCGCCCCTTACTTGCCCCGCCCCTTACTTGCCCCGCCCCTTACTTGCCCCGCCCCTTACTTGCCCGCCCCCTTACTTGCCCCGCCCCAACTTGCCCCGTCAATGATTGTTGGTTGGCTCAACACCGCATACCGGCTGGCTGCTCATCGGGGCGCAGGCGTCAACGTTGTGGCCTTCAGCGACGACGGGAGCCGGCTGGTCAGCGTGGGGATCGACGACGCCCACACGGTCTCCCTGTGGGACGTGGCCACGGGCCGCAAGCTGGCCACGACCACCGGCGGCCGCAACAAGATCATCGATGGCCACTTCATGCCCGGCAGCAACACGGACTTCGTCCTGGCCGGCGTCAAGTGCCTCACCTTCTTCGCCTTCGCCTCGGGGGCCCTCACCGCCACGTCCGCGGCCCGCCCTGCCCTGCCCCTGCCCCTGCCCCTGCCCCTGCCCCTGCCCCTGCCCGCCGTCGACTCAAGCCCGACCTGACGGTGCGGGTGGATGCTCATCGTCGTCTCTCTGGTTGTCCCGACTGGCGCGCAGGCGGGGCCTCTTCGGGACGACCGTGGCCCCGGACACGCTCTCGGGTGTGCAGCCCATGGCGGGCGGGCAGCTGGTGACGCCCTCGGCCTCGGGGGCGCTGCTGGTCTGGCGGGGCCGCACCCTGGCGGCTTCCAAGCCGGCCCACCAGGGCCGGGCCGAGGCCATCTGCGCCACCCCGACGGGCATCCTGACCGGGGGCGCCGACGGGCACATCATGGGCTTCACCGGGTCGGCCCTCAAGAAGGCCGCCGACTGCTGGGTGGGCTCGCCGGTCCGCTCGCTGCACGTGCTGGGCAGCCGGCTCCTGGTGGGCACCCAGGGCAACGCCCTGCTCGAGCTGGTCTACAACCCGGCCACGGGGGCCATCGAGAGCGGCCCCGGCATGGCACCCGCCACCTCCCTTCCAGCCCCGCCCGTGGCCGCCCCACGGCCGGGTGGCATCCCGGCTCGGGCCCCGGCCGCCCCCCCGATGGCCGTCACCCGGCCCAACCCGGTCGTCCTGACCCAAACCCACAACGGCGGTCTGCCGCCCGCCCCGCCCCCGTGCCGCTGCCCCGTCCTCCCCCCCGTCCTCCCCCCCGTCCTGACGTTCTCCTCTAACAACGCGGGGTGTGTCTGCCTTGGTGGCTCGGCAGAGGTCTGGGGCCTGGCGGTGCACCCGCGCGACCCGACGCTGTGCTTCACGTGCGGCGACGACCGGACGGTGCGGCTGTGGAACACGGAGGCCCGGCGGATGGTCTCCAAGAGCGAGGTGGCCGGCCCGGCCCGGGCGGTGGCCATCTCGCCCGACGCGGCCCTGCTGGCCGTGGGCACCACCGACGGCCACCTGGAGCTGCTCGAGACGGCCACCATGCACTCGGTCCGGGTGGTGCGCGCCGCCCAGGGCAAGGAGGTCTCCGTGGTGCGCTTCTCGCCGGCCGGCGATCGGGTCGCGGTGGGCACTCAGGCCCAGACCATCGAGATCTTCGCCGTGCCCTCGCTGCAGCTGGTGGCCACCTGCAAGGGCCACTCGGCCCGCATCATCGCCCTCGACTGGTCCGCCGACGGGGCCGTCCTGCAGAGCAACTGCAACGCCTACGAGCTGCTCTTCTGGAACGCCGCCACGGGCCGCCAGATCACGGCCTCCTCCTCGCTGAAGGACACCGAGTGGGCCACGTACACCCTCAAGATCGGCTGGCCCGTCCTCGGTCCGCGCCCCATGCGCCCCATGCCCCCCTGCCCATGCGCCCCATGCCCCTGCCCCTGCCCATGCGGCTCGGCCCCTTGCTCATTGGCGGCCTGTTGCTGCTGTTGTTGCTGTTTTGCTTTGCCGTGGGGGTGGGGGGCGTGCAGGGATCTGGCCGGACCGGTTCATCCCCTGCGACGGGAGCGACATCAACGCGCTGGACGCCAACCCCGCCCGGACGCTGCTCTGCTTCGGGGACGACTTCCACCAGGTCGAGCTGGCCCGGTACCCGTGCCCCGACAAGGCCATGCCCAAGAAGGCCTACCCGGGCCACTCGGAGCACGTCACCAACACCCGCTGGACATGCGACGGCGCCCACGTCCTCTCCACGGGCGGCCTCGACGCGGCCCTCATGCACTGGGCCCTCCAGTAACCGCTCGCGGGCACTGGCTGACTGACTGCTGCCGGTCGCCGCCCTCGGGCCCTCGGCGCGCGTGTAGATAGATAACAATGGATACCCCCCCCCCCCCCCCCCTTCCTGAAAACGGCATCCGATCTCCCACCAACCCGCTCTTCGCCGCTGCTGGGGGGTGGGAGGGAGGGACGCATCGCTCGGGTGGGATGGGATGGGGGCGGGGTGGGCGCGCTCAGGGCTGGGGCATCCAACCGGACGGGGGCGCGGGCACCTGCCAGAGCCCCCCACCGGGCCCGGTCGTGGGTGGGGGGGGCGCGGCGAAGAAGCCAGGCCCCGGCTGCCCCGGCTGCCCCAGCTCGGCCCCGAGGGCGGGAGGGGCGGCCCCCAAAAACACCGACCCCTGGTTTGGCTGCAGCTGCGGGGCCAGTGGGTAGCCACCCTGGCCGGGGCCGGGGAGCTGCTGCTGCGGTGGTTGTGGTTGTGGTTGTTGTTGTTGCTGCTGCTGCTGCTGCTGGAGGGCCTGCTGGGCCCAGGCGATCAGGGCGGCCGTGTCGGGGGCGGCCCCGTAGCCGACCGGGAGGGGGGCCGGGAGGGGGGCCGGGAGGGGGGCCGGGAGGGGGGCCAGGGGAGCGGGCGGCATCGCCGGGAGACCCGCGGGCGGCGAGGGTGCCGCCCCCATGGGGAACCCCCCGCCCAAGGCAGCCGGGCCAGGAGGGGCCGCCGCAGGGGGGGCCGTCTCGGTGGGAAGGGATGGAGGGGCGGCCGGGGGCGGGGGCGTCGTCGGCGCCGGTGGGTTTCTGCCGAAGGGGCGCCACAGCACACCACAGCAGCATATGAGCGCCACCGGCCAGGAGCGGGGCAGGGCAGGGCAGGGCAGGGCAGGGCAGGCCAGGGCAGGCCAGGCCAGGGCAGGGCGGACGGCTGGGGAAGGCCCTGGTAGTAGAGGTCGACCAGCCGCAGCAGGGTGGGGTCGGGCGGCTGGGCGGCCGTCAGCCGCTTGGGCACGTCCGACGGCAGGAGCGCCACGCAGGGCCGCGGGCCGCCCCCGGGCGGAGCCACGAACTCGGGCCGCTGGCGGAGCATCTGCACGGGATGGCCGCCCAGGCAACAGGTTGGGCACGGCAACAGGTTGGGCACGGCATGAGGTCAAGCGCGATGGGGCGGAGGGACGGTGCCATTCTAGGGTTGGGGGGCATGGCGGGCTGGGGGCCATGACGGGATGGGGATGGGGGCCATGACGGGCTGGGGGCCATGACGGGCTGGGGGGCATGGCGGGCTGGGGGCCATGGCGGGCTGGGGGCCATGGCGGGCTGGGGGCCATGGCGGGCTGGGGGCCATGGCGGGCTGGGGGCCATGGCGGGCATGGGGGCATGGCGGGATGGGGGCATGGCTGGGGGGGGCATGGCGGGCGGGCGGACGTCGGGGATGAGGCCCGCGGGGGCTACGCTCCAGTGGGTGATGCTGATCGTCCCGGGCGGGTCGGTCGGCTCTGGGGACGCAGCCGGGCGGGCAGCCGCGTCGGCGGGCGGGGGCGTGGCCTGGGCGGGCAGGAGGGGGGCCACTCCGGCCAGGGCCGAGGGCGGGGCCGCGGCCGGGCCGTCGCTGAAGCCGGTGGGGCGGGGCGACCGGGGCGGCGGCGAGGGCGAGGGCGGGGACCGGGACCGGGACCGGGACCGAGACCGGGACCGAGAGCGGGACCTGGATTGCGACCGGCCGGGCGACCGGGACCCCGAGCGGGACCGAGACCGGGACCTCGACCCGGACCGAGACCGGGACCGGGAGCCCGCTGGCCGGGGGGAGCGCGACCGGGGTCGGGGCGATGGTCGCCCCAAAGGACGCCGCGGAGACCAGGGGCGGCCACCCTGAGGGAGGGCCCGAGGGGGCGGGATGGGGGCCCGTGCCCGGGCCATGCAGCCGCGCACGTACCCCATGGCGGCCGGGTCCAGGTAGCCCTGCAGGCCCCAGCCCTCCGCCAGCTGCCCCCACCAGCACGGCGCCGCGCAGAAATGAGGGACTGATGAGGGAGGGCGATGAGGGGCAGGGCCAGAGGGGAGGAGGCTTTGGCGCTGATCCACGGCCCATGCCCCGCGGGCGGGTAGCAGCACGAGGCGAGCGAGGCAGCAGCCCCGGCGAGCGATGCGGGGGTAGGGCGAGGGCGGGGGTAAGGCGAGGGCGGGGCGGGGCGGGGCGGGGCTGACCTCCTCGATGGCGCGGCGGTGCTGCTCGGCGGGCTGCTCGGCGTAGGTGACGGCCAGGCACCAGGCCAGGTAGGGCACCAGGGTCTGGGTGGTCAGATCCATCACCTGCGGCGCCGCCCCACGCAGCAGCATCCTGCCCGCCCGTCGCGCCGCCCGCCCGCATACCCGCCCCGCAGACCCGCCCCGATGTGCCAGATGTCTCAGATGCGGATCCCGTGGGCTGGCTCTTGTCTGGGACGTGGGGTGGGGGTGCGGACACGGTGGCGAGGAGCTCGCCGGCCATCCGCAGGAGGCCCATCCGCTGCCCGACGGCCGCCTCGGCCAGGTGGGCGCACAGAACGGCCCCCACGGCCGGGGTGTGCTGCGGGCAGTGGCCCAAGATGAACTCCTTGGCCCCCTGCACGGCCCCCGCCCCGACCGGCCAGCCCACCGGCATCACCCATCAGTGACCGGCATCACCCATCAGTGACCGGCATCACCCATCAGTGACCGGCATCACCAATCAGTGACCGGCATCACCCATCAGTGACCGCCAGCTCGGGGGCCACGGCACAGCCCTGCCCCCACGCCAGGCAGCCCACGTCAGGCTGCGCGCCCGACTCCCCGCACCCGTACTCGCCCGTCCCTGGCCGCACCGCGATCGGGCGGCGGGCTGGGCGGCGGGCTGGGCGGCGGGCTGGGCGGCGGGCTGGGCGGCGGGCTGGGCGGCGGGCTGGGCGGCGGGCTGGGCGGCGGGCTGGCTGGGCGGCGGGCTGGGCGGGGCGGGGGGGGGGGGTGCGTACCGCCGTGCCAGCCGAATCGATGGCGCCCAGGGCCCGCCGGAAGGCGACCACCTCGTCGTGGCTGAGGGTCATCGTCGTGGCCGGAATCTGCCCCGCAGCCCCCAACCCACGGCACCCACGGCACCCCGGCACCGAGGGCACGGCACGGCCAGGTGAGGGCACGGCACGGCGGGCGGAGAAGCCCAGCTCATCACCGGTGAGCAAAGGGCGGCAGGCGGTCAGGCAAGGTGGCGTGGAGGCAAGGAGGGCGGGGGCGGACCTCCTCGCGGTGGGCGACCCGCTCCTGCCTGAGGGCCTCCTCGATTTGCTCTGCGCCATCGCCCCCCCGGCCCCCGATGGGATGATGCCCCGAGTGGTGACTCCAAGAGGCCAGGGCCAAGGCCAGGGCCAGGGCCAGAGTCAGGGCCGGCGGGTGTGGGTGGGTGCGGGCGGGAGGGTGCCAGGACCCGGGCGGGCGGGCGGACCGGGGGAGAGCCCGTTGCGAAGGCAGTAGAGGCGCCACTGGTAATACGGGGCGTTGGGGCCCCCGTAGAGGAAGTCGAATTGCTGGTTGCCCTGCCGTGCCCCCGGCCCCCCCAAGCCACGAGGGTCACCGATGGTGAGATGGGGCTGAGCCTTCATTCTTCATTGGGGTGGGGTGCCTTCAATGGGGCTGGGGCTGGATGGGAGGCTTTCCCGGGCGTCCCCAGGGAGGCAGACGGCGTTCTTGGCCTTGATGTGCCCCTCGAAGGCGGGCCCGTTCTTGACCACGAACTCGGCCATCTTATCGATCACCCGGGCAACCTCCACCGCTGCCCCCCCCCCCCCCCCCCCCCCGGCACAAGGGCAGAGGCATACAATGAGCGGACGGGAGGGCCGCAAAGGCAAACGGCGGACAGGAAGGCGGCTCGGTGGGCGTCGGCACATTGGCCGCAGCTCGGAGGGCGCTCAGGGCCGCGAGCGGGTCGTGGCTGGTCGCCGCCGTGGGGACGAGGGACCCCGGGCCCCGCGGCCCCGAGCGGGAGTCCTGCCCCTAGGAGACTGATCGGCCACCAGGGAGCCATGGATGTGACTGACCCGAGAATAATTAATCTTAATTCGTTCGCCCTCGAAGAGGACCCCGTTGAGTTGGTGGCGGGCCCGCTGGGCATCCTCCATAGTCTGGAAGTGGACGAAACCGCAGCCCTGCGAAGCAGCGAACGAGGGGAATAATCAAAAGACGAAAAAGGAAAAAAACCTTGTTACTGAGGACACGCAAATGTTCGACTCGCCCGAAAGGTTCGAAGAGGGTGCGTAGGTTGCCCTCGTTGACGGCTTCGGTGAGCCCGCCCACCCAGAGGACCCGAGAAGGCGGTGGGTCGCGAGAATCTCTCCACTCACGGCGACCCTCGTCCGGAGCGCCGTACGGTTGAGGAAAGTTCATCCGCTGATATTGCGGATCAATCCCGACAGGTTATTTATCCCCACGCGCAAACCCGACCAACAGAACCACAGTATTGTTCGACATGCCTCGGAACTGCGCATCAAACTTACCGGTCAAAAGATCAAAAGTCTGGTGCCCGAAAACGATCTTCATCTCATCTCTTCGATCAGCTCCCCTTCGTCCAGACTGAAGGGCCCAATCGTTAAACTGACAGGAGTTGATTGTGCCTTTGAATTTGTTGCGCCTGAGCGCATGCTTGTTGTGTTGATGACATCACCCAGTATTTTCGCTGAGTGCCGTATTTTGGCCGTATTTTAATCACGGCCGCCTGCGATCCCATGCTTGTTCTCGACTGTCAAACACCTCGGATCCGTCAGCCCTCTCCCCACGCCGGACGCCACCTCCCTGCACGCCCGATCACCACGATTCAGTGGTGCCATTGCTCGGCCGTGGCCCATCTGCCACCTGATGGCCACACCTCTCCACCTCTGCCACCTCTGCCACCTCTGCCACCTCTGCCACCTCTTCCACCTGCCACCTGCCACCTGCCACCTGCCACCTCCACTCGTTCCACTTTCTCTTCCACTATTTCGCTGTTTTAGGGATCCTGCGGCACTCGTTTTTCGGAAAAGTTGAGTGTGGCTGAGGAGGTAGAGTGTCCTCTTTTTACAGGGAAGCCTCCTGGTTCGAATCCGTGGAGATCCCTTGGTTTTGGTTTTTTCGGCTTTAACTTCATGTGGATACCAGGTCCGGCCCGGGAAAACTTTGGCTAGCACTTCATGTGGATACCAGATCTTGAAAAAAAATTGAATTGGGTAGAGGGAACTCAGGTTTTGGTGGGGACAAAGTCGGTCGGCAACGGGTCTATCGATTCCTGGTTTTTAGCACCACATCAAGTTAAAGCCGGATGAATTCGCCCTCGCGCCCCGATCTCCCGAGGTGCACACATCTGATTGACTTGCGCCCTTTGGCGAGCTTTCTTATATACCACCATTCTGATGCCTGCAGCATTCCCTTCGCAGAGATACAGCACTACAGGCTGGAACTTCCCCCTTTGGACGAAGGAATTCCATTAACATTGCTCTCCGATAATCAACATGACCTCGACCTCGCGCTCAAGTATCTGACCGAGAACGGCTACCGGGTGGCCGGCTGCACCCTGCTCGATGCTGCTTACTTCCTGAAACTGCAGTCGACTGGGCTGGGAACTTCAGGGCCGAGCAAAATCCGCTTATGGAAGCCGGCGCCACTTTTGGCCGAGTGTGTGGATCTGATCGAGCGCGACCTCATGGCCCAGGGCCTGTCTGTTGCCCTGACGCTCCTCCCCTCAACCCTTCGGGTCTCGGCGTGCGCAGGCCCCTGACCGCTCTTGATGTGGGCTGTGGGCAAGGGCGTGACTTGGTTTTTCTCGGAGAACGGCCCGCCGGCTGGCGTATTGTGGGTGTCGACAGCAACCTCGGGCACCTCGCTCGTGCCTGGCACTTTGCCGTCCGGTCCGACGTCGCGGATCGAATTGCTTTGCTTGCCACCGACTTGCACCGACTTGCACGCCTCGTTGCTGCCTCGTTCCCGAAGTTTGACGACTTCTGGCCCGTGGCGTTGAGTCGAACTCGGCGGTTGATGCAAGTCGATCCGCCTCTGGCGCCGCGCCCCTGCCCAGCCCAGGCGGCACACAGTGCGTCCCCCTCCCCCTCCCCGTCCCTGTCGCGGGCGGATGCATCCCCGCAAGCCGCCGCTTCTCTCTTGTGTACAACTCCGGCCACGGCCACGGCCACGGCCACGGCCACGGCCACGGCCACGGCCACGGCCACGGCCACGCCCGAGCCGGATTCGCTTGGTGACTGCCTCTCGGAAGAGTTCACACCTGTCATGCCGCAGGCCACATTGGTTCACGTGGCTCGGTTTCTCTACCGTCCACTTTTGCGCGTACTCCCCGAGACGGTTGCGCCAGGAGGTCTCTTGATCCCCCCCCCCCCCCCCCCATGCGTTACCGTTTTCCCGCCTTCATTTGTCGCAGGCTATATTGTATATCATACGTTCATGGAGGGCTGCGAACAGCTGGGACACCCCAAACACAGGGCTGTCCTCCTCGAGCATGGCGAGCTCAGGCGCGCATTTCCCAGCTTTGAGGTCTGTCGTGACTTTTTGGCTTTCCGATTCTGGGTCCTTTTTGTCGCGTCTTTGCCAGATTGTCATTGATCGGGAGGAAAAACTCAGCGACGGGAGGCCAATCGGCTGCTTCGTCGCCCGTCGTCCGCCGGGACCTTCTGCCCGAACCAGCCCCAATGAGCAGATTTGATCGCCGACTGAGAGATGAAATGGAGTGAACCTACTCGCCAGGAGAGGCTCTGCTGTACATTCAAAAAAATCAGGCCTAGTGGCTAGTAAATTGGTTGAATCGAACCACTCGAAGAAAACTCAATATGCCGTCCGTCGCTGACTCTCGCAAAGGCAAAGTGATTTTTTTTTTTTCATTTTTGGTTGCTCGTATTCTTGCACACGTTCACGGAATTATTTGGGTTCATGATGACTCACTAGAAAGAACAAGAGCAAGAAGGGAAAGAAGGGCGCTTCCCAACCCGCCTCCGCCGACCCTGCCGCAGGTCTGGAGTTTCTTGTTCCGCTTGCACTTCACCTCGTGCCGCTGTACAATTCTCATTATGCTTTTTCCGAAGCAGAAATCGTTGAAGACGTGAAGGAAGAGCAGGAAGAGAAGGGGGAGGAAACTCCCGAAGAAACTCCCGAAGTTGCGGAGAAGGTCTGCATCATTATCACATGCGTCCAGCCAGGCTCATTCCTGGTTTTTGTCATCACCCACGCAGCCACAAGAGGCACCTGCGCCCGTTAGGTCAAATTCTTTTGCAATTCAGTCGATTTTTGATTTTTCCAACATCTAATTATTTATAGCACTGAAACACCCACCAGCGATGCCCCCGCTGCTGAACCGAGTCCTGCCTCGGAAGATCCTGAGCGCGCTGTCGCAAAGGCACAAGAAGAGGTCGAGCGCGTTGCCCGCGAGGAGGCCGAGAAGAAGGCTCGCGAGGAGGCCGAGCGCGTCGCCCGCGAGGAGGCCGAGAAGAAGGCTCGCGAGGAGGCCGAACGCATCGCTCGCGAGGAGGCCGAGAAGAAGGCCCGCGAGGAGGCCGAACGTGCCGAGGCCGAGCGCATCGCTCGCGAGGAGGCCGAGAAGAAGGCCCGCGAGGAGGCCGAACGTGCCGAGGCCGAGCGCGTCGCCCGCGAGGAGGCCGAGCGCGTCGCCCGCGAGGAGGCCGAGAAGAAGGCCCGCGAGGAGGCCGAACGTGCCGAGGCCGAGCGCGTCGCCCGCGAGGAGGCCGAGCGCGTCGCCCGCGAGGAGGCCGAGAAGAAGGCCCGCGAGGAGGCTGAGCGCATCGCCCGTGAGGAGGCCGAGAAGAAGGCCCGCGAAGAGGCCGAACGTGCCGAGGCCGAGCGCGTCGCCCGTGAGGAGACCGAGAAGAAGGCCCGCGAGGAGGCCGAGCGCGTCGCCCGTGAGGAGACCGAGAAGAAGGCCCGCGAAGAGGCCGAACGTGCCGAGGCCGAGCGCGTCGCCCGTGAGGAGACCGAGAAGAAGGCCCGCGAGGAGGCCGAGCGCGTCGCCCGTGAGGAGACCGAGAAGAAGGCCCGCGAGGAGGCCGAGCGCGTCGCCCGTGAGGAGACCGAGAAGAAGGCCCGCGAGGAGACCGAGCGCGTCGCCCGTGAGGAGACCGAGAAGAAGGCCCGCGAGGAGACCGAACGTGCCGAGGCCGAGCGCATCGCCCGCGAGGAGGCCGAGAAGAAGGCCCGCGAGGAGGCCGAGAAGAAGGCCCGCGAGGAGGCCGAGAAGAAGGCCCGCGAGGAGGCCGAACGTGCCGAGGCCGAGCGCATCGCTCGCGAGGAGGCCGAGAAGAAGGCTCGCGAGGAAGAGGTCCGTAATCGTTTTGGCATTTTCCGGTCATCATTTTCTGTAGGCCCAGCGGCAGGCTGCCCCGGCTCCTGCCCCGGCTCCTGCCCCGGCTCCTGCCCCGGCTCCTGCCCCGGCTCCTGCCCCGGCTCCTGCCCCGGCTCCTGCCCCGGCCCCGGCCCCGGCCCCGGCCCCGGCCCCCGCCCCCGCCCCCGCCCCCGCCCCTGCCCCTGCCCCTGCCCCTGCCCCTGCCCCTGCCCCGGCTCCCGCCCCTGAACCTACGAAGGAACCGACCGTGGCTTCTCCCAATCCCCGCCCCGCTGGTCCTCCCCCTACCAAGGCAGAGGAGGCTCGCAAAGGGCAGGCAGAACCCAAAGGCCTCGTTTTGACCAACGTTGAACCCAAGCAAAACGGCAACTGCTGCACGATCCTCTGAACGTCTCTCCCGTTTGGAACCCGACTTAATTTTCCTGATTCGATTCTCTTTTTCTTGGTGTCGCGTGGATTGTTGGTGTCACCGCTTGATTTATTGTTCCTTCGGGTTCGATGCGTGTTTTTGGGTTGTTTTTCTTGGCTTTCTTCCGCGCTCATTTTCTCCCCCCTCTGCTTTTCTTCGAACATGGACCACGCGGACCTGACCATTGGGGGACCATTTCCATGGCCGGTAACTGGTGGCGGGACGAAGAGCTCACCGTGAGCGAGGGTCTGATATTGTGGTTTCTTTCTGGATGATTAGGAAAAGTAGGGAACATACGTTTGCTTCCATCGGCACAAAGAATTCGGAATTCAAGAAATTCTGAAATCCGAATCTCGCCCCTTCTCGTAGTTCTTGGGCTGACATCAGAGATCAGCGAACAGTCTGTGTTGCCTTGAAACGAGGAATAAGCGAACCCATCCTAGAGTCTTGATGGACGCCTTAGCAATACATGGGGCTGTCAGTGTCTGTTCTCATTCGCCACCACACCATGACCGTCTCTTTTTCTTACATTGATGGCGCGTGTGCCCACACAAACCCGCCACCTCCGCCAACGCGATCGTTCCCTAGATCCGGCACGGATACGATTCTTCCGGCGGCCCACTCGGGTGTGCTGGAGTCGCCTTCACGAACCATGAGGATTTGCAATCCGCGTGCGATGCCTGGAATGGAAAAGAACTTGCCGGTGTTCCTGTCTGGATTCGCCACCCGCATTCTGCCGCATGGGCGAAACTTTCTAGGTGGAGTGCCGCGTCGCTACGGACGCTGACCGTGCTTTGCTCTGCTGTCGACATCGGGGTGGCCGTGGAAGAACCTCGGGTTCAGGACACCTCGTCTCGGATGCTCTTCAGCGTGGCTGCACGCCTGTCCTGGATCCCCATCCTCTCGACACGGCTTCAGGTCCCAACCCGAGATTGAGATTCGTGCATTTTTTCCTTGTTAGACTTGTCCCGTTATCCCTTGTGCTTCATCGATTTCGAGACCGCGTGCTCGTTGCCTGGCGGTCAGCCCTTCCCAACCGAGGTTGGCCTGTCTTTGTGTACCCTTGAGGCTGGCGAGGTGGCTTGCTGGCACAGGTTCATCGACCCTGGTCACATCCCCCAAGGCTGCCAGCAGACAATCGAATTGGTCAGGTCCTCTCGCCTTTGCGTGGCATCTCATGACCTGCCTTGCGGCTTGGATGTTGGTTTTCCTCTCCTTACTAGGTTCAAAGCACCATCACGGGCATTCCAATCCGGGATTTTCCTCCCGCGCAGCACGACTACACGACTGTCTGCTCGCCGTCCAAGCCCCTTCGACCATCTTCATCTCGTCGTAGCTGTGGCGGGACCTTCTGGTCTTTCTCGACCCAACCAAAACTGGCCACTACCCGCCTCTCTTCGCCAAGGTCTTTTTTCGTTTTCCTTTCGGTGTGAAGCCCCCGACCTTTTTCCCTGCGGTTCCCATCCCCCCTCCCCCCCACCCACCCACCCCCGATGCGGGTCTCTCGGCTGCATTCGTCCATGTCTTGTAGGGACCCGCTCTCGAGAACGCCTCTCTGGCCTGGCTTGCGGCCAAGGCCGGTGAGCAAGGGCCGGTTCCTCCGGTCGCAGAGGTCGAGCAACTCTTAATCCGTCTCCGCCAACGGTTGGCCCCAGGGCCTCTTTCGCCTGTGGAGATCGCTGCGCCCTTTGGACAGGCCATGCCCGAGTTGCACCATGTCAAGTGCCCTTTCCATTTCCGTCTCTCAAAACGGTTTCATTGTGCCCTTGCGGATGCCCGGTCTGACCTCCACCTCACCGTCCATCCAGCGACTTTTGTTGGCGTTTCCCCTCCCCGAATGACAGCGGATGTGGGGTCGCCATTTTACACGAGGTGGCCCACTTACTGGGCTATCCGCACCCTCTGTCAGCTACCCCATCGCTCCTCCAGTCTCGCCACCAGCATCCACTTTCTGAACACGCCCTTGTCGCCGGGACTGTGGCGTTTCTGAGACCCACTTTCTTACGACGAAGGCGCTCGGATGATCTGGTCTCCGCAACCCTGTGCCACTCCGCAGGTTGGCCCTCCATGTCTCATTGGGCCTCTGTTCCTCGGCAATCCGCGGTGACCACACCGCCGACGTCCGGCGCGGGCGATCTTTTTCCGCAAGTTCCGACTGCGGATGACGGGCGAAGAACCATGGCTCATGGCCGCGGAAGGAGTCGGCCAGGTGAAGGGTGGGACGCACCTCTTGGCCCTGCCACTTCTGCCACGCATGCCCCTGGGTGGCCTCGCTTTCCCAAGTGGGACGAAATGACGGCCGCCACCAACGCAGCCTCTTGGGACATTACCGCTGTGTCGATGATGCCGCTCGCGCCTGATCCTGGGACCGAGGAGGAGGAGGAAGAGCCTCTGTGGGCGATTGATGCGAGGATCGAGGCACAGACAGCCCACATCCCCGATCAGGATCCAGCCATTGAGGAGGCTCTGCAAAGGGCCACCTGGTGTATTCGGGGCCCGGGCGACGAGGACGAGAGCGAGCTCCTCGACGAAGATGGGGTGCCCATTCGGCCGCTGGACTCGCTGCCCCAACCACAAATCCAAGAAGAGCAGCGCCGAATGGCCGACCAATGGGAAAATGAAAAACGCTTTTTCCAAGAAGCCTTTGCCGATGATCCACCTGATGGCGCACCGGCCGCCACACCCCCAGCGGAGCCCGCACCCCCAGCGGAGCCCGCACCCCCAGCGGAGCCCGCACCCCCAGCGGAGCCCGCACCCCCAGCGGAGCCCGCACCCCCAGCGGAGCCCGCACCCCCAGCGGAGCCCGCACCCCCAGCGGAGCCCGCACCCCCAGCAGAGCCCGCACCATCGGCAGAACCCGCACCATCGGCAGAACCCGCACCATCGGCAGAACCCGCACCCCCAGCAGAACCCGCACCATCGGCAGAACCCGCACCCCCAGCAGAGCCCGCACCCGCTTCTGTTTCCCCGGCATCGATAGATGGTTCTCTCGGGACAAATCATGCTGGTACGTGGGGCCCACCCCTCCCAGGAGTGGCACGCATGCCAACCCACTCCGCCGATCCTGCCACATTCTGGGTCCTTCATCCCAGCCATGAGGTCACAGGTGTAGAGACCATGCGGGATGATGTTCCCTCCGCTGCTGCCTCTCAATCGGACTGTCCCCCGACTCTGGTTGGAGACGCACTCCCTCTCGCAGGATGGATCCCTCCCTCGCAACACCACAAACAAGAGGCCGGCCCCACCTGGGCGGCGGATGATCATGGTCAAGCCAAGTGGGCCCCACCTGAATGGTACGATGAAGCGGTCCCCGCATGGCCAGCTCACGTTTTCACCCACCCACCTCTGGATTACCGAAAGGATGGAGAAGGACTGTCCATAGCGCCAGAATCGGCCATCTTAGACGACGTTGCCCGCATTGACGAGCAAATTGACGTCCTAAAGAAACGAGAACGGGAGTTACTCGAGGTCAAGGCGCAAGATCAGACGGACGTCTGGTAATTGTTGGGATTGACGTGTCATCTTTTTCTTGCGGCTGCCCATCATCCCCATTTTCCATTCATCCCCTTTTTCTCTGCAATTGCCAATCGTCCCCCGGGCCAACCGTTTTCCCCTCAGCAAAAAAAGTCAGCATACCCATTTGGGTTGGTGAGACTGTCCTCTGATTCTTATGAGCACGCCAGCCGCCGCCTGGCTCAATGCCCGGTTGAGCGGCCGCGAGGATAACATAGAAGCCCATGTGGAAACGCTTGTCCATAATTTGGAAATTCAAATGCAGCAACAATCGCATGCCCTTGACGAGGCTAGCTTGTCCGCCTTCCATGCGGCTCCACGGTCTGTGCTCTTAGGTGCCCCTTTCGATTCATTTTTTCCCCAAGGGCGCTTCTCTCTTTGGAGAAATTGAAGTTGTCCGAGGCCCAGACTCATGCCCAACTCACCAAGACCTCAAATGACATCGAAAAGGTTCCATCACTCCCTATGGCCCTACTTGACCAACCCTCCTTTTGCCTAGGCCGCCGAAGAATCGGGGTCCGTTGTGGCATCGATGGGACCCCTCTACGGGCAGCGGCGGAACCTGCTGGTGGCCCGGGCGATGCTGGAGCAGGGGCAGCGGTGGAAGGAGCTCGTCCGACAGATCGAGGTGGCCCTCCTCAGCGGGCACCTGACCAAGGTCCGCCCCGCGCGCCACAGTCCATGGGGCTCGCCGCGGCTCGGGGGTGCCCCTGCTGTGCCTGGCCATCATCATCATCATCATCATCATCATCATCATCATCATCATCATCATCATCATCATCATCATCATCATCATCAATGTCATTCGCGCGCGCGTCATCAACATCCAGTCATCATCAGCATCATCCAGGCATCGTCGTCATCTCCTCACTGGCTGCGGTGCGGTGCCGGTGGGGGCCAGGTGAGCGAGTGCCTGGCCCAGCTGCAGCGGGCTGCGGGCCTGCTTGCCCGGGTGCCTGCCTTCGGGGGCCACGGGGCCCGGGTGGCCGAGTACGCCGAGCGGCTCGACCGGCGGGTGGTGCCCCGCATCCAGGAGGCCCTCGACCGGGGCGCCCTCGGTCTGCACCCACAACCCCAGGCCCCGGCCCCGGCCAGCCACAGCCACCCCGCCCCACCCCCCATTCCATCCTCCCGTCGTCCCGTCCCGTCCCGTCCCGTCCCGTCGTCCCGTCCCGTCCCGTCCCGTCGTCCCGTCCCGTCCCGTCCCGTCCCGTCGTCCCGTCCCGTCCCGTCCCGTCGTCCCGTCCCGTCCCGTCGTCCCGTCCCGTCCCGTCGTCCCGTCCCGTCCCGTCGTCCCGTCCCGTCGTCCCATGCTCCGTGCGCGCCCCATCGCATCGCATCGCATCGCATGGGGTCCCTCGGCTCGGCTCGGCTCGGCTGGCCTCTCGGGCCCCGATTCGTGGCGGTCACTGAGCCGCCTTCCTCTGGGGCCGGGGATCCTCCCCCGGGTCGGGGCCGCTGGGGTCGGGCGGGGTGCGGCGGTGGGCGGTGGGCGCAGAGGATGCCCGGGAGCTGTTCCTGCTGTACCACGGCAGCGAGCGGCACCTGGCCTTCCTGCTGCCCTACACGGCCCACCGCGCGGGCCGCCTGGGGGCCCTCTGGGCGCAGCACTGCCAGCCCTGGGTCGTGGCCCAGGCCCCAGCAGCAGCAGCAGCAGCAGCAGCAGCAGCAGCAGCAGCAGCGGTGGGGTCGGCCCCACCCAACCGCGGCGCCCCGGGGTGGTCGTCCCGGCCGCCGGGGGGCCCTCGCCGGCCCCCAGCCCCGCCCTTGCATCACCCACGTCCGGGTGGGCGGCCCTCACGGTCGCCGGGCCGGGCGGGCTGCGGTACGGGTTCCCGCTGGACATTGCGGGCTGGCTGGGCCGGGCCCACGACGAGCTGCTGGTGCTGCTGGGCACCGAGGTCCAGCGGGCTCCGTCCCTCTTCGGCTCGGATGGGTCCGCCGCCCCGGCCGCCCAGCCCGCCCCCCGCACACAGCCCGCCAGACCGCCAGCCCGCCCGGCCTCGATGGGGCCCCCGACAGGCAGACCCGCCCGGGCCGCTCACCATGCCGCTCACCATGCCCCTCGCCCTGCCGCTCACCATGCCCCTCGCCCTGCCCCTCGCCCTGCCCCTCGCCCTGCCCCTCGCCCTGCCGCTCACCCTGCCCCTCGCCCTGCCCCTCGCGGGGGGCCCGTGTGCAGGCTGCTGCCGGGGGCCGGGACCGGGGCCGGGACCGGGACCGGGACCGGGACCGGGGCGGCGCCGGGCACCGAGGGCCCCTCCTCGGGCTCGCTGGCCGTCTTCCAGCAGACGGCCGCCTGCCGGGTGCTGCTGGGCGCCCTGGACGGGCTCAGCCCCCCGCCCGGCCGGCTGGTGGGGCTGCTGCAGGCCATGGTGCTCGCACCCCCCGACGCGACCCCGCGCCCCCGCCCCGCCCCAGGCCGCGGGGCCCGTGCCCAGCCCGCGTGGTCGGTCCCTGCCCCCGCCCACCTCTCCTTGTGTCCCCCCCACCCACTCACCCACCCGGCCAACCGCCCATCGATCATCTCTGTCCCTGTGTGCCCATGTTCCTGCCCAGACGCGGGCGCCCTGCTCGAGCTGCTGTGCGGCCTCTGGGGGGCCACATCTTCGGTGGCCCGCAAGGTCGAGGCGGCCCTCCTCGCCGCCGGTCCGCCCGCCAGCCCCCCCGCGCCCCCATCAGCTGGCTGCCCGTCCGATGCACCTCGGTGATTGGCTGGCTGGCTGGCTGGCTGGCTGGCTGGCTGGCTGGCTGGCTGGCTGGCTGGCTGGCTGGCTGGCTGGCTGGCTGGCTGGCTGGCTGGCTGGCTGGCTGGCTGGCTGCCCACCACCATCTGCACCGGCTGGCGGGGGCTGACTGGTCGGCTGGGGCTGCGGGCCGGGGCGGGTGCAGGCCAGGCGGGGCCGGCGGTGGACTGCGTGCTTGGAGCCATGCTGCAGCCCTTCGCCCCCGCCCAGCGCCAGTGCGCCGCCCTGGAGCGTGTCGCCCTCACGGCCGCCATGGACCGCCTGCGCCTGCCCGCCCCCCAGTCGTCCGTCCGCCCGCCCGCATGGCCACATGGTTGGGGCCCAGCATGAGTGAGCACCGTCCGAGGGTCGGGATGCCGGGGCCAGCACCGACCACCGACCACCGACCACCGAGGCCGGGCGGCTCGTCGGGTCGGGTCGAGTCGGGTCGGGTCGGGTCGGGTCGGGTCGGGTCGGGTCGGGTCGGGTCGGATCGGATCGGATCGGATCGGATCGGGCTGCCGCCAGGCGGGGCTCTGGGGGCTCGTGATGGTGGTGGCCGCACGGCCCGGATGGGCGCTGGGCGTGGGGGCATGGTGGGCTTCCAGTCATGATGGGGCCGCATGGCGCTGGGCGTGGGGGCATGGTGGGCTTCCAGTCATGATGGGGCCGCATGGCGCTGGGCGTGGGGGCATGGTGGGCTTCCAGTCATGATGGGGCCGCATGGCGTGGGGCGTGGGGGCATGGTGGGCTTCCAGTCATGATAGGGACGCATGGCGTGGGGCGTGGGGGCATGGTGGGCTTCCAGTCATGATGGGGACGCATGGCGCTGGGCGTGGGGGCATGGTGGGCTTCCAGTCATGATGGGGCCGCATGGCGTGGGGCGTGGGGGCATGGTGGGCTTCCAGTCATGATGGGGACGCATGGCGTGGGGCGTGGGGGCAGGGTGGGCTTCCAGGAGGCCGTCCAGGCGGCGGAGGCCTTCGCCCAGGCGGCCCTTGGTGCCGCCCGCTCCTCCATCAACCGGGCAGCGGCCCTGACAAGCGGCGGCCTCCTCCAGGCCCGGGTCGCGTGGGGCTGCCCGCCCGCGCCCCCAGCGGCCCCCGCAGCCCCCGGCACGGCACCCACACCCGTCGCTGCACCCGCGTGCGCCGCCTCCCAGCAGCCCCAGCAGCCCCAAGGGCCCCCGGGGGCAGGGGCGCCCCTCTTTTCGTACACCTTGGCGGGGCCGCTGACGGGGCCGCTCCCTGTCGGGCTGCCCTGCGCAGCCCTGGCCCCGTCGGGTGCGGGTGCGGGGGAGGCCGCGGGGCGCCTCTTCGCGGTCTCGGAGGCCCTGGCGGGGCCCCTGGGGGCGGCCCTGGACGAGGCCCTGCAGCAGCACCTGGCCCGGCGCCTGCTGGGCTGGCTGCCCGCCATGCGAGCTCGGGCGGGCCTCGACGAGGCGGCCGCCCCCGCGCCCGGCCCCGGTCCGCACCCGCCCCACCCCACCCACACTCACCCCTTCATGCCGCTCGGCCCCGCTCCCATCGCTGCTGCCGGTGCAGAGCGGGACCGGGACCGAGACGGCAAGAGCGCAGCCGGGGGCAGCAAGGTGTGGACCTACGTCCAGGGCGCGCTGCACCTCCTCCAGGTCCGCCTGGCGCCGGCCCCCATCCGAGCCCCGTCCCCGTCCCCCATCCGAGCCCCGTCCCCATCGGGCGAGGGGAAGCGGCGAGCCATGCCCGGCCACCCACCGGGCCTGCCCCTGAGCGCGCGTCCCCCGGGGCTGCCGGGGTGGGGGCGCCCAGGTTGTGGGGCAGCTCGAGGGCCGGGCCGAGGCCCTGGCGGGCCATTTCTGCGCCCGGCTGCGGCCCGACCCGGCCATCCTGCCCGCCCTGGCCGCGGGGGGCCCGCTCGGCCCACAGGCGCCCCCGTGCGGCGGGCCGGCTGCCCCGGCCTCGGGCGGGCCCTTGCTGGCGCCCCTGGGCCCGGGGGCGCCCCCGGAGGCCCGCCAGTGGGCCCCCTTCAGCCCCGTCATGCCGGCCCTGGCCGGGGCGCCGGCCCAGCCCCTTGAGGGCCCCCCGGCCCCGGCCCCGGCCCCGGCCCTGACACCGACCCTGACACCGACCCTGACCCTGGCCGGGCCGGGATCCCCGCCCGCCCCCGAGCCGCCCGGTCCGCGGCCGGGCGAGGTGCCTTTCTTCTGGCGGACGGCCCCTGCCCTGCCCCGCCACCCGACGCCCCCGCGGAGCCGCGCCAGGGCCCCCAGCCGGCCGGCGACGAGGCCAGCCCGGGCGCCCCCTGGGCAAGGGCGGCCCAGCTCTTCCCCAGCCTCCTCTGGTCGATCAAGGTCCGCCCTGCCCCCTGCCCCCTGCCCCCCCCTGCCCCCTGCCCCCCCTGCCCCCCTGCCCCCTGCCCCTGCCCCCCCCTGCCCCCATGTCCGCCGATCCGTCGGCGGTGGGCGTGGGCCTGGGTTGCTCATCGGCGGGCCGATCGGGGCGGCGGGGCCCCAGATGGAGCTGCTCCCCGGGGCGGAGGGCCTGGTGGAGGACTGCCTGCTCTCCGAGGTGCGCCACCCTGGCCGCCATGCCGGCCCTCCCGACTGGGCCCGCATCGGTCCGTCGCCCCCACGCCGCCCCCAACCCCGCCGCCCCCACCCGACTGGGGTTCCGGGCGGGCCATTCCCGCTTTGCTGACCCGCTTCGGCCGGCCTCATGCCCGCCTCGCCTCCACGGGGCCCCGCCGGCAGACCCGAACGCGCCCGTCCGCGAGGAGGACATCTTCCTGCTGGCGCCCCTGCGGTACATCACCCGGGTGGGCGAGCACCTGCTGACCATCCCCCACCAGCTCGACCGCTCCGGCCTGGGGCCCCGTCCGTCCCCCCCCCCCCCCCCCCCCCCCCCCCCCCCCTTGCTCGCCACCACTGGCCTGGGGCCCATGATTGATTTGGCGGGGCTGGGGCCCATGATTGATTTGGCGGGGCTGGGGCCCATGATTGATTTGGCGGGGCTGGGGCCCATGATTGATTTGGCGGGGCTGGGGCCCATGATTGATTTGGCGGGGCTGGGGCCCATGATTGATTTGGCGGGGCTGGGGCCCATGATTGATTTGGCGGGGCTGGGGCCCATGATTGATTTGGCGGGGCTGGGGGCGGCGCAGAGTTTCTGGGGCACTGGCTCCGGCGGGCCTGCAGCCAGACCTGCGCCCTCTTCCTGGCCCAGGCCGGCCGCCTGGCGGGCGCCCCGTTGCCCACCTCTGCTGCTGCCCCGGCCGCCCCTGCTGACGGGGCCCTGGGGTCGGCGGCCCCCACGTCGCGGCCGGCCTCCCCGTCGGCCGGGCCGGGCCAGGGGCTCTCGGCCTACGGGCGGGCCCAGCTGCTGGTCGACACGGGCTACCTGACCAACGTCCTCGAGCACCTCGCCGGCCCCGAGGGTCCGCCCCGCCCTGGCCCCGCCCCTGCCCCCCCGGCCTCTGGCCCTGCCCCTGCCCCTGCCGGCCTCATGGAAGGGATGCCGGCGCGCGGTGGACGTGCAGCGGGGCGGCCGCTGGGCCCGCTGGAGGAGCGCCTCCGCGCTCAGATCGCAGCCGCCGGGCCAGCGGGAGGCCCCCAGGGGGCCGAGGCCCCTGACCGGACCGCCGCGACCGGCCCCGACAGCCGGTTCAGCCTCGAATGAGCAGCCGGCCCCCCGCCGGCCCGATGCCCGGCCCGATGCCCGGCCCCCCCGCCGGTCCCAGGTGCCCTTAAGGACATGCTTCGATCGTCGTGTTGCGGGGGGCCTCCAGGTCGAGCATCCACCGAACCCGCGGCCGGAGGGGAGGGGAGGACGAGGGGAGGACGAAGGGAGGGGAGGGGGAGGGCCGCATCCCGGACGGGGGGTGCCTGCAGAAAGGACCGGGCGCGGTGGGGGCGGTGGCCGCGAGCGGGGATGGGCCAAAGGTGCGACCCGTGCAAGAGAGATGAACCCGTGCAAGAGCGTGCAAGAGAGATGAACCACCGCCCGACGAGCCCGCCAACCAGGGACAGCACGGTTACTGTTGCTGCTGCTGCTGGATGGGTTGCTGGGGGGGTGGGGGTGGCGAGGGGGATCGGGACGAGCGGGACGAGGACCGGGATGAAGATCGGGACCCCGACCGGGACCGGGACCGGGACCGTGCCTGGAGGGGCGCCTGTGGGGCAGGGGCAGCGAGGTCTGCAGCGGGGGCAGCCGGGACAGCGTCGTCACTTGGCCCGCTCTGTGACTGTGACTGTGACTGTGACTGTGACTGTGACTGTGACTGTGACTGTGGCTGTGGCTGTGGCTGTGGCTGTGGCTGTGGGGATGGGGAGCGGGATGCCGACGAGTAGGAGGAGCGCGAGGATACCGAGGCCGACCGGGACCGGGACCGGGAGCGACTCTGGTGACCGGCGGCGGGGGCCGGAAGGACGGCCGGTGAAAGCTCTGGTGCAGCTGCCGGGGCCGGGGCCGGGGCCGGGGCCGGGGCCGGGGCGGCTGCTGGGGTGGCCGGGGCCGGGACGGCAGGCTGCTGGTCGGGCTGGGGGCGGGGCGAGGGGGACCCCGAGACGGAGGAACGCGACGAAGCCGAGGCCGACCGGCCACGCGGGGCCCGCTGCTGGTCGGCAGGGGCGGCGTCCGTCTAAGGGGGAGGGAGGGGTATGATGGTGGTGGTGAGCCTTTTGAGGGGAGGGAAGGGCATGATGGTAATGATGAGCCGACGGCGAGCAGACCGGGGCCGGCCGGCCGTGCTTCGTGCCGCTCACCCGGTCGGGCGCTGCGGTAGCCGCATCCTCGTGTGACCTGCAGTAGCCATCCCGAAAGGCCCGTGGTGGCACAAGTAAGCGCGGGAAAAGGCAGGCGGTGGGGGCCAGGCGGGCATGGGGGGGGGGGGGGGGGGGGGGGGGGGGGGGGGCCGACAGACCGCCCATGGGGGGAGCGCGGCCTGCCCTGGTGGTCGGACCGGTAGCGGTAGCGATCCTCCCGGCGCCCGTCCCGCGGGTCCGCCCAGCGCTGCTCGTCGCGGGAGCTCCGATCGGATGGGGCACCACCCCAGCGGCCCTGGTCGCGGTAGCTGCGTGCATCCCGGTAGGCCGGGCGGCCCTGGTCGCGGCGGTATGGGCTGCGGCTCCTGATGTCATGTCGGCTGCGGCTGCGGCTGCGATGGCGCCATTCCCGGTGGCCGGGGCTGCGCGAACGGCTGTGCCGGCTGCGGCTGCGGCTCCTGGAGTGGCGATGGTGGGGAGGGCGGCTCTGCCGGTCATCCTCGGGATGCTTCGGTGCGTCCTGTGGTGGCTCCTGGGTGGGTGCGGCTGTGCTGCCGGGGGCGGAGGTGGAAGAGGTTGCGGCCGGCGGAGCGGTGGCGGGGCCGGACTTGGGGGCGGTCGAGAAACCGGGCCGGGCGGGGCCGTCGGAGAAACCCCGCGGGGCCGAGAAGCCCGAGCTGACCGGACCATCGGAGAAGCCCGAGGCGGCTGGGCCATCGGAGAAGCCCCGCGCGGCGCCGGCTGCCGAGAATCCCTGTTGGGCCAGCATCATGGCGCCGGGTGTGCGGGGGGCCCCCAGATGGACGGGGGCCCCGGTGGGGCCGGGGGCCGACGAGAAGCCCATCGGGATGACGGGCAGGGCCCCCGGAATGGACGAGAGCAGATTGCCCACGCCCGCGGTGTCGAGAGGCAGCCTGCCTTCGGCGAGGGCCTTCCGGCGCAGCTCGGTGGCGATCCGGTCGCTCTCCTGCTTCTTCTTGTTGAGCTCCCGCTGGCGCTCCTCGATCAGCGCCTGGGGAATGCCGGCCTCGTTCTCCTGGGCACTCAGCAGCATCCTGGGGGCGAAGGGGCGGTGAGACCCGGTCGGAGGGGGACGCAACGACAGACTGCCACAAGCGTGCCGTGAAAGTTCGGGCATTGGCATCCTCCAGGAAGGGGGTTAAATTGATTTGAAGATCTTTAGGGTCAACGTTCTGCCAAAGGAAAAAGAAAAGGTTCGCGAAGAGGTGGCCCGAAACAGACCCCTTCCTCTAGAATGGAGGAGACATAGTTGATGAGGACTTCATCTTCCACATCCAGCATATCCACGATTTGATCGTGAATCCAAGGCAGAAGGGCTGCAAGGTTGACCTTTTTCATGTTCACTTTCCGATCGAACTCTTTGGGAAACTGAGTTTTCCTTTTCAGGATGGCTTGTTTGTCTGTATGTGTGAGAGCACAAAACCCACAAAACGGGAGCAAGGTCAAGATGGAAATAAAAATATTCAGACCGCCCCACCGGCGATCTTGAGTGACATCAGTGCCGCGAAAGTACGCACCCCCTTCTGACATGTTGACCCCGGCTACTTGGTCATCCGCCGGCATTTTTAAAAACGACCGGCGCGTTACTTTTCGCCCTCGGCATCGTCCCTCGGGTCGTCAGCCGACTGTCTTTGAGAACGGCAGTGCTCCACAAAGGATGCGAGGTCACCACCGAGACCGAGATTGAGAAGCTCGAGAGGGTAGCGGTTGGCTGTGGTTGCGCTGGCGGCACCTCCGAGAGGGAGCCTCAAGCCTTCCTCTTGCTCGCCCCGACCAGTGACCAGTTTCACCACTGCGCCACCGGGCGTTTTTGTGAGATCAGAATCAGGGGGAAGATTCTCGCCAAAATTTGGGTCCCTGTGGAGAGTGAACGAGAGATTCGGTTGGTCTTCGATACGGACCTCAATTCGTCCCAATCAAAAAGAAGGGGATCGGTGGAGGGTCCCCAAAGGCCAAAATCAACGATGTAAACCCGTTCGTTCAGAGATACGTAGACATCAAAAACATCTAGAAAGAGATCACGGTCCAGCCAAATGATAAGCATGCAGACAAGAGGGAATCGGGAAGCGCGTCCTAACAACGGCCTGCCAAAACTTCTCAATTGTGTCGCTCAATTGGCCTATGCTCTTTTTCAAATGCGGAAAGTGGGTTGCCTCGCGCTGGGAGATTGCTGCAGGGAGGTGGATGGTGTGGGCGACAATTGGCCAGAGCAACCAACAGACCAAGAAGTCTTCCCTCTCGGACAAAACAGCGGAACTCGTTGGAATGGTGGAGGGCAAAATACTTTCGGAGGACGAGCACGTATGGGACGTGGGGTTGAGTCGAAAACAGATCAGTCGAAGCAGCTGGCTCTGAGGCAGTTGTGGTGGGAGCCGGGGGCTGTGCCAGTCGGCAGTTCTCGTAGGGATAGTGAAGATCGTGGGTAATCATATCGGAGCCCTTCAAGAGGAGCATCACGTCGGTGGGAGATTCACATTTGAGAGTGTGGGTTGCACAAATCCAAGCTGCATCCTATAACAGGCACGATGGTGAACGAGGGCAAAATAACGCCCATACCTTCGGGGAGCTCCAGTTCAATTTGGGGAACGCGGAGCCACCAAGCATTTCGATTGTATCAGAAATTTCCTTCTCAAGTTCGGGGAACTGAGGTGGCTGTGCAGTGGGGGCATCATCGCCGGCTGTCGACCAGGCGCCATCGGAATCATCATCGTCTTCTGTTTCGCCTTTGGGGAGATCCTCCCCGTCACGGGGAAGGTGAATCCCATCAGATCGGAGGTACGCAACAAACGGGTCGGGGAGCGGGATCACATGACTTTTGAAGGTGTACTCGCGAAAAAGTGGGTACCAGGAGGTAAATTGGCAGGCATTCACCGATTCTACTGTCTCAAAAAAGGTCTCATCCGAGCAGGACGAGGACGTTCCGTCGTCCACTTTCTGATGCTCCTCCTTGGATTCCGTCTGAGTGGTGAGCATAACCGGGACAAGCGCGGCCATCTTCGTCCAGGCGGCCCTGTGCACGCAAGGCATCCGTGAGGCATGTCCTTCCTGGGACAGTTAGCAGCTCGCATGAACGATTTCCGAAAAAGACCCGGGGCACCTGCAGACAGCGCGGGGTCCCGGGCAGATCCATCACTCCTTGTGCTCGGTCTGTCCTCCTGGGCATTTCTCCGGAAATTGTTTGCCTTTTAAGGCGATGCGTATTCTGGGAAGCGGAGCCTGATTGCACGTTTTCAAAATAAAGATATTGAAGATCTACAAAAGGGCCTCGCTCTCGATTTCACGACCATCGATTCGGAGGAGGACGGTCTGTCTCAGTCTTGTTTTTGCTCTTCACACCTCCTCCCTCCGAACGTTAGACCTTGGGCACTTGAATATTTGGGCCCTGTCGGGGGATGGCGATGGTACGGAGCCTCTTCTCGACTTGGTCCTGCAGCCCGAGAGGCTCAGCCAGACGGGGGTTTTGATTGTGCTGGACTGGTCCCGGCCCTGGTCGATGCTGCCCTCGCTGCGGCGCTTCCTGCGCATCCTCAGGTGGCGCCTGGGGGTCGCCGCCCAGCAGCCGGCCATCCTGGGCGCCCGGGCTGCCCGTCTGTCGCCCCACCCCCTCTTCGTTCCCCTCCCCTGGAGCCTGCCCTGGGTTCGCTTCCCACACTTGTCCTGAGGCGTCATCATGTCCGCTGTTCGGGGCGCGTGTTGGGCGTTCCCCAGTGGCCAAGTGGCTGCAGGCGCACCGGTACCAGGACCCCCTGACGGCCGAGGAAAGCCCCGCCCCATCGCCGTCGCCGCTGCCGGCCGGCCCGTCGGATCCCTCGCAGCCCTCGGCCCTCGCAGCCGCTGCTCCCGAGGGCGGGGCCACGCCCAGCCCCGCGGGGGAGCTCCCGGCGATGCCCCTGCACCCGGGCACACTGGCGGGGGGCCTGGGGGTGCCCATCGTGGTGGCGCTGAACAAGGCCGACCGCATCGGGGCCGTCGAGAAGGAGCGCCGGTACACCGACGCCCACTTCGACTTCATCCAGCGCCACCTGCGCATGTGCTGCCTCGAGGGTCCGCCTGCCCCCGCCCCCTGCTGCCCACTCTGCTGCCCCCTGCTCTGCTGCCCCCTGCTCTGCTGCCCCCTGCTCTGCTGCCCCCTGCTCTGCTGCCCCCGCCTCCGTCTTCCACCCCCTCACGTGCTCTTTCCACCGACCGCGGGGTGCCCCTCTGGTGGCTCGGCCGTGGGGCGGGGGCGCAGTCGGGGCCCCGCTGGTGTCGGTCTCGGCCAAGCACGGCTCGGGGGCGGCCCTCCTGCTGCAGACCATCCGAAGCGTGCTCGTCCCGGGCTGCCCCGCCCCCGCCCAGCGGCCTCAGGTCCGCACCCCCCTCCGGTCCGTGGCGATCCTCACCGGGCGCCTGGCTGCCCCGTGTGGGCGCAGCTGCTGGAGCGGAGCTCGCTCTACGTGCCCTTGGGCTGGGACTCCCTCTCCAAGATGCGGCTGCTGCTCCCGCCCGCCGCTCCCGGCCCCAGCCCAGCGGGCGCCCTGATGGCCGAGTTCGAGGGCCCCGGCATGGCCGGCCCCCGGACCGAGGGCGGGGCCCCTCAGGACGGCACCGCCCAGGGCGGTGAGTCCCCGCCGCCGCCCGCGGGGCCGCTGGAGGGGGACGGCGACCGGGAGGAGGCCGCCCTGAGCAGCCGGGCCAAGCGGCAGCTGGAGGAGTGGGACCAGCTCCTCGGCTCGGCCGACCCGGCCCCCAGGGTCCGCCCGCCCTCCACCCCCCCCCCCCCCCCCCCCCCCCCCACACACACACACACACGTGCCCCACTCCTCCCTTCCCACGCCCCAGCTGGCTGCCCGGCCGGAAATGCCCCAGCTCGCTCAGGAAGACGGCGACTTCCTCAGCCGCCACAAGGTCCGCCCCCACCCGCCCTGCTCGGCTCGGCTCCTTGGGACCGCCTTCGGCTGCCCCGTCGGCTCCGTCGGCTCCGTCGGCTCCATCAACCGGCCTTCGGCTCTGGGCTCTGGCGGGCTGTGTGGTGGCGGCGCAGAAAATCATCGACCAGCGCGGGCCGTCGGCCTCTCCGGCCATGGGGGCGGCGGGCTCCGGGGCCGCCCGGCCGTCGCCCCTGCTGGCCACCGCCCGCACCCCTCCCCATCCCCTCCCTCCCCTCGCCCGCCCCGGCCAGCTCCCAGGCCGCCTCCGCCGGGCCCTCCGCCGACCGCCCGAGTTCGGCCGAGCCCTCGCCCACACCCTCCCTGCCCCCCCTGCCCGGCACGGCCCGCAGCGCCCATCCCACCCGAAGGCCCGCCAAGGTCCGCCACCCAAGCGCAGCCTCCCCCACGGCCCGTGGTGCCACAAGCCCCCATGATCACCCCCTCCCCTCCTCCTCCCTCCCCGCCGGCAGCCCGCCATCGGGGCCTCGCCGGACTCGTCGCGGGAGATGGTCTCGAACTTCTTCAGCACGCTGCTCAAGAACAAGCGGCCCAGCCCGGCCCCGGCCCCTCGGCCTCGCCGGCCCCCTCGACCACCCCGCCGCCCTCGGCCACCCCGCCCCGCCAGCGCCGCCCAGCCATAGCCGCCGCCGCCGCCCCCCCCCCCCCCCCCCCCCCCCCCCCCCCCCGTTAAAGCCACTCTTCCTCCCCACCCCGACCCCGACCCCATCCCTCCCGCTTGCCCGCCGTGGTTTGCCTGCCGGGCAGCCCAATAATAACCGCTGCGCCACATGGTCCCCGCTGCGCCCCGGGCCCCGCAACGGCGGAGCCGCCGATGACTTGGCCCGAGTGCACAACCCGCCCCCGGGTGGAGGCATCCTCCCGCCCATCCGCCGCCCCGGGGTGGTGGCCCCCTCGCCCATCCGCCCCAAATCGCAGCTGGAGCCTCGCATTCTGGAACCCCAATGAAGGGGATTTTTTTTTTTTGGGAAGGGATCACTCAGCCAGCGGCCTGTGCGGACGGATGGGTTCCGCTACTGGGCCTCCTAATCCCGCCGCCATCCAGAAAAGGAGAAGGTGCAGGTGCAGGGGTGAGGGTCGGCCATCCTGCCGCCTCGACCAAGCGCACCAGGGGCGGAGACGGGGCGGGGGGACGGGGCGGGGGGACGGGGCGGGGGACGGGGCGGGGGACGGGGCGGGGGACGGGGCGGGGGGGACGGGGCGGGGGGGGGGGGGGGGGGGGACGGGGGGACACGACAGACCGGAAGGCCGAAGGCGAAGATCTTTGTGGTGTAGATGCCCGATCCGCCAAAGTTATCCGTCTGCGGGGGGGGGGGGGGGGGGGGGGGGAGGAGGAGGAGGAGGAGGAGGGGATGGGAGGAGAGGAGCGTGAACAAGGCCGTCCATTCCGCGGGGGCGCCCCAGCACGGACCACGACATACTTGACGTAGCGGGCGACCATCCCCGCCCCGGGGCCCACCAGGGGCGCCGGCCGGCTGGTGATCTGTGCGATGGGCAGGCCAGCCAAGCCCTCGGGCAGGTCGAAGAGGTGGTCCCCGCCCCGCTGCTCGAGCTCGGCATCCACGACCTCCGTCCAGCGCTCCTTGTCCGGGGACAGCCAGATCTGGATATCTGTCGGAGCGGCGCACCAATAAGAAATTCAGGCATCCAGCGGGGCGACAGACGCTTGGGATTTTGGTTATTCTCCCCATGGAGGTAGATCCCCACTCGGTAGATGCGGGAGGGGGCAGCAAAGCGTAAGATGACGTGCTGAGGAACTAAACGCACAATAACCATGTCAGAAGAAAGGCTCGTGAATACAGACGTTGCTTGCTCACGTCAGTGAACCAGCAGAGTGTCGGATCGCGAGTAAGGAGGTTCAAACACCTCGATTCATGATGGCTGGGGAAGAACAGAGAGTCGTCCTGTCCTGAAAGAAAAGAGGGGGACACAGACTATTGGCTCGAGAATTCTTCAATCGCACCTCCGTTCTCGGTAATCGTGAGATTTTTCAACATTGTTTGAAAAAAAAAAATGAATCAAACCGGGGCGCCAGCTGCCATTTGATTGGACCAGTCCGCTTGTTTTTTTTGTGTTTTTTGATTTTCCTGATTGCGTATTGGCAGAGGTTTTTCTGTGACAAATGCCCAGGAAGGCCGGTCCGAAGCCTGAGCCCACTTCAACTCGCCCTCGTCGTGCATGCCGTGACAAAAATCCTGAACCGGAGCCGGAAAAAGAAAAGGAACCAGAAAAAAAGGAAAAGAAGTCAACAAAGGCCAAGCGCACTGCGACCAAAGCTAAGGCAGAGGAACCGCGAAAGAAACCGCGCGAGGAAGTGATTTCTGAAGAGGATGAAGAGGTCGCAGAAGAGGTGGTTGCCGAAACAAAGGTTTGTGTTGTTGTCATCTATCTTTTCGCTCATACCCGCGAAGAGCAAGCGTGGGAAAAAGAAGGAGTCCGCTCCGCCGGGCATGCACCCCGCCATTTCTGCCCGCATCCAAGAGCTGGTAGCCCAGTTCCGGGCACAGGACCAGGCCGATACGAGTGCAGCTCCCGTGGGCGAAGACGAGGTGGCGCCCTTCGATTTCGCCATGCTTCCGGCGGGGATCCTGCAAGATGTGTTCTGCTTCGTGTCCTTCGAGACGGTCACAGTGCTCTCGCACGGTCTGCTCCGCCTCTGGGGAACCTGCCTGCGGGCCAGCTGCTCGAACTCAATTTCGGCTGACATTCTTCCCGCTTGTGGACTGGGCCGGGGCCGGGGCCGGGGCCGGGGCCGGGGCCGCAGTGTGCCATGCGTGGCGCGAGATCGTGCTGCATGAGGTCATCCGGTTGCGGACCCTGCCGCTGCTGGGCACCCGGCAGCAGATCCAGTACGGGGGCTACTACATGGGGCCGGCACGCTACACCTGCACCGCGGACACGGGCCGGGTGCAGGGCCTGATCAAGTACGCCATCCACCTGCGGGACGACCTGGCCGTCGAGCCGCCCCGGGACCTGCTGGTCTCGAGCAGCCTCGTCCCGACCCTGTGCGCCCCCGTCCGCCCGCCCGCCGTGGGGCTGGAGGATCTGCTCAAGCGGATGCCCCACCTGCGCTCCGTCCGGGTGGCCGTCAGCGAGGTCAACCAGCCCATGATGGCGGTCGTGGCCCCCATCCTCCCCCTGCTCGGTCCGCCCCCCCCCCCCCCCCCCCCCCATGCCCCGTCCACGTTGGGGTCCTGCCGTCTGACATCGGTCCGCCGGTGGTGGCGGGTGCGGTCCCAGGGCGCCACTGCAAGAACGTGACCCACCTGAACTCGGTGCCCTTCCCCGTCGGGCCCGGCGCGGTGGTGGGGTCGGTCGACGTGGCCGACCTGGCGAGGCTCTTCCCGCGCCTGGAGGCGGCCCTCCTCGACCACACCTTCGCCTCGACCATGGACAGCCTCAAGTCCGCATGCGCACTCGCATACACACACACGCTCACCCGGCCGGGGTGTTTGAGCGGTTGCCAATGCTCATCATCACCGTGTCACTTGGCTTTGGGCTGGGTGGCTGGTGGTCCCAGGGACGGCGGCGCCCCGCGCTTCGAGGAGCTGGCCCAGCTGCGGTCCCTCTCGCTGCCCTTCATCCTCCCCGATCCTGACAGCAAGGTCGCCCCCCGTGCCCGGGCCCTTCCACCCAGCCACGGCCCGGGCACGCTTCACGATGCCTCACGATGGGCGCGGGCACGGCGCACGATGACTGACGGGGCGCTGGGATGACGCGCGGACGGGCAGACGGGGGCCTACCGGGAGCTGTTCGAGGATGTGCTGCCCCGGTGCGGGCAGCTGCGCCGGCTGCACCTGGTCGACCAGTTCGTCTCGACGGTGGCCCAGCCCTCGTTCGGCTTCGGCCGGGTGCCCGCGGACCGGCCCCAGGACCCGGCACCCCTGCTGGTGGCCCTGCGGGGCTGCGGGCCCACCCTGGCCGTGCTCAAGCTGGCCCTGACCGAGAACGTGCCCGTGCCGGCCCTCTTCGAGCTGCTCTCCCAGGCCGCCCCGGGCCTGAACACACTCGAGGTGGCCCTCCGCAAGCGGCCATCCACCGGGCCCATGTCCGGCCCCCTGCCTCTGCCTCTGCCTCTGCCTCTGCCGCTGCCTCTGCCCTGTGGCGGGCTGGCCTCATCTGCGTGGGCCGCATGGCGGGCGGGGGCGGCAGGTTCGGCATGCCCCCTCCGGCGCCCGCGGGGACTTCCGTGGTCACGCTCGCCCACCCGGCCCTGGCGCGGCTCTCGATCATGGCCAACCCCACCTTCGGGCTCACCCTCCGCCTGGCCGCCCCCGCCCTCCAGGCCTGCAGCGCCCCCCCACGGGCCTCCTGGGCGCCTCCTCACTGGGGCCCGTCGGGCTCCTGCCCCGCCGCTCCCTGGGCTGCCGGGGCCTCTGGGCTCACGATGGTTGCTGGCTGGGCGGGGCTGGGGGCGGGCGCAGCACCTGGGGCTGGTGGTCAGCGGGTTCGTGAGCGAGTGCCCCTCGGCCCACCTGCAGTCGGTCCCGTTCGCCGTCTTGGCCACCCGCGACGCCGTGGATAACTTCCTGTCCTTCCTGGTCCGCCCGCCCACCATCCTCCTTTCCTTTCCTGTCCTGCCTGGCCCGCTTGGGCACGCCCCTTGTCCCTTCCTCCCTCTCTTGGGGACTGCCGCGGGGCTGCCGGCCCCTCACATGGCCCGGTCCCTTGTCGGTGGCTGGCTGGCTGGCTGGCTGGCTGGCTGGCTGGCTGGGGGCAGAGGACCTCGGGGGGGCGCGTGCAGGCGGTGACCTTGTCGCAGCAGTGTACCGACACGACCATTGGCCAGGGCCCGGCGGTGGCCGACCCGCGAGTGATGTACTTCGGCGGGGGCGTGGCGGGCGCGGGTGCGGTTCCCATCCGGCCGGCCTCCGAGGACCCGCCCGTGCCGCGGGCCTTCTTCGCCTCGGCCGACCTGCCCCCCGCGGCGGCGGCCTGCTGGAAGCTCGACCAGGGCGGCGCCCCCGACCCCGCGCGGGCCCTGCCGGCCGCCCGGGGGCCTGTCAAGGATGGCTGGCAGACGGTGGACTTCCTGCCCATCCTCCACCGCCAGCTGGCTGCCGCGACGGCCGTCCCGCTGGTCTGCCCGGGCGCCCCCCCGTGCCACCCCGCCTTCGGCTCGCCTGTCCGGACCCTGGCGCCCCCTCGCCTGCCCATACCTGGGCTCCCCTGGGTCCCTCGGCACTCATCATCCCCCTCATTCGGGGCTCGGCTGGGGCTGCTGTGCGGATCGGGGCGGGCGGGGCAGGGCGTGGCCGGTGGGGATGTGGGGCTGAGCTGCCTCCGCGAGCTCGACCTGCGCTTCCCGGCCCGCACCAACTTCCAGGTCGGTCGCCCGCCCCGCCCACAGCTCCCGCCCACCGGCACAGCCCCCACCGGCACAGCCCCCACCGGCACGGCCCCCACCGGCACGGCCACCGGCACCTTGTGGCGCTTGCTGCTCACCGCTGGTTGGGCGGGGCGGGGCGGGGCGGGGCGGGGCACGGCCTGGGGAATGGGCGCGGGGCGGTGTGTGGGGGGCAGTCGATGGGGATGGCGCGGGTGCGGCGGGGCTACCGCCACGTCCAGCTGGAGCTCGAGGGCTGCCTCTTCGACGCGCCCGCCCGGGCCCGGGTGCGGCTGGCCCTGAGCCACCCGGCCCTGGAGAAGGTGCGCCTGGGGGGCTTCCAGTGCGGCGAGCTGCTCCTCGACCTGCCCGCCCTGCGGGCCCTCTCCGTCTACGAGGCCGTCGTCAAGGGCGACATTTACGCTGGTCCCTGACTCCGCCCGCTCCTCCTTCCTGCCCTCCTTTCCATCCATCCACCCATCCATCCACCCATCCATCCATCCACCCATCCATCCATCCCTCCATCCATCCATCCCTCCATCCATCCATCCATCCATCCATCCATCCATCCATCCATCCACCCATCCATCCATCCATCCTTCCCTCCATCCATCCTTCCCTCCATCCATCCATCCATCCATCCATCCATCCATCCATCCATCCACCCATCCATCCATCCATCCATCCATCCATCCTTCCCTCCTGCCCGTACTGCGCCTGACCCTTCGACCATTCCCCTTTGTCCGACCCTCATCTGCCCTGGCCATCCTTTGTCCCCTGCGCTCCGACCCTGGCCCTGCCTGACCCTGCCTGACCCTGCCTGACCCTGCCTGACCCTGCCTGACCCTGCCTTGACCCTGCTCCCATGCCGCGGGGCCCCTGCCTGACCTGCCCCCCCCCCCCTGCCCCCCTGCCCCCTGCCCCCCTGCCCCCTGCCCCCTGCCCCCTGCCCCCCCCTGCCCCCCGCCCCCCCTGCCCCTGCCCCCCCTGCCTGCCCCTGCCCCTGCCCCCTGCCCCTGCCCCTGCCCTCTGCCCTCTGCCCTCTGCCTCCCTCCCCCTGCCCCCTGCCCCCTGCCCCTTCCCGCGGCCCCTCGTCACTCACCCGGCACTCACCCCGCACCCATGCCCGCACCCATGCCCGCACCCATGCCCGCACCCCCGCACCCATGCCCGGCAGCGTACGCGCCGCAGCTGTTCGACATGCAGATCTACCGGTGCGTGCTGCAGTTCCACCGCGAGGCCACCCTGCCGCCCGGCGACCGGGCCGCTGAGGGTGCCGCTTCTGGCGGCGGGGAGGACGACGCGGCCCTGGCGGCTGCTCTGCAGGCCGAGGAGGACACCGCCGCCGCCGCCGCCGCCACCACCACCACCACCGCCACCGCCGCACCGATGGCCGTCGAAGGGGCCGCCGAGGGGGCTGCCCCCGCGGCCACGGAGGAGGAGGAGGAGCCTGACGCCGGTCAGCTCGCCTCCTCCGGTCCCGGCCCCCCGGCTCCGGCTCCGGCTCCCTGCCCCCTGCCCTCGGACCCCGGCTGACTTGGTTGTGGCGGGCCTCTGCTGGCCGGGTGGGGGCGTGCTGGGGTCGGTCCAGGTCCGGGCAGGCGGACCCGGGGCCGTGGCAAGGCCAAGGCCGCCGCCGCCAAGGCGCCCAAGGCGGCCCCCGCCAAGGCGGCCCCCAAGGCCGAGCAGGACGAGGGCGAGGGCGAGGGGGAGGACGACGACCAGGAGGCCCCGGCCGACGCCGACGGGGACGTGGAGCGGATCATGCTGACGGCCGAGCAGCACCTGCGGACCCAGTGCCCGGCCCCGCACCTGGCCTCGCTCGAGCTGACCGGGGTCGGGTCGGCCGACCTGCTGCGGCTCGACATGCCCCGCCTCAGGCGCCTCCTCGTCGCGGGCAACCACAGGGTCCGCACAACCACACCCACAGCCACACCCACAGTCCCGAGCACCGAGCACCGAGCACCGAGCACCGAGCACCGAGCACCGAGCACCGAGCACCGAGCACGGACATTGCCTGGCTGGCATGGACGGCCTCACCGGGTGCGCATGCCTCCCGGGCTGGCTCACCATGAGCGCCTGGGCGGGGCGGGGCGGGGCGGAGCAGCTGGACACGGACACGCTGCTGACCTGGACGCCGATGGAGGCCCTGGAGGAGCTCGTCCTGGACAGCAACCCCGAGGCGCTCTACCCCAAGTTCCTCAAGGCCCTCTGCATCGCCGCCCCCAACCTCAAGGTCCCGCCCCCCGCGCCCGCCCATCCGTCACGCCCGCACACCCAGACACACACGCCCATATACGCACACCATACGCACACCCAGACACACACGCCCATATACGCACACCATACGCACACCCACCCCACCCGCCTCCCGTCGCCCACGCACGCACCAACGGGCCTCATCGAGATGACGACGCGGGGCGGGGCGGGGCGGGCAAGGGCAGGGCGGGGCGGGCAAGGGCGGGGCGGGGCGGGGCGGGGCGGGGCGGGGCGGGCATGCAGATCCTGAAGTACGGCTGGAAGTACCGCCAGCTGCGGCTGTACGACAAGGACCTGCTGATGCTGGCCCGGGGCATGCCCCGCCTGGAGGCCCTCGAGCTGTGCGGCATCCACCGGGTGACCGCCTCGGGGGTGGCCGACTGCCTGCTGGCCGCGTCCCACCTGCGCCGGGTGGTGCTCTACGACGCCGAGATCAAGAGCACCCAGGCCCTCCTCGCACACCCCGTCCTCAAGCCCTTCGAGGGTCCGCCACCCCGCCCCCACAGCTGCCACAGCTGCCACCGCTGCCACCGCTGCCACCGCTGCCACCGCTGCCACCGCTGCCACCGCTGCCACCGCTGCCACCGCTGCCACCGCTGCCACCACCACCCCTTGGCCTCCCCTCCTCGCTCCCCTGGTGCCCGTTGCCCATGGACGATGGGGTCGGGTGATGGGGGTCGGGTGATGGGGGTCGGCGGTCGGCGGATGCCGCCCAGATCTGGTCGACCTGCGTGTGGAGCCGATGGACGCCTGGTCGCCGGCCTTCGAGACGGCCTCGCCCGTCCGCCAGGCGGCCGAGGGGCCGGCCGGCAAGCAGCACACCCACCAGCAGTTCCTCCGCAAGATGGCAAAGGTCGCCGCCGCCGCAGGCGGCCCGGCCGCACCCGCCGCCGCCCCCGACAAGCACGCCAGCCAGCGGGACGCCCGCTTCCTCAAGCGCCAGCAGCGCCGCTCCCGCTTCCAGTCCGCCACCCACCCCAACCAGCAGCCTCCCCGTGGTGCCTGCGTGGTGCCTGCGTGGTGGCCGTGCCCCCGGGAGCCGCGGCGGTGGGCTCACGGTGCCCTCGGCTGGGCTGGGCTGGGCTGTGGGGGCGGGGGCGCAGGACGGCCCAGTACGAGATGCAGATGGTTGCCGAGCACCGGGAGCGGGGCTGCGCGCACAGCCTCCTCTCGACCACCCGCCACCTGCCCGGCCTGCGGGGCTTCCTCCTCGACCCCGCCCACAACCAGGTCCGCCCCACCCGCTCCCGCCTCCGCCCGTCCGCCCGCCCGGGCAAACGAGACCGGGCAAACGAGACGCAAACAGCAAACCCTGCCAGACCCACGCTCATGCCCGCCTGCCCGTCTGCCCGCCCTGCCCGTCTGCCCGTCTGCGCGTATCGCCAGCGGCCGTACCCGCGGATTGTCAGCGCCCAGCTGGAGTCGCAGCAGTCCCAGTACCCCGTCCGCCCCGTGGCCCCCTCCCTGCCCTGCCCTGCCCTGCCCCCTTCCCCTTCCCCCTTCCCCCTTCCCCCCTTCCCCCCTTCCCCTTCTTGCCCCGTCCCGCGCGCCTTTCCCGTGCCCGTTCCTGTGGCTGCTGCTGATGGGGGTCCGGCCTGTGGGCGCGTGTGGGGGGCGGGCGGGGCGGGGGCAGGGGATGGTCTACTACGGGTGGCGCGGGGCGAGCACGGCGGGCGACTGGGTGAGCAGCCTCGAGGACGCCACCTGCCCCATGATGGCCGGGGGGACCATGTCCTGGCAGGGCAGCACCCCCATGGTGGAACCCCTCCACGAGGTCTTCGTCGGCGGCGACGCGGCCGAGGCGGCCCAGCTGGCCCTCGGGGCAGCATCCGCATCCGCGTCCGCATCGGCCCTCGAGGCCGCCGGGGGGCCGCCCCGGCCGACCCTGGGCCGGCGCAGCCTGAGCAGCGTCACGGGGCTCCTGCCCGCAGCGGGCGGGGCCGCCGGGCCCGAGGAGGGCGACGCGCTGGTGGGGGGCGAGTTCGACTCGGCCCTCGTCCGCGAGGACATTGTCCCGTTCACGTTCGACTTCTAGCCGGCCAGGCCAACCCCCGCCCCGACCTCACCGCCCTCCCCGGGAGGATCTCTATACAGCCACCCGGGGCGGGCCGGGTCCCAGCCCTCCTGTCCCTGTCTGGTTCTCATGTTGTCTGGTTCTCTTGGAGTTGTCCCGATGATGCTGTCCCTGTCTGGTTCTCTTGTAGTTGTACCAATGATGAGCAAGCGCAAACGACATGCTCTTGGGAACCGCCGGGTGGGTCGATGACGACTGTGCACGACTCCGACTCCCAGGGGCCCCTCAGTCGGACGCCGGGGCGGCGACCGGGGGCTGCGGGACGGCCAGCGGGGAGGGCGAGGCAGCCAGCGGGGAGGGCGAGGCGGCCAGCGGGGAGGGCGAGGCTGCGGGGTGGCCCGTGGGGGCGAGGCGGAAGAGGGCCCGCATGGAGAGGTGGTCCGAGGGGAAGCCCTCGCTGGGCAGGGCCGTCTGGGCCCGCAGGGCGGCCTCGGGGGGCAGGTCCAGCACGGCGACGGGCTCCAGGTGGGCCGAGCAGGGGTCGAAGACCAGCCCCGCCATCGCCCGCCGCCAGTCGGGCGGCACAGGCCGCGGCCGGCTGTAGAAGATGTAGTCCAGCGTCTGTGCGCAGATGTGGGGAGATGGGGCAGGGGCACGCGAGGAGGGGAGGGGCACGTGAGGAGGGGAGGGGCACGTGAGGAGGGGAGGGGCACGCGAGGAGGGCAGGGCAGGGGGCGGTGGAGGGCGAACCCCGTTGAATTCGGCCACGAAGTTGGTGTACGGGGGCTCCCGGCCGAGAACCTCCCGGTAGGCACTGCGGAGGGGCAGCCCCACCGGGCGGAACTCGGCCCCCGGGACGGCTGGCGGCGGGTAGTAGGGCAGCAGGGCGGCCGCGTCGCCCTGGGTCGTCAGCAGCCCGTAGGCGGGCAGGGTGGGCAGGGTGTTGGTGTCCCCGCAGATGACCGTGCCCACGTCCAGGAAGCACGGCCGGGCCGGGGCGGCCGGGGCGGCCGCGTGGAGGCGGCCCATGACCTCGGCCCGGAGGCAGTTCATCCCCCAGGCCAGATAGCGGGCCTGCTCGACCTTCACGTCGGGGCACTTCGGGTCCCACTGTTCCAAGCCCGCCCGCCAGCGCCCAGAAGGCCGATTAGAACGAGCCGCCCCGAAGAGCGGGAAGGGGGAAGGGGAGGGGGAGCAGACGTAGAGGTGGGTGTTGCCCAGGAAGAGCAGCCGCTTGGGTTCATCGCCTGCTGCCGGGGCGGCCACCGGAGCGAAGTGGAAGCGCTGCAGGGCCGCGTGGGTGGCGGCCGTGGGGCGGGGAAGCTCGGACTCGCAGGCCGGGGGCGGGGTGGCCCGGGGGGCGCACGCCTGGGCAGGTCCGACCCACTCGAGGCAGGCCAGCTGGCCAATGTTGTTCCGCAGGTAGTCCCAGAAGTGCTCGCTCTCCCGCCCCACGGGAAAGTCTTTCCGAGAGCGCGGGATGGCGTTGTACTCGAGGGTCCCGTGGGCCACCGGGCGGAAGCTGCGGTGCGGTGCGGCCCGTCAGCAGCGGCCGGCGGGCAGCGGGCAGACCGGGAGCGCCGGTAAAAGATGGCACAGCCATCGGTTTTACTTCCAGTGCGCTTGGAGTAAATCCCAGCCCACTCCGGGCTCAATGCCTTCGAGAGTTGCTCAAAGAAATCTAACTGGGATGAGGATGCAACATAAATGTGCGCATGTTCATGTTGCGGTCGACCTCCTGGAGAAGGAAAATATCTGAGCTTTGAGAGTATAGTTCTTCCACAAGGAGAGTGAATCGAGAGCTGAAGTCAAGCGATTGAGGAGAACAGTACGGGAAAAAACTGGAATCAATATAACAATGGGCCAATACGTTGTATGTTGTCACACTCAGCGAGGCCGAAGCTGCCTCTTCGCCGTCACGGAAGGCCCAAGAGCGCTGAAAGATGGGTTTGGTGTCCGCCATAAATTAACGGGCGGCTAGAACACGGGAGATTCTGCTCTGTCCGTTGTTCCGACCGTCCCTCGCCCCCTGGCATAGAAACCAAAAAACACGGCCAACTGCCGCACACGAAACAGAACAACCAGAAGGAACATGGATACCAGCCGCCGCCAAAGAGAAGCCACGCTGCGGGGCCGTTGGTCTCAGCAACCACCTTGGAGTACCGGACACCCACCCCTTCAGCGGACACCCCAGATGTTGGCCTCACTCGTCGAGGGCGGTGGCTTGGGCGAGCTGCGACCAAATCGTGGCGCCCACCTTGGGGTCGGCGCATTCGTCCTTGACGGGTTTGGGCACCCAGATGTGCCAATAGCCCGAAGGGTGGGCGTCGCTGGGCTGGTCGAGGCGTGGGTCCGTGGCCAGGGCAACGACCGGCAGGCACGAGGTGGCGGGGCTCTTGAAGAAAGCCTGGCGCAGGAGGGGAAAGCAGAGGGAAACAGAGGGCGTCATGGGGCTGCCCGTGAGGACGAAGCGGGCAGACCTTCATGAGGGGCCCCAGAACGGCGCCGATCCAGAGGGGCACGTCACGGGCGATGTTGGTGGCCATGGCCCCGGGGCACAGCGAGAAGCAGAGCGGCCCCTTGGCGGCGGGCGCGGGGGAGGCGAGCGGCCCGGGGGAGGCGAGCCGGCGGCGGAATTCCTGGTACCAGGCGACCAGCACCGACTTGGTGAAGCTGTAGTTTTTGGTGGCCTGGGCCATCCCGAAGGGGCGCGCCTCGAGGATGCGGTCCGTGTGGGCCGCGAGGGAGACCCCGAACCGGTGCGCCTCCGAGGCCACGGCCACCACCCGGGCCGCCTTCCCGTCCGCACAGCCGGCCAGCAGGCCCGCCCGGAGGAACAAGTTGGCCAGCAGGAAGTGGCCCGCCACCAGGCCCAGGGAGCGCTCCATGGGGGCGCCCGAGGGCGTGTGGAAGAAGCGGGCCTCCTTGGGGCAGGCGCCGGCATTCAGGATGACGATCGCCAGCGGGGTCCCGCGAGCGGCCAGGGCCCGCGCCTGGGCCTTGACCATGGTGAAGTTGGTCAGGTCGAGGGCCAGGAGTTCGGCCGTGCCGCACTGGTCGGCGGGGCAGCCCCACCGCCGGCCCATCCGGGCGACCAACTTCTGGGCCCCCGTCTCAATCCGGTTCTTCACAAGGGCTACAGGTCGACCGAAGACGTGCCGGTGGGGAGGCGGTCAGGGGTACAGGATGGTGATGGCACGATAACGATCCATGCACAGACCGGGAGGAATTTCCCAGGGGGGGGAGAATGGGTTGCATGCAGCAATGGTATGAGCGCCAAGGGCGCATAAATGAACTGCTGTTGCATAACCCAGCCCACTGTTTGCGCCAGTGACAAGCACGGTTTTCCCCTTCAGCGAAGTGAAACCGGGGGGCAGGAGTTGGGCTGTCTTGTTGGAGGATCGACTCAACAGAGTGGCCCAATAGCCTCGAGGAACAAGCCAAAAAACGGAACACAATAAAATCAAGAGCCCCAGAGAAACACCCAATACAAGGGCCATTTTCAAACCGGACTTTTTTCAGGCGAAGACAGCCCTCTATACCGCGGAGGAAGTCAATATCTTTTTTCCGAGCGCTTGCACAGAAATGCTCGCGCTCTTCCTTCTTTTTTCGGTTGCTTTGGGTGCTCTAGAGTGCCCGGCCAACCTCTATGCCTGCTCACAATTGAATCGATGCATGCTCTCCCAAGCAGATTGCGAATATGGCGTCTCTCGGTGTTCTGGTGAGACCCGTCTGCAATGCTCGAGACTTGTTTTCATTTTTTTTTCGGTTATTTTTCGACCGATTTTTCCGGTATTTTTTTGTGCTCCTGCAGCATTCTGGTGCAATGCAGCCAAAGGCTGTGCTGCTGGGCCTGGATATTGTTGCGACGAGGGTTATCGCTATTGTCCCAATGGCCAATGCGTTTTGATCACGGAGAAGTGCCCCGCCGATGAAATCGGCCATTGCCCTGCCAACCAAAACCAATTCCATTGTCTCAATGGTCATCCGCTCCGAGATGGATCCTGTGTCTGATTTTCCCCCATTTTTCCGCTGGCAGGAACCTGCGCTACTTGCCCTGAAGACTGCCGGATCACCAAATGCCCCGCCAATGGTCCGTCGGTCGTGCCTCCGTCTGTTCTGGGGCTGTGCTAACGGGGGTCGTGACGGTGCGGTCGCAGCGCCCTACCAGTGCCCCGACTACAGCTGCGCAGCCTCGCTGGAGAAATGCCCCTGCCCGGCGGGCCTGATTCGGTGCCCGTACTTCCCCATGGAGTGCCACATCAACGAGCTCTGCCCCGCCAAGTACTCCCACTGCCCCTTCTACAAGCCCAACCGCTGTGCCAACGGTCCGTCCGCCGCCCCTAGGGCCCCCTCGTGCGTGGCGCGGGCGGGGATGGGCTGGCCTGCTCCCCTGGATGAGCCACGTGCCAGGAAGCATCTGACGAGCCGCCCGACCTCTGCCCCGCCACCCCATCCCCGTCGCTCGTCATCCCCCTGTCGCCCGTCCTGCCAGGCGTCTGCGTTGCCCGGACGGCCTCCTGCCCGGCCGACACGACGGGCCACTGCGGTGCCAATGAGCAGCTCTGCCCGAGCGGCCAGGGCCCCGATGGGACCACGGTCACGGGCGGCTGCACCCCCATCACAGGCGTCGACGGCACCTGCCAGTACGTCAATGGTCCGGCCCCGGGACCAGGCCCAGCCTCCGCCCGCCGTCCTCCAGCCCTGCCCCCCATGCCCCTTGCAACGGCTCGCTCACCCGAGTGCGCATGCCCATGAATGCCCATCTCCATGCCCATCTCCATGCCCATCTCCATGCCCATCTCCATGCCCATCTCCATGCCCATCTCCATGCCCATCTCCATGCCCATCTCCATGCCCATCTCCATGCCCATCTCCATGCCCATCTCCATGCCCATCTCCATGCCCATCTCCATGCCCATCTCCATGCCCATGCCCATGCCCATGCCCATGCCCACCATCCGCATCCGCATCGCTTGCCGGGTTTGGCGTCTGGCCGGGCAGAGTGCCCTCGGCCAAGCCCATCCTGTGCCCCACCGGGCAGTGCGTCCGAGTGGCAGTTCTGCCCGCCCCCACCGACTGCGTCGACTCGCGGCTGCCCTACCGCTGCGAGGGCGGCCTCTGCGTCTCCTCCACCAGCGCCTGCCCGCCCCCCTCCGACCCCACCGTCCGTCCGCCGCATCCCACCCACCCCACCCCATCCCATCCTATCCCATCCTATCCACCCGCTTCCCCCCACCCATCTATACCACCCACGGGCCACCCACGGGGCTGCATGGCGGCCTGCAGGGTGTCTGCCCCACCGAGGCGCCCTACCTGTGCACCAACGGGCTCTGCGTCGAGTACGAGTTCCTCTGCCCGGCCCTGTACAACTGCAGCTGCACCACCCCCGTCCGGTCCGTCCGGCCTGCCCCCAATCATCCACGACGGGGCGCGCGATCCGGTGCTGGGGCGGCCCTTCTGCAGCGGCTCACGGCTAGTGGCTGGTGCTGGCGGGGTGCGGTGGTGCGGGTCCTGGTGGGGCCGGCTGCTGCTGCTGGCTGCTGCTGACTGGTGCTGCTGCTGCTGCTGCTGCTGCTGCTGCTGCTGCTGCTGCTGCTGCTGCTGCTGGCTGCTCTGGCTGCTGCTGGCTGCTCTGGCTGCTCTGGCTGCTCTGGCTGCTCTGGCTGCTGCTGCTGCTGGCGGGCAGCACGTCGAGCGGGGTGTGCAAGGTGGACGACGGCTCGGCCGACGACTCGGGCTCGGCCTGCCCCGCCGGCTGGTCCCGCTGTGCCGTCAACGGCGCCTGCGTCGCAAACGTCACCTCGTGCCCGTCCGTCCCGCCACCCTGCCCCCGCCACCCTGCCCCCGCCACCCTGCCCCCGCCACCCCTGCCCCCGCCACCCTGCCCCCGCCACCCTGCCCCCGCCACCCTGCCCCCGCCACCCTGCCCCCGCCACCCTGCCCCATCCGCCCGATCAGGGGCCACATCTGACCTGTCCGCATGGGGCGCCGCGGCCGTGGGGGGTTGTGTGACGGCCGGGTGGGCCCTGCAGCAACGCGGCCGGGTGCCCGCTGAGCGCACCATACCGGTGCCCGTGCGGCCAGTGCGTGACGGCCGGGGGCACCTGCCCGCCCTGCATCGGGGGCAACGGGTGCAACTCGACCCACCCCTGGCGCTGCTCGTGGGGCAACTGCGTGGCCGACCCGTCCACCTGCCCCGCCTGGAACTACTGCCCCCAGTCGGCCCCCAAGCGGTGCGCCGACGGGTCCTGCGTCCTGAACAACGTCACCTGCCCCGCCACCCTCTGCGGGGCCGTCACATGCGTCACCGGCCAGTGCGTCACCGACCGGTCCGCCCCCCCTCCTCCTCCTCTCCTCCTCCTCTCCTCCTCCTCCACCACCTTCACCAGCGCCCTGCTCCTGCTTCTGCTTCTGCTTCTGCTTCTGCTTCTGCTTCTGCTTGCCGTGGGCTGGCGCTCATCCGGTTTCTCGTGGGGTGGGGCGGGGCGGGCAGGTCGCAGTGCGTCGACTGCACGGGCTGCTCGGGGACGGCCCGGGCTCGGTGCCCCGACGGGAGCTGCGTCAGCGACTACTCCCAGTGCGCCCTGACCATCATCTGTCCGCGCCCCTCCCCTGGCCTCGGGGCCCCCCCTCGCCCCTTTGGCCGCGCCCTGCCTCACGGCTCAGGCCCTGGTGGGGGCTGGTGTGCGAGCAGGCCCCGAGGGGTGGACCCTGTGCGGGAACGGCGAGTGCGCCCGGACCTCGGCCGCCTGCGGGCCCACCTACCCCTGCGCCGGGGTGCGGTGCCCCAACAAGAAGTGCGCATCCTCGCTGGACCAGTGCCAGGACGTGTGCCCCGCCTCGGCCCCCGTCATGTCCGCCCTCGCCCCTCGCCCCTCGCCCCTCGCCCCTCGCCCCTCGCCCCTCGCCCCTCGCCCCTCGCCCCTCGCCCCTCGCCCTCGCCCCTCGCCCTCGCCCCTCGCCCCTCGCCCTCGCCCTCGCCCTCCCACCCGCTCCCCACCCGCTCCCCCACCCGCTCCCCACCCGCTCCCCACCCGCTCCCCCACCCGCTCCCCCTACCCGCTCCCCACCGCTCCCCCCACCCGCTCCCCACCCGCTCCCCCCACCCGCCACCCGCTCCCCACCCGCTCCCCCACCCGCTCCCCGGCGGCCCGGCTGACGGGTGCTCTCGATGGCGGTTGGGGCTGTATGGGCGGGCGGGCGGGCGGGCGGGCGGGCGGGCGGGCGCGGGCGGGCGGGCGGCAGGTGCGAGAACCGGGCCTGCGTCATCGACGTGGCCAACTGCTCGTCGACCCTCGTCTCGGGTTACTGCGGTGCCGGCCGCTACGCCGGTGGTGGTGGCGGTCCGTCAGCCATCCCCCAGCCCCCAGCCCAGCCCAGCCCCCTCCCATCACTCAGCCCTCACCCCTTCCGTCCCTCAGCCATCCGCCGCCTTACCTATCAGCCTTCCCTGCCCCGTCCCTATGCCGCCCCGTCCTATGCCGCCCCGTCCTATGCCGCCCCGTCCCTATGCCGCCCGTCCCTATGCCGCCCCGTCCCTATGCCGCCCCGTCCCTATGCCGCCCCGTCCCTATGCCGCCCCGTCCCTATGCCATCACTCATCGCCCATCACTCATCGCCCATCACTCATCGCCCATCGCCCATCACTCATCGCCCATCACTCATCGCCCATCACTCATCGCCCATCACTCATCGCCCATCACTCATCGCCCATCACTCATCGCCCATCGCCCATCGGCTCCGCTCTGCCTGCGCAGGGTGGGGCGGGTCCGGCTCGGGGTGGAGCCTCTGCCCGGCCAACGCCTCGTACGTCTGCTTCGACGGCCTCTGCGCCCGCAGCCCCAGGAATGCTCCGCCGGCCTGGCCGACTGCGCCGAGCCCAACCCCACCGCTGCGCCGACGGCCGCTGCGTCGCCGACTCGAGCGTCCGCCCTCCGCCGCCCGCCCGCCCCCCCCCCCCCCCCCCACCCCTGCACCGCCACCTGTTGGCTGGCTGCTCACCGGGGGCGCGGCGCGGCCGTTCGCCATCATGGGCCGGGGCTGTGCAGGGCTGCCCCCTGGGGAGCGGCTGCCCGGCCGAGTACCCGCGCCGCTGCTGGGACGGCAGCTGCATCGCCCTCAACGTCCGCACCCCGCACCCACGCCCTGGCCCTTGGCCCTGGCCCTGGCCCTGGCCCACGCACCTCGGCCCCCCATCATCACCGGGCCTCCCGTCATCGCCCTCGCTCATTCCTCTCCTCCCGGACGGGCCATCATCGTGTTGTGCGCGAGCAGGCCAGCTGCACGGCCGAGGTCAACTGCACCCGTGCGGGCGAGGTGCACTGCCCCGACGGCAAGTGCTACCCGGCCGGCCAGTGCCCCGCCTACAACGGCTGCCCGGCCTCGCACCCCATCCTGTGCCCCGACGGCACCTGCGGGGCCGAGGAGGAGGACTGCATGACCCACTGCCTGGGCGGTCTCTACCACTGCGCCGGTCCGCACCCGCACCCGCCTCTCCCCCGTGCCCTCGGTCCCGCCTCTCCCCGTGCCCTCGGTCCCGCCTCTCCCCGTGCCCTCGGTCCCGCCTCTCCCCGTGCCCTCGGTCCCGCCTCTCCCCGTGCCCTCGGTCCCGCCTCTCCCCCGTGCCCTCGGTCGCTCCTCGGGCCGCTGCCTCCTGGATGGCATCTCATCTGGCCGGTGTTCCTGGATGGCATCTCATCTGTCATCTGGCCGGTGTTCCTGGATGGCATCTCATTTGTCATCTGGCCTGTGACATCTCATCTGGCCGGGGCTGGCGGGCTGGCGGGTCCGCAGACGGCCGGTGTGAGGCCAACTTCACGGCCTGCGGGACGACCGCCAACGCGGCCAAGCCGGGCTGCCTGCGGTTCACCCAGACCACCAGCGGGGCCCGGATGGCCATCCCCAACGCGGCCGGCGACCAGACCATCGGCGTCGCCGTCGCCCCCGCTTACGCCATCATGAAACGTCTGCCCCCCGCCCTCTGCACACCATCCCATCGCCCTCGGCACCCCATCCCATCGCCCTCGGCACCCCATCCCGTCGCCCTCGGCACCCCATCCCGTCGCCCTCGGCACCCCATCCCGTCGCCCTCGGCACCCCATCCCGTCGCCCTCGGCACCCCATCCCATCGCCCTCGGCACCCCCTCGCCCTGCCCGCCGGCTCACGGGCCGGGTCCGCCTGTTGGCTGCTGGGGGGCGGGGCCGGTGCCGGTGCCGGTGCAGCGACGAACCCCGTGCAGACGCCGCCCATCCGGATCTGCTCGGTGGCGGACAGCTTCGTGCGCAACTACACGGCCCTGACCGACTACATGGTGGCGCCCCTGCTGCAGATCACCACCGACCCGGCCATCACGGTGCCCTTCCCCCGCCAGCAGGCCATGACCATCTCCCTCAAGCCCACCGTCGCCATCGCCATCGCCACCGCCACCGCCACCGCCCGCCGCAACGGGATCTCGGACTACTGCCTGGCCGTCATCGACGCCCTCACCCGCAACATCACCTGCGTCTCCGACGCCGTCCGTCCCCCCGCGCCCCTGCCCCTCTGCCCCTCTGCCCCTCTGCCCCTCTGCCCCTCTGCCCCTCTGCCCCTCTGCCCCTCTGCCCCTCTGCCCCTCTGCCCCTCTGCCCCTCTGCCCCTCTGCCCCTCTGCCCGTCAGCCGCTGACCCTTTCCACCATTGCTCACTCTGCTCCTCCGTGTGCTCTGGTCGGGCGGATGGGCGGCGGTCGGTCGGTGTGCTGCTGGGGCCGCAGCGGCTGACGACGGACAGCACGGGGGCGGTTCTGCTGCAGGGCAGCATCAGCTCGCTGACGGCCGACCAGTCGGTGTTCACCTTCATCAAGCGGGCCCAGGCCGGGGCCCACTGCGCCGGCACCAGCCCCACCACATGCAGCGACGGCTCCTGCGCGGCCTACGTGCAGCAGTGCCTGCCGCCCTCCACCCCCGGGGCCGGCCTGGCCCTGCGGCCCGCCCTGGCCGGTATCCTGGCCGCGGCGGCCCTGGGGGCGGCCCTCCTCCTGTAGGCGCCCCCCGCATGCGCCCCCTGCCCCCGCCCTCGCGGGCGGGCAATAACGTGATACTGCTCAGCGATTCTTGTTGGCTCGTCTTCTCGGCGCCCCGCCCCGCCCCGCCCTCCGCTCGGATTGTCGGCTCTGCGGAGGCCCCGGGGCTGCTCCTCGCTCCCTCTTCGGTGGTATGTGGGTGCTATGTGGGTGCCGTGCCGGTTGGTGCTATGTGGGTGCCGTGTACATGCTGCTGTTGGCTGGGGGCGCGGGGACGGCATGGTGCGCGCCTTCGGGCCGGGCGGACCCGGAGGGCCATGCGCGACCCTCGCCGCCCTCATTTGCGATGATTGTACCATTGTACCATTGGCTGCGGTGGCCGCCTCCTCCTCGCCTTCTCCCTCCCCCGCGGCTCCTGCCCCGGCCCCAACTTCGCCCCACCGCCTCCACCCCGCCTCCACCCCGTCCGGGACATGGTCCTCAGGGCCGTTGGCTTTCTCCCCCGCTCCCTCCGCTCCTCCGCCTGGCGGCCTCTGCATCTTCTCGTTGGTTGGGTTGGGTTGGGTTTGTTGGGTTTGTTGGGTTTTGTTTGCGATCGGGAACAACACATGGGCTCGGGAACAACCACAGCGCCAATGCCGCTTGGCCCTCGATCGGGGGGGGGGGGGGGGGGGAGGGGGGGTCCGTCCGGTGCTACCAGAGCGGGTCCCCTGGAGGCGCCTGGTCCCCGTCGGGTGGCAGCCCGCGGTCGGCCGAGGCGGGGCTGGCGGGGCTGGCGGGGCTGATGGGATCCTGGGCGAGGTCCGGCCCCAGCTCGGCCCCCAGCAGCGCGTCCCCCGGCCCCCGGCCCGCCAGCCCCACGGGGGCCTCGCCGAACGGCCGGCCGTCATCATCGTCGTTGTCCATGTCGGGGGGGCGGGGGGGGTCGCCCCGTGGCGCCCTGGCGGGCAGGGCGAGCCGATCCGAGGGTAGCCCCCAGGGGAGGGCAGCCCGGGAAGGCAGCTCGCTGGCCCCCTCGCCCTCGCCCTCGCCCACGTCCTCCTCGTCGGACGGCCACGGGCCCGGGGCTGCGGCAGCACCCGAGGCCGGCCATCCCCCGTCCCGGCCCCAGGCTCCTCGGCCTCGGCTGGGCAGCGGCGCCCCCGCATCCTCGGCATCATCATCACCGTCACCATCATCGTGATCGCCGTCCTCCCCCCGTCCGCCCGAGGCCGCCGTCGGGGAGCCGGGCGGGGGGTGGGGGGCCAGGGCCCGGGCCGTGTCGGGGTCGGCCAGCCGGGCGAAGGCGCCGAAGCAGAGGCCCCCCGTGCGGAGGCTCTCGGCCAACTGGTGCAGCTGGGCCCCCGCGGCCCCCACCCGATCCAGCGAGTCGCTCTGCCCATCGCCCACAAGCCGCCCCCATGCCCATGTCCATGCCCCCCATGCCCATGCCCACGGCCCCCATGCCCATGTCCATGTCCCCCATGCCCATGTCCATGTCCCCCATGCCCATGTCCATGCCCCCCATGGCCCACGCCCACGGCCCCGATGAGACAAGAGCGCCGAGGAAGGGCGGCGACCAGGAAGGGCAGAGCGGCAGCGCCTGGGGCGAGCGGGCGGCGGACGGACGAGGCCCGAGGGGCCGATGCCGAATGCGGCTGCCCAGGCCAGGTCGGCCCGATGCCGGTCGGCCTTGGCCACCAGGTGCGGCATCTGCTTGAGCAGCCGGGCGAACCCACTACCCGAGTGGTGGTGTGAGTGGGGAGGGTGAATGCCAGGGTGAATGCCAGGGTGACGGTGACAGGAACTGAGGGATGGCGAGGAGATCTCTGTGCGTGCGGTGGAGTGTCGTGGTGGTGGTGTAGGTGAGAGGACGTCTGGCAATGAGGGTGGGGTGTGGTAGGAACTGAGGGGACGGCGAGAAGGTCATTGCGCGGGGAGGTCCCAGGGCAGTCGGACCGTCGGCGGGCAGGAAGATGAAGGAGGCGAGTACCCCAGGGACGATGCGGGGGCGCGATGGGGGCGGGCGGGGCGGACCTCTGGCAGGCGGCATCGACGGAGATCCAGTCGCCAGAGAAGGGCTGCTGCATGCGGGAGCAGAGCCGGTCCCGGTGCTGGGCGACGGTCCGCAGGTGCTCCGTCAGCCCCCGCGCCACCTCGTGCTTCCGCTCTGCGGCCGCTCACGGGAGCAGAAGTAGACCAGTGAAGATTTCTGGATTTGAGGCCGCAAAGCACAAACCCAACTCCGCTACGTGGGTCATGTCGCATGTGGCGGCGTCGATCTCCCGGAGTTTCAGCTCGACACTCGACTTCCGATTGGCAATGTCTATCTCAGTCAATTTCTCCAGAGTCGCGAGAATATCGGCCGAAGGAACACGTGAATCTACAGGAGTCTCGGGGTTCTGCAGAGCCAAACTGATCGATTTTGAGGGCGACGGTCGACAGACATATCCTCTCGCACGGGCAGATCGGAGCGCATCGGCGATCCCTCCAAGAGCTGCGGGGAAACAATAACTATGGTGAGAATATAATGGAAGTCGGCTGACAAGGACGGAAGGTCCACGGATTCATCGGGGAAACCGCCCTGTTCGTTTGAAACACGGAGGCAGTCTGCTGCGTCTCGGGTTTGAGCCGACTTTTGCCTGTGAGCCTTTTCCATCACATGACCGACGGAGATTGGCGTGTGTGCATGATGGCCGGTGGCGCCAGCTCGCGCTTCTACCCAATGAACAAGATTTTTGCTGATCCCACCGGGTGCGGCCGCACAATGGTGCAGCAAGCCTTTGATCGTGTGTGCTCCCCCTCGGTCTGCATCTGGGTGTCCCTCTGGGCCTAAGGTCCCACCCATCCCACAGGCGGCCAACGTCTACTCTCCGAGCAGTTTCGTCACCCCTGCCCACTTCAGCGGGCTGACCCTGCCCCCGGCCATGTCCCCCAGCCAGTTCTTCGTGGTGACCGGCCACGCCGAGGTGGGCCCCATGCGGGAGCAGCTCTCGGCGCTGCCCTCGGAGAACGTCCTCGACGAGCCCGAGCGGCGCAACACCCTGCCGGCGATCCTGTGGGCCATCGCCTCGATGATGCGGGCCCCCGCCTCGCCCGCCAAGGACCTCTGTGTGGCCATCGTCACGGCCGACCACCTCATCGGTAACGCGGCCCTCTTTCGGTCGACCCTCTACGCTGCCCGGGAGCGGGCCACCCGGGAGCCCGTCATCTGCACCATCGGCATCCAGCCCTCCGCCCTGGCCCGCGAGTGGACCGGCTTCGGGGCCATCAACGCCGACCAGGCCCACCCGCTGGCGCCCCTGGACGGCACCCGGCCTGGTCGGCACCCCCCACGCACATTCCGCCTGCCCGCCACCCTCTGCACCCCTCTGCACCCCTCTGCACCCCTCTGCACCCCTCTGCACCCCTCTGCGCCCCTCTGCACCCCTCTGCACCCCGCCCATGCCGTCTGTGCCCCGGCTGGTGCACAGAGTACCCCGTGGTGGGCCACCTGCCTGCGCTGCCCCTGGTGCGGTTCGAGGAGAAGCCCAGCGAGTCGCGGGCCGGCCAGATGATCGCCCAGGGGGGCTGGTACTGGAACGCGGGCATGTTCGTCTTCCGCGTCTCCACCCTCGAGCTCGCCCTCAAGGTCGCCCACCCCCCCCCCCCACACACACACACACACACACTGGTTTTTGTTTTCCCCGTTACTTCTTTCCCTCTGTATGACACACACATGCGCACACATGCGTGGCATGCACACAGACAAACACAAAGATTCAAGAGGGAGGAAGGACACCGCAAGAAATGTAGGCACAATCCACGAGGGAAGCGCCATAGTCAAGCAGTGTCCACCAAGCCAACATACGCAAGCAGGCAGCAGCGAACAAGGGTCAGTCAACGGCAAAGCGCTCAGGCGGAAGAGCCCGTCAACATCCAAGACCGGAAATCAGGACCCACAAGGGGTCCGTCACATGGTGTGGATGGACAGTTCACGCTCTCACCACATCGCACAGCAGCGTGTGTCGCGCCAAAGGGGGTCCCCGACACAGGCAAGACAAGGGGCAATCGGAGCATATGACACAGACCTTTTCGATTGGGCGCGCAAGTAGAATGTCGATGGCGAGCATCGACGACGGACGGGACAGCAACGAACGGGACGGGACGGGACAGAGCACCAGGGACGGGGCGTAGGGGCAGCACGACCAGGGCAGGCCGCACGTAGCACAGAGGGGCACGGTGAAGAACGGGACGGGACGGGACGGGACGGGACGGGACGGGACGGGACGGGACGGGACGGGACGGGACGGACGGGACGGGACGGGACGGACGGGACGGGACGGGACGGGACGGGACGGGACGGACGGACTGGGCCGTGGAGAGTGGGGGGGGGGGGGGGGGGGGGCAGAAGTAGGGGCAGGAAGAAGGAAAACGGTCCATCCCCACGAGACGGGGAGTGGATCCGGAAAGTGTAGTGGCACCCAGAATGAGCCTACTGATCGGAGCGCTAGGGGCAGTGCCACCACTTCCGGGGGATCCCCCCTGGCCACACAGGCACAGGCACAGGCACAGACACGCCCACAGGCACAGACACGCCCACAGGCACAGACACGCGGCACACGCGGCACACGCGGCACACGCGGCACACGCGGCACACGCGGCACACGCGGCACACGCGCACAGCACTGCCCTCCGCTCCCCCGGGGGCACCGGTGGGCGGCCGTGTTGACGTGTTGGGGTTGGGCGTGCTGCCGGCTGGGGGACGTGCAGGCCTTCCAGCCCGCCATGCACGGCCTCTACCTGGACATGTGCCGCGCCCTGGGGGCCGCCAACCAGCCCGAGGCGCGCCGCCTCTTCGGCCAGCTGCCCAAACACATCCCGCACCCCCTCGAGCCCGCTAAGATGGTCCCGCTTCCCCCAACCCACCCACCCACCCACCCATCCGCCCATCCGCCCATTCACCCACCCATCCACCCACCCACCCATCCACCCATCCACCCATCCGCCCATCCATCCACCCATCCATCCGCCTATCCACCCCTCCGCCTTCCCACCCATCCATCCACCCATCCACCCATCCACCCACCCATCCATCCACCCCACCCACCCACCCATCCATACCCATCCACCCATCCACCCATCCGCCTTTCCACCCATCCCCACCCCACCCCCTCCGGCGCGCCCGTCTGGCGTGCGCATCACCCTCTGCCCCTGGCCTCGCGCACGCCTCCACTTGACGCCGCCCCCGGCGCCTCCGCAGGCCGACTGCTCGATCGACTACGCCCTGATGGTGCCCATGTCCATGGCCCAGGGCCCGGCCCCCGTCCGTCCCCGCCCCTCATCTTGGGCCGTCCCCCGCCCCTCATCTTGGGCCGTCCCCCGCCCCTCATCTTGGGCCTTCTCCGCGGCGTTGGCGTAGGTTCGGGGGGTGGTACTCCCGGGGGTCTTCCCCTGGCTGGACATCGGCTCGTGGGACGCCCTCCGCAAGGTACTCACCCCCGACGGGCAGGCCAACGTGGTCGTGGGCCCAGTGACCCTCGACGGGGCCACCCGGGACAGCATCCTGGTGGTCGAGGCCCCCCTGCCCGGCCGCCCCCGCCCCCACCTGACTGTCGCCGGCCTCTCGGTCTGCCGCCCATGTCATCACCCCCCGCCCACGCCGTGCCCCATGTTCACGGCACCCTCCTCACGGCACCCTCCTCACGGCACCCTCCTCACGGCACCCTCCTCACGGCTGGCGGCGGCCCAGGGCCAAGTGGTGGTGCTCTCGAAGGAGGGCGTGCTGCTGGTGGTGCCCGTCGAGAAGGCCCAGCGGGTCAAGGACCTCAAGGCCCAGGCCGAGGCGGTCCGTCCTCGCCCTCGCCCTCGCCCTCGCCCTCGCCCTCGCCCTCGCCCTCGCCCTCGCCCTCGCCTCCCTCGCCCTCGCCCTCGCCCTCGCCCTCGCCCTCGCCCTCGCCCTCGCCCTCGCCCTCGCCCTCGCCCTCGCCCTCGCCCTCGCCCTCGCCCTCGCCCTCGCCCTCGCCCTCGCCCTCGGGTTCCTCGGGTTCCTCGTGTGGGGACTGCCGCCGGACATGCCGTCCCTCACCTCCTGCCCTGCCTGCCTGCCCTGCCCTGCCTGCCCTGCCCTGTCCTCGGCCGGCAGCTGACCAAGGCGCACCCCGAGGCCCCCCACGCGGCCTGCCTGGTGGAGTGCGCCCGGGTGGAGGTGCTCGCCGGCACCGAGGCCCACGGGCGCGTCAGCGCGGTGGGGGTGTCGGCCCCCCTGCAGGCGGGCCTTGCCCTGGCGGAGGACACCCTCCAGGCCACCGTCCGCGCCCTCTGACCGGCCCCGCGCCGCCCGGCCATGCACTGGCACCCCGGCCCCACCTCGCGGGCCCAGCTCTTGGAGACAACTTTCTTTTTCGGAAACAAAGTCGGGGGGAGCCAACTCGGTGTGTGGAATTGGGGTGGGGTAGTGCCGGGGAGGAAATGAACAAAGGGAAGGAGGGTGGAGGAGAACGCGATTTAAATGGGCTTAATCTAGAAAGGCGGGGAAACAAGAATGAATCGGACGGGTCAAAAAAAATGTTGGAGGTGAAGGAAAAAAAAGCGGACCTTGAAATGAAGACCGATCAGGGAAAAGACAAAAGCGCGCAGATCCTGAGTGAGGTAGTAGAAATTGCGCAGCGCATCTGGGTCCTCACTTTCCTGAACATTCAACAAACTCCCGATCTTCGCAGTCTACTCCCGAAGATTGGATAGAAGCAATGTGCAAGGGAGAAACCAGACAGTGAAGCAAATGTGCACATTCCCCATGAGAATCTCCAACTCCTGGCGACCGCCCTTATCAGGCTGAGGGAACCGCGAGTCGTCTTCCCTGTGAAAGAGGGCGAGCATGTTGTGTGAATGATGAGAAGTCGTGACGGCAGACTTCATGATCTCGGAGTCATCAACGATCTTTTTCAGCTCGGAGAGGACTGCCTCCGTGACGAAAACCTCCTTCCGAATGATCGTTTCCTTCTTATAGTGCGAGTTGTTGGCATAGCGGAGCTTTCCATCGGGCCTGAACTCGAATTCCAGGAATTCGTGACCAAACCGACCCTGATGGCCAACACTGCGTCGATTTCGGGAAAGGGGGTAACGCCAGTGAACAAACGCAGATCAAGTGTGATTGCAGACTAATAGCGCAGATAAAAATCATCCGGAATGCCAGCCGGAGGAGCGACGGCTGCAGCGGCACCCTCGACCGCAATCGGCTCGGCGGTCTGCTCTGGGGCTGCTGCTTGGGGCTGCTGCTGAACTTCGCCTTCCATTCCGAGGTGAACAGGGCTCCCTCTTTTTTCAATTTCGCTCGAGAAATTTCGATGCGCCTGGCCGCTCTTTTTCTAGGGTTGAGCATTCTCTCGTTTGCTAACGCATCAGATTTTGGGGGAGTCATTGACGTTAACACTCAAACGCATGCTGTTCACATTCGCTCCGTTTCTCTTACCAATCTTACCCATTATTACGGACCCGTCGAATTTGATTTCACCACAAATGGGTGTCCCCAGTGGCGTCTCCACCGAATGGCGCCGACTGGTCCCGAGGTCCGAGGATCCCCACGAATTAATCGCACCCTTTTTCCATCATACAGCCGGTGACAGGGACCTTCCGGGTGAGTCTGGTGCGGCTCTTCGAGTTCCTTCCCAACAACACGGCCCTTGGCTACCAGCCGGGCGACCCGGTGGTCAGCACGTGGGACGCGTGGCGGACGGCGGCCTCGGACCGCTGGTC